>JAMWYP010000074.1:1200000-1733979 GCA_025563575.1 Acacia pycnantha | reverse complement strand
GAGGAGTGTAATTTCTTGGTCTTGCGAAACTCTTCATTTCAAACAAAGGCATGGAGATTGTTAGAATATAAGGGTATAATTGATTAGTTAGCCTATTAGTTAGAGAGTTAGTTAGGACCGTAATCTATAAATAGGGGATCTTAGCTAATATGAATGGTTGTTGAGTGAGTTAGATGATAGGTCATCATTATTACTCTTTGTAAGAGCAATATGCTCTATTGTTAATAATACATCATTCTTCATCTTCTTTCTCCTTATTATCTACTCTAATTATACTAGGTAACAAAGATTCTACTGTGTTGTCTGCTTACATCGGTCTTGAATAATTTCTTATGGTAGATATGAGTTAATTGGTTCAGCCACGATTCGCCACACTTCTCGATAATTCGTGTTTGGAATTCCTCTGGCAATGGCGGCAGCGGCTGCACATTTGAATCATCTCCCCTCTTCTTCTTACTTTTGATTTCCTCTATCCATTTTTCATTGGAAATCTCAAGACGATTTATTTTTCTCTCTGACTTATCCTTGATCAGTTGAGATTTTCTCTTTTTGTTCTTCAATGGTTTGCCATTTTTCTTTGATAAGTTAGACTCAACATTTTCTTTAGTTGACGAGTTAGCCTCAACAGTTTGTTTGCTCTCCTCCAACTTTTGTAAAGCGACTTCCCCAACAAATGCCAAAACTTCTAAGGGAGTTGATTTTGGATCCAATTCCTTATCTTTGGAATCTTCAAGAGTTAATAAATTAGGCATTCTCATTTTAGAACAAGAGGGAGGCAGCGGACCTTTCTTTTCTGTATAAATTTCATAAACAAGTAATGGTCAATGTCTAATTAATTATAATTTAAAATAATACATTCATAAAAAAATTAAGATAATATTGATAATTATGTCATGAGGATAAATATACATATTTCTTTTTCTTTTTCCTTTTTTTTGTGTGCCAAGAAACATACACATATTTCATGAATAAGGCCTACAAATTCTACGAATACTAGAATTAATAAAAGAACCAACATATTTCTATGAAGCCACATGATTATCAAAGAATCAAATGCCACAAAGTGTTACGTTTTAAAAAAATTCAAAAAGAGAATGCAACAACTTTGATAAAAGAAAAAAAAATGCATTATTATAAAATTTATATATGACAAAGTGAAACCTTCAACTTAAAAAAAGAAAAAAAAAAGAGAGGAACAGCTGCAATTTTCACATAAGAAAAAGAAAAGTAATTTTCTATTATTTGATCAAAGGTTTCCTTCTATATGACTTACAAGGTAAATGATTTTTGCCTCTGCTAGAAAAGTGCGCATCATAATATTAAAACTATTGCACTACAAAAGTGTTCTTAATAATTAGGACAAGAGAGAATAGTTTGTGATAATTAATAAATATCTTTTTTTTTTTTCAAATAAGATGCAACTTGATATCTTATCTTAATAGAGGCCGGTTTCATCAGAGAAACACGATACACCACATGGCTTTCCAACGTGGTTATGGTTTTGAAACCAAGTGGCAAGTGGAGGGTATGTACTGATTACACAAACCTAAATAAGGCATGCCCAAAAGACGCCTATCCTATGCCAAACATCGACCAACTTGTTGATAACTCATCCGGATTTCAACTGTTGTCATTCATGGATGCCTACTCCGGGTACAACCAGATCGCCATGCACCCCGGCGACCAAGAGGCCACCGCCTTCATCACAGAAAAAGTGAACTATTGTTATAACGTTATGCCGTTCGGCCTGAAAAACGCGGGGGCGATGTACCAGAGGATGATGAACAAGGTGTTCGAGGACCAGATCGGCCATAATATTGAGGTCTACATCGATGACATGATTGTCAAGTCGTACGACCCCGACAACCATATACGAGACCTTGAGTAGACCATCAATAAATTGAGGAAATATAGAATCCGGCTAAACCCGGCCAAATGTGCTTTCGACGTTCCGGCCGGAAAGTTTCTGGGATTCTTGTTGACCAGCCGTGGCATCGAGGCCAACCTGGACAAATGTAAGGCCGTGTTGGACATGCAAGTGCCCCGAAACAAGAAAGAAGTACAACAGTTAATGGGAAGACTGGCCGCGCTAACCAGGTTCTTGCCGAGGTCGGCAGAGAACGCCCTCCCCTTCTTCAAGCTATTGAAGAAGAAAGCAACAGGGGAGTGGAGCCCGGAGTGTGACGCCGCATTCGAGAAAATCAAACAATGCTTGGCAACTCCGCCGGTCCTATCAAAACCCTTGCCCGGAGAGACGCTGTTCCTTTATCTCTCGGTTGGAGAAGAGGCAGTGAGCTCGGTATTAGTCCGAGAAGCCGAGAACGGTCAGGAACCCATATACTTTGTAAGCAAAGCATTCCAGAGCTCTGAGTTGAGGTACCAGAAATTGGAAAAATTGGCTTTCTCCATACTGGCGACGGCGCGAAGACTTCGCCCTTATTTCCAAATCACAAGGTCACGGTCCGGACCAGCCAACCAATTCGGCAAGTGCTGCACAAGCCGGACCTGGCCGGCAGGATGATCAGTTGGGCCATAGAATTATCCGAATTTGACATCACCTATGAGGCCCGACATGCCATTAAATCACAAGCTTTGGTCGACTTCCTCCGGGAGTTAACCCCAATCAATAAGGACATCGGCCACTTGGACCTCTGGAAAGTATACGTCGACGGTTCGTCGAACTCTAAGGGAAGCGGGGCTGGAATAATCATAGAAAGCCCAAAAGGAATTGCAATTGAACATTCCCTACAGCTGAATTTCCCGACATCAAACAATCAGGTCGAGTACGAGGCACTCCTTGCCGGACTCCAACAGGCCAAGGACCTCGGGGCCCAAAGAGTTTCAGTTTTCACCGACTCCCAGCTCGTCGCCGCCCAGGTAGACGAAACATACCAAGCTAAGGGGCCTCTCATGGTGAAATACCTGAACAAAGTGAAGGGAATCCAAGCCGAGTTGGAGGAAGTAACGGTCACGCACATCCCAAGAGGAGAAAACGTTAGGGTGGACATCCTCTCCAAGCTCGCTAGCATTAAAGGCACGGCCAACCATAAGACCATGGTACAACAGAAGCTTGAGGAACCGACCTGCGTCATGACCATATCCACCTCCACAGACTGGAGGAAACCACTTGAAGATTACCTCGAGCGCGGAATTATCCCACTAGAGACGACCGACGCTAGAAAACTCATTCGGGAGGTCGCAGTCTACACAATGGTAGACGATCAACTCTACCGAAAAGGCTTGCATACCCCAATGCTAAGATGTTTGGGCACCAATGAAAGCAGATATGTTCTTGCTGAGATCCATGGAGGAATCAACGGACAACACATGGGTGCAAAGGCATTAGCAAGGAAGGCGCTGCGGGCCGGGTACTACTGGCCAACTATGGAGGCGGACTCTAAGGAGTTCGTCAAAGCATGCGATAGCTGCCAAAAGCACGCCAAAATCATTTGACCTACGGGATTGTCGAACAATAATGAAGTCGGCCACCCAAGAAACTCCTTTCCGCATGACCTACGGGTGCGAGGCCATGATTCCAGTCGAGATAGGCCAACCGTCGTGGAGAAGACGTAGGATCCTGGAGGAAGGAGAAGGATCAAATTCCAGAGCCTTGGCAACTGAGCTAGAGTTGGTGGACGAGGTCAGGACCACGACGCACTGCCGAGACATAGCAGCCAAGCAACTCATCGCTGCCAAGTACAATCGGAAGGTTAGGCCCCGGACTTTCGACCGGGCCGACCTAGTCCTCCGGAGGGCAGACGTCGGCAATAAAAATGCCAAGGATGGAAAGCTGGCCGCAAATTGGGATGGCCCGTACCGGGTTAAGGAGAAGCTCGACAAAGGAGCCTATGTTCTCGAAACCCTGGCACGAAAACCTATTAAGAGGACATGGAATGCCGGCAAACTGAGAGCCTACTACAGCTAGGCTGGGTCGGCTCGGCCTCCCAAGACGGATACATCCGGTTCGAGTTAGTTTTGCTTTAATTATTTTCAGGCTAATTTGGTTTCAGTCATTTCATTAGAGCAAGTTTTTGTTTTATGTTGTTAGCTCGTCAGAGCGAATCATTTCTTAAATTAATAAACGATTTTTTAATCGAAGTTCAATTTTAACTTTTGTAGAATTTCAACAAATAGCAAACTCTACTCAAAAAGGAATATTGTAGAGTTTAAGAAATGGTTTCAATTTGAAAAGGTTTCCCGCCAGAGGCAAACTCGAGTTTGTAACAACAAACTCGAGTTTACACATTTGTAAACTCTTTGAAGACTTTCTCTGGAGGTTCTAAACTTGAGTTTAAAGATATAGGCTCGAGTTTGAAATCCAAAATAGCCTGTCTTGCTCTCTGTTAGTAGCAAACTCGAGTTCACACATTTAGGCTCAAGTTTGGCGCTGATAGAATGTTTTCGAGTTGAAATCAATTTGTTTAACTTATAAAAAACATTCACACTTGTTTACAATTGTCAGTTATCATCAAAACACATAGAGAACTAACATTCTCCCCCTTTTTGAAGATGACAACACTTGTAAACAATTAACTACTTTCAAAAATAAGATTTGATCATTTAGAAACAATGAAAGCTAGTTTGTGCAATATATTTGCAAACCTTTAGATTTTACTAAGTGCGATTCATTTCATCAAGGTTAAGCAAACATAATTTGATCAACAATCAGAATTAAGCAGTGGATATAGCAGTTGATCAATATCAGAGATAACAGGGAATGCCAAAACAACACTTGAATTGCAATTAAAATCAGGATTGGCATCAAAATGAAACATTAACCATACTGTAGAATTAGAGTATAAAGCATTTTACAAAATAGCAGTAAGTTATATAGCAAAGGGTGAAGGAGCAATTTTGCCAACCGACTATTAGGTCAGGAGCACTGGGCATAAATAACTTTTAAAGGGACCAAAGAGGCCAACAAACAATTAAATGGGTGAAAAACGCACAATTCCGTCCATGAACATCTAACATCGTTTAAAGGCAATTGGGCGAAGGAGCAATTTTTCCAACCGACTATTAGGCCAGGAGCGCTGGGCACAAATAACTTTTAAAGGTACCAAAAAGGCCAACAAATAATTAAATGGGTGAAAAATGCACAATTTCGTCCATGAACATCTAACACCGTTTAAAGGCAATTCCATGTGGCATTTGACTGTCCAGCTGGCCCTTCTTTTTTGGTCAAAAGCAAGGTGGCTTTTTTGTTTTTTTTTGGGTGGAGAATCCCCAATCTGCATCAGGCACAAATGTCGGCAACTTCATCGTCGCCTCCGCCTTCAAATCCTTCGTGTTCACAATCTGGAGCTCTGACTTCCATGTCCTCTCGTCGTGCACGAATGTCACAATGTAACCCTCATCTTCTTCTCCGTCTTTGCCTTTGGTCGTGCATGAATATTACATTGTTCTGGCCAAAATCTATGAATTCATCCATTCCTAAAGTACAGAAAAAAAAAACAATGTTAGATGTACATCATTGTCGGAGCCGGTAAGGGGATTTCGACGTCGGCTTGGAAGTAAATACTTTGGAAGCTTTGGTTTGGTTATTTCTTCGTTTGCCCGCAGATTGGGATTCTCCACCCAAAACAAAAAAACAAAAAAGCCACCGGCTTTTGAGCAAAAAGAAGGGACTACCGGATGTCAAATGCCACATGGGATTGCCTTTAAACAGTGTTAGATGTTCATGGATGTAATTGTGCATTTTTCACCCATTTAATTGTTTGTTGGCCTTTTTGGTCCATTTAAAAGTTATTTGTGCCCAGCGCTCCTGGCCTAATAGTCGGTTGGCAAAATCGCTCCTTCACCCGATTGCCTTTAAACGGTGTTAGATGTTCATGGACGGAATTGTGCGTTTTTCACCCATTTAATTGTTTGTTGGCCTTTTTGGTCCCTTTAAAAGTTATTTGTGCCCAACGCTTCTGGCCTAATAGTCGGTTGGCAAAATTGCTCCTTCACCCTATAGCAAATGATCAAACATTTAAAACATGCTTCTTTTCACTTCTTTTCTTCTCCCCCTTTGTCATCAGCAAACATGGGTGGATCAATTGGGGTAGTGATAATATCAGAGTGTTCAGGAGCAATGGAGGTGGCTGGTATGGTAGAAGCTGGTTCAGGGATTGTTTGGGGTATGATAGAGCTAGGATCAGCTGAAGTAGATGTACCAAAACCAAAACCAGAAGCAGACAAGGACTGATGTTGCAAAATTTTGTCCATCTTGTCGCTGAGACTCATCATAGATACCAGAAGAGTTGAGATGTTGACTGATTGGTCTCCAATCTGACCACTGAGATCTTGGACCTTTTGCTTCAGCTCTTGTTGCTCAATACTGAACTATTCTTGAGAATCCACCATCTCATTGTGACCCTTGCTGACCTCAGCTATTAATTGCTTCACTTCTGATTCTACCCTGGCAGAAAGGTCAGTAATAGCTCTGTCAATCATCTCTTTGATCCTTGCATCCAAAATAGAAGGAGGAGGAGGTGCACTAAGTGCTTCTTGAACTCTAGATTGAGTGGCTCTTGATTTGGCTTGCCTGGACTGAGGTGGAGCTCTTGACTGATCAGGACCTTCATCAAGATTGATCCTCATGAGATTCAGAATATGTCTGCCAAACTTCTGAGGTTTCTTGGGTTGTTCATTTGTAGGGAGGTACCAAACTTTCTCATGGAACAAGATCACAGAAAGGAGGCTGGCAAAAGGAATTTGAGAGGATTTCCTAGAGGTGAATCGAAATTTGGTCATTTCTTTGAAAATACAGTCCCCAATATCGTGAGGAACTTGGTCAATGATAGATGCAAAGATAGGGTAATCCTTCTTTGCGAAATGGGTGAAGTTTCCACCTTTCTGCATGAGATCCCTAGTATAGATGTACCATGCAGCTCGATGCTTAGGGGGCATTGAAACAGGAGTAAAATTTAGAATTTCTAATCCCTCAGGAACTGGCTCATTCGGTTTTAGCAGTTGAAAAATCTCCCTATCAGAATAGTTCAATGATGCAACAGGTGAGGGATTTTGAATTTGAAGAAGAGAATTTAAGTATGAAGTAGATAAGGTGATCTTCTTCCCTCTAATGGTTGTGGTGATTCTCTCTTCAACTAAATTTCCATCTCTGTCTAAAAGATTGTCACTCTTCATACAATGGTAAAATATTTTGACAAGAGTGGGACTGTAGGAAGCTTTAATAGAGATTAGAGGTTCAAATTGCTTCAGCCAGGGATTAAGATCAAGATTACATTCCACTTTTAGTTGAGCCAGGTCAACATAAACAGTGGGAAAAAGGTTTTAGGATCAAAATTTTCTTTGAACTGAGTGGCATCTGAAAACGAAAGGAAATCACCAAGAGGGGGGGTGAATTGGGGATTTTAAAACTTTTAACACAAAAAGAACTTTTCACCCAAGCTGAAGCTAAACGTAAAGAGATAGGGAAGAAAAGCTTGACACAGAAAGTTTATCCTGGTTCGGTCCAAACTCTTGACCTACGTCCAGTCCCCAGACTCTCTGGGTTTTTCTACTATCACTCAATTCAGATACACACTCTGTACTCAAGGACTATCCTCTCTCTAGGATATACTCCCCCTTACAAGTTGTAATCTGAAATCCCAATCTCCAAGTCCCATTGACTTGAGATTATTACAATGATTGAATAAGATGTATAACAGCTCTCTCACAGAGTAGATATTGATAAACACTGAGGCTCTTTGTATCTCAAATACAATACAGAAAGAAAAACTGAATGTATAAGTAACTCTTGAGCTTGCTTTTCGTTTCTGCTTAGTTTTTCGCTTCTTTTCGAAGTTTGTAATCTGTTCCATATATAGTGGTCAATTGCTATGTGACCGTTACTTCTCAATTCTGCATGTTCTTCACTTGAAATTCAAGTTGATGAGGATTATAGCCGTTGGGTTCGAATTTCAGTGATTGATTTCCAGACGCGTGAAATCTTCTTCATTGTAGAGTTCGATTGTCGCGTGAAATCAATGTTGATTGATCCAACTAATACCGAAACTTTCTGGATTTAGAGTGGTTAAATATAGATATGAATCCTCTAAATGAATGTAATCAATTCGCATAGAAATGGTAAATTTGTAGTTCAAACTAATCGGATTAAACCAAGAACGATCATTTGTGTTTGTCGATCAAAACTCGAGTTCGCCAAGTCGGCTCGAGTTCGTAAGGCACTTTTGAGTATCGAGTTCATCTTCGTGAGGAGCAAACTCGGAGTTTGATGTAAACTCGGAGTTTGTAAATTGTCTCATCATGTAAACTCGAGTTCGAAAGGTAGGCTCGAGTTCGAATTATCACGAGCATTTTGTCGGGCGAGCACTGAAATAATATTTCTCAAACCGGTAGGCTCGAGTCCATTAGTGATTAGGCTCGAGTTTAACACTATTCATGCCTAAGAAATTTGATCATTCGAAAGTGTGGGCCGGAGCACAAATATGAACTCTGGAGTTTGTGCATTTGCTTTACTCTTTTTCAATGAAGGGCTCGAGTTCATAATGACAGGCTTGAGTTCGACTTTATTTATTTCAGGGCTTATCGAGTGAACTGGAGGTTTGAACTTAAACTCGGAGTTTGTGAATGAAGAAGAACTTGGAAGCTCTCTCGCAAGAAAAACTCGAGCTTGCAATAACAAGCTCGAGTTTACCCATTTGGTAAACTCTTCTTTGTTTTGTCAAACCATAGAGTAAACTTAACACAAAAGTATTAGGCTCGAGTCCATATACTTAGGCTCGAGTTTTCATCAATTTGACCATAGAAATAAGCAAACTCTACACAAAATATAAACTCTGAAGTTTAAAGAGATGATTTTCAATTGGAAAATGTTTCCCGCCAGAGGCAAACTCGAGCTTGTCTATATAGGCTCGAGTTTACTCATTTGTAAACTCTTTAACAATATACCATGGAGGGTTAGGCTGGAGTTTAAATATTCAGGCTCGAGTTCTGCATGCCGAGATAGCCCGATATGCTCTCTGTTAGCAGAAAACTCGAGCTTGCCTATCTAGGCTCGAGTTTGGCGATGATGAGAATGTTTTTGACTTATTTGTCTTATTAAAACATTCATATTTGTTTACAATTGTTATTAATCATCAAAACACATAGAGAACTAACATTCTCCCCCTTTTTGATGATGAGAACACTTGTAAACAATTAACTCCTTTTAAAAACAATGTTTGATCATTTGAAATCAATGAAGCATTAGTGTTCAGTGGAAATTGCATCAGAATTGGAAATGGGCATTTGAAATAGATTCTGATGATGAGAGTTAACAGCAGACATAATCATGAATCAAATAAGCATTGTCCATAACTGATATGAGAAGTATAAACACATTGTCATTTAGCATAAACTAGAGTATTCAAGAGATTACAAAATGACATTAGAGTTTCAAAGATACATATAAGAAAAAATGATCAAAACATTAAAGAAATTGACTGCTTCTTCACTTCAACTCTTCTCCCCCTTTGTCATCAGCAAACAAGGGAGGACTAGATGGTTGAGGTTGGCTGAAGAGCAGGATCAGGTATAGATGGTTCAGGGGCTATGGAGGTGGTTGGTTGGATTGGGATAGAAGGTTCAGAAATAGGTGGAGGAGCCGAGGTGCTAGGTCCAGCAGTTGATTGGCTCTGGATCGAGCAGGTCTTGATGGAGCTTTGGAGTGATCACTACCTTGATCAAAACTTATCCTCATAAGGTTCAGGATATGTTGACCAAATTTTGCCGGTTTTTCAGGTTTCTCATTGGCAGGTAGGTACCATACTCTTTCATGGAACATGATTACAGAGATAAGGCTAGCAAAGGGTATCTGAGATGTTTTCCTTCCATGAAAACAAAATTTGAACATTTCTTTGAAGATCCAATCTCCTATATTGTGAGGAACTTGATCAATGATAGAGGCAAAGATAGGAAAGTCCTTCTTTGCAAAATGGGTGAAGTTTCCTCCTTTTGAACGAGATTCCTAGTATATATGTACCAGGAAGCTCTTTGCTTAGGGGGCATTGATACTGGAGTGAAATTTAGAATCTCTAAACCATCGGGGACATGCTCATCGGGTTTGAGGAGTGAGTATATCTACCTATCGGTATAGTTTGGGGATGCAACAGGAGGAGGATTTTGTATTTGAAGGAGGGAATTAAGGTATTCAGCAGTGATGGTAATCTGTTTTCCTCTAATGGTGGTGGTAATCCTTTCCTCAATTAGATTTCTATCATTATCCAATAGATTGTCACTTTGCATGCAATAATAGAAAGCTTTGACAAAGGATGGACTATATGAGGCTCGAATGGATATGAGAGGTTCAAATTGTCTAAACCAATGAGTAAGATCAAGACTACATTCCTCTTTTAATGTATCTAAATTGACATAAACTGAGGGACAAAAACTCTTAGACTCATAATTCTCCTGGAATCGAATGGCATCCTCACCCGTTAGAGTTACAGACTCACTAGAAAATCCCCTAGGAATTAAAGAGTGATTGTATATTTCAAATAATGTCGGGGTGTCTCTAGATACCTGAGGAACAGAATGTTCTTGATGATGGGAGGATGATTGAGCTTGAGAGCTAGCCTGACCGGTTGCAAGAGGACTCGTTTTGGTCTTTCTAGTTTTATAGACCTTCTCTTTGCCCCTTCGGGTGGTGTTTCAAAGATTTGGGGTTTCTTAGGATTGTCCATCCCGACCGTGGTTATAGGAGTAGCTCTGGGTCGAAGGAATACCAGGAATTTGCTTGTCAATTCCGTGCTTGAATCATTTGGGAAACGATTTCGCTCGGGAGGACGCCGAGGAACGTTCGGTGGATTTGATTGGGGTTCTTGATGATCAGAGCTTTGGGAATCTTGAGTTGCAGATCGTTTGGAAGCCATACTCTCTGGTTTTCGTCGAGAAGATTGAGAGAAATTTGGGAGGAACTTAGGTTTAGGCTCGAGGGTGAGATAAAGTGAAGACGAGCAGTCAGGTTTTTTAAAAAATTTTAGTGTCGCAAACTCGAGTTCACAAGTGTAAGCTCGAGTTTTGTGTAACGGTACTAACCTGGAATTCAAGAGTGTATGTGTGAACCCTTGAAATTTCTTGCTAGGCTCGAGTCTAGAAACTTGAAGGCTCGAGTCTGTCAGGTTCTCTGAACTGAGTTGCTCTCTGTCTCTCGCGAACTCGAGTCCGTCAACTAATAGGCTTGAGTTTGTCAGGTGCTCTGAACTGAGTTGCTCTCTGTCTCTCGCGAACTCGAGTCCGTCAACTAATAGGCTCGAGTTTGTCAGGTGCTCTGAACTGAGTTTGGCGACCTGAGACAATTGTATTTTTCTCTGATTCTCTCGAGCTCGAGTCTAGCTTAGGTAGGCTCGAGTTTGGATATCTTGACAGCAAACTTGCAGTCGATGGTTTGGAATATTATTCTTATTAAGCATCCCGCATAAAACATATCTACATACTCCGATGCTTAAGTCAGTAAATAATAATCATCAAAAACATAACTAACATTAAATTGGGTAGAGATTACTTACAACTCATTGGGATTTACCATTCCCAATTCTCTTCTTATGAACACAAATTGTTCTTTTGCTAATGGTTTGGTGAAGATATCGAAAGTTGCAAGTGGGTTGGGATGAACATGACTTTGACATCTTTCTTTTGAACATGGTCTCTTATGAAGTGATGTCTAACATCAATATGCTTGGTTCTAGTATGTTGAACAGGATTCTTTGCCAAGCTTATTGTGCTTGTGTTGTCACAAAGAATTGGGATTTCTTTGAGATGAACTCCCAAATCACACAATTGTTGTTTGAGCCAAAGAACTTGAGCACAACAACTTAAGGCAGCAACATACTCAGCTTCAGTGGATGACACAGCTACGTGGTCCGCTTTTTGAACCAAGATACTAATGATCCTCCAAAGAATTCACATTGGCCACTGGTGCTTTTTCGTCGGTCTTGTAGCCTTGCATGATCTGAATCGTATAAGCTACCAAGTGTTCATGTTGATCTTTGGGAAACCACAATCCAAGAGTCTTTGTATCCTGTAAGATAGAGTAATGATCCAATCATTCCTCTATATTTAGTGATGTTGAAGTCAGTCCCCTTTTCATCAGCATCCAGAGTTGCAGTTGAACTCATTGGAGTATCTACTCCATTACAGTCAACTAGACCATACTTTTTCAATAGATCTTTCAAATACTTGGTCTGGGAAATGAAAATTCCATCATGACGTTGCTTGATTTGAAGTCCAAGGAAGTAATTGAGTTCTCCCATCATGGACATCTCAAACTCTCCCTGCATTGTCTTAGCAAATTCTTCACACATAGTATCATTAGTAGCACCAAAAATAATGTCATCAACATAAATTTGAACTATTAAGACATCACCAAGTTTATTTTTCTTTATAAAGAGAGTTGTATCTGCTTTACCTCTAACAAATCCTTGATCAAGAAGGAAATTGCTTAATCCCTTATACCAAGCTCTAGGAGCTTGCTTAAGACCATATAAGGCTTTCTTGAGGTGATAAACATGATCTGGATGATGTTCATTTTGAAATCTTGGAGGTTGTTCAACATAAACTTCCTCCTGTATAAAACCATTTAAAAAAGGCGAATTTCACATCCATTTGAAAAAGTTTGAATCCTTTAACACAGCAAAGGCTAAAAGAACTCTTATAGCTTCCAATCTTGCTACTGGAGCATAAGTTTCTTCATAATCAATTCCTTCTTCTTGATTATAGCCTTTTGCAACTAGCCTTGCCTTATTACGAATGATTATGGCGGATTCATCACATTTGTTCTTGAATACCCATTTAGTACCAATGACCGGATGGTCTTTAGGTCTGGGTACCAAGTCCCAAACTTGGTTTCTTTCAAATTGATGTAACTCCTCTTGCATTGCTATAACCCAATCATTGTCTGAAAGGGCTTCATCAATTTTAGAGGGTTCAATTTTAGAAATGAAAACTGAAAAAGTAACTTCATTCAATGTGCTTCTTCCGGTTCTTACTCCTTGATTTGCATCACCTATCACTTGATCCGAGGATGACTCCTACTGTATCTCCATGATTTTGGTTGAGTTTGAACACTTGTTTTCACAAGCATTTTCACAATGTTTTTCGGTTTAGAATCCTTTTGCAAATCTTTTCGGTATTTGTTGAAACAGAGTTGATTTTGAGTCCGGTTGGTTTGTCATAGGAAAATCATCATCATCCAAGGACTTGTTATATTTGGTTTCACGAGAAAACAACATGCATAGATTCTTCAACATTGTGATTGCGGGTATTATAAACTCTATATGCTTTACTTCTACTTGAATAACCGAAGAATATACATTCATCGCTTTGGGATCAAATTTCCCAAGCTGTCCTTACCATTATTGTGGATGAAGCATTTACATCCAAAGATGTGCAAGTGAGCTAAGTTGGGTTTTCTTCCTTTGTAGAGCTCATAGGGAGTTTTGTTCAATTTCTTCCAGAGATATGCCCTGTTTGATATGTAACATGCAGTGCTCATAGCATCATCCCAAAATACTTGAGATGTTTGGTTTTCATTTAGCATTGACCTTGCCATTTCATAAGCACTCTATTCTTTCTTTCAACAACTCCATTTTGCTATGGGGTTCTTGGAGCTGAGAAGTTATGATCGATTCCCATACTGTTACAGAATTCTCCAAAGGCATGATTCTCAAATTCTCCACCATGATCTGTACGAATACCTGCAATAGAGAATCCTTTCTCGTTTTGGACCTTTTTGGAAAACACAACAAACTGATCAAATGTTTTATCTTTTGAAGACAAAAGAATGACCCAAGTAAACCTTGAGAAATCATCCACTATAACCAAGGTATAAAGATTTCCACCAAAGCTTTTTACTCTAGCAGGTCCAACTAAATCCATATGGAGTAATTGAAGAGGTCTATTAGTTGATATTTCAGTCTTTGATTTGAAGGAAGATTTGGTTTGTTTACCTTTTTGACAAGCATCACAGATCATGTCATTCTTAAAAGAGAGTTTAGGTAAGCCAATAACCAATTCCTTTTTCGTAGTTTATCAAGTTGAATCATATTAACATGTCCTAAACGTTTATGCCATAGCCAACTTTCATCCAAGTTACCAACAAAACATTTTTCGAATCGAATTGTTTTCGAGACAGATTAAGAGTATAGCAATTACCTTCTCTTGGAGCTCGAACAATGCTTTGGATTTAATGCAATCTAAGGAGAGAACATCTTTACTTACAATCAAACATTCTTCGAGTCAAAGATGACTAGATTTCCTTTGTCTCGTGCTTTGACTCACACCGAGGAGGTTGTGACATAATCCATCCACAAGGTAAACATCATTGATTTGTGGTCCATTGTTGTTTCCAATTTTACCAATACCAAGAATTCTTCGGACTCATTTCCACCAAATATTACCTTGCCACCTTCCTTATGTTTGATTGAAGCAAACTTGGATTGGTCTCCTGTCATGTGTCTTGAGCATCCATTGTCAATATACCATTTATTGGGATTTGATGCTCTAAGACAAATCTGCAAAAAAAGAGATATCATCTTTTAGGTACCCAATTTTCCTTGGGTCCTTTTGGGTTAGTTTGTGTCTTAGGAATCATATAGGATCCCTTAGGCACCCATTGGTAGTTTCCTATAGGTTTAATTGTTATATCCTTTCTATGAAAACATGAGGAAGTGGTATGACCTTTTCTATTGCAATAGTTGCAATGTGTAAAAGGATTTGAAGTATGGACAGATTTTCGAAAGTAATTCATGTATGATCTTTGCCCATGTTTCTTTTTGCCTTTCTTTTTGTCACAATCAGGCTTGTAACCAATTCCTGATTTGTCATTTGTGAATCTTTGCTGTTTCAAAATTATTTCAAGCATTTCACTTCCTCTAGTGAATTTTTCAAGAGTCTTCGTAAGATATTCATTTTTCTTTTTCAGAAAAAGGCATTCATCACATATGATATTTTCAGGAACCGAAAGATTTTCTACTTGCTGTTCAAGTGTTGTATTCCTCCTTTTTAAAGCAAAATATTTTTCAGCAAGTTCCTCAAACTCATTTTGAACAAGTTTGTATTCAGTAGACAGTTCATTATAAGTTGGTTTTGTATCATGATTAGGACAAGTAGAGTTTTCCTTATTTGTTTCACAAACAGAAACAAGTGTAGGAATCGTTTGAACCTGTTCTTCCAATAGTTTGATTTTTCTTTTTGAGAATAGAAGTTCTTTTGCAGTTTTCTTAAATTCGGTGAAAAGAGAATTATATGTAGATGATAGTTCATCATAAGGTAAATCAGAATTACTTACCTCTTCGTTATCTGATTTCTCTTGAGCCACAATACAGAGATTGGCACTTTGTTCTTCTTCTGCCTCATCTTCATCGGATAAACTGTTGCCCCATATAGCTGACACATAAGCTCTTTTCTTGAACTTATTGAATTTCTTTTCTTTGTTTTTCAGCTGAGGGCATTCTGATTTGATGTGGCCCGGTTTCTCACACTCATAACATATGATTGGTTTCTTAGTTTCATCTTTGGAATTTCCTTTGTGAAACTTCTTGTGTGATTGGTCCTTTTTGTAGAATTTCTTGAATCTTCGAACCATCATTCCTAGCTCACCATCTTCATCTTCATCTTCTTCATCGTCATCTGACTTTACCTCTTTGACAGTTTTAAGAGCCATTCCCATGGTCTTGACATTGATCTCATTTAGCCCTTTCTTGAATTTGATCTTCCCCTCATACTTAGAAAGGCTGCCAAATAATGCTGCTACAGAGGCCATTGATTCGCCTCGAGATTCTTCAATTGCAGTGACCTTGGCTTCCCATTCCTTGGTGAGAATGTTTAGTATTTTCCTCACTTGGGCAGGTTGTTCATATTCTTTTCCCAATGCAGTGAGTTGATTGATCGGATGAGTGAACTGAGTTGAAATTCGCCAATAGACTCTCCAGGCTTCATTTGTAGTAAATCATATTCGATCATGAGGGTATTAATACGATTTTCTTTGATTGCAGCCGTTCCTTCATGAGCTATCTCAAGAGCATCCCACATTTGCTTAGCAGATGTCAAAGTGCAGATTCTGAAATACTCCTTTTGCCCAAGAGCACTTTGCAGCATGTGGATTGCTTTCATGTTGAGAGTGACTAATTTTTTATCAATGTCATCATACTCTTCTTCTTCCTTGGGAGTTCTGACACCGGCTACTACTGAGGAAGGAACATAGTTTCCTTTCTCAAAGACTTTCCATAGACCAAACTCAGAGGCCATTACATAGACCCTGACTTAGACTTCCAGAATGAGTAGTGTTCTCCATTGAAACCTCGGTGGTCCTGTTGATTGAGGCTCCATCGGGTAGAATTCCTTCCATTGGATCTTTTGTCTAGGATGTTAATCCTTCAAATAGACAGCCAGGCTCTGATACCAAATGAAAATGAAAGGAAATCACCAAGAGGGGGGTGAATTGGGGATTTTAAAATCTTTTGACTTAACCTTGCACCCAAGATGAAGCTGAAAGTAAAGAGATAGGGAAGAAGAGCTTGACACAGAAAGTTTATCCTGGTTCGGTCCTAACTCTTGACCTACGTCCAGTCCCCAGACTCTCTGGGTTTTTCAACTATCACTTAATTCGATACGGACTCGTACTCAAGGATTATCCTCTCTCTAGGATACACTCCCCTTACAAGTTGTAATCTGAAATCCCAATCTCCAAGTCCCTTGACTTGAGATTATTACAATGATTGAATAATATGTATAACAGCTCTCTCACGAGTAGATATTGATAAACACTGAGGCTCTAAGTATCACAAACACAATACTGAAAGAAAACTGAAAGTATAAGTAACTATTGAGCTTGCTTTTCGTTTCTGCTTGATTTCTTGTGTCTTTGAAGTTTGTAATCTGTTCCATATATAGTGGCCAATTGTTATGTGACCGTTACTTCTCAATTCTGCATATTCTTCATTTGAAATTCAAGTTGTTGAGGATTATAGCCATTGGGTTCACAATCTTTCCTGAATTTCAGATGATTGATTTCCAGACGCGTGAATTCTTCTTCATTGTAGAGGTTCTGATTGTCGTGTGAAATCAATGCTGGTTGATCCAACTAATACCTGAAACTTTCTGGATTTAGAGTGGTTAAATATAGATATGAATCCTTTAAATGAATGTAATCAATTCGCATAGAAATGGTGTAAGTTTGTAGTTCAAACTAATCAGGATGAAATCAGTAACGATCATTTGTGCTGTCGACTAAAACTCGAGTTCGCCAAGTCAGGCTCGAGTTTGTAAGGCACTTTGAGTATCTGGTTCATCTTCACGAGGAGCAAACTCGGAGTTTGATGTAAACTCGGAGTTTGTAAATTTTCTCATCATGTAAACTCGAGTTCATGAAGACAGGCTCAAGTTTGAAGCATCGCGAGTATTTGTCGGGCGAGCACACGAAATCATATTTCACAAACTAGGCGTGCTCGAGTCCATTAGTGATTAGGCTCGAGTTTAACACTATTCATGCCTAAAAGATTTAGTCATTAGAAAGTGTGGACTGGAGCTCAAATATGAACTCTGGAGTTTGTACATTTGCTTTACTCTCTTTCAATGACGGGCTCGAGTTCATAATGTCGGGCTCGAGTTCGACTTTGTTTATATCGTGGCTTATCGAGAGAGAATTGGAGGTTTGAGCATAAACTCGGAGTTTGTGGATGAAGAAAACTTGGAAGCTCTCGCAAGGGAAAAACTCGAGCTTGCAATAGCAGCTCGAGTTTACAAGTTTTGTAAACTCTTCTTTGTTTGTCAAACCACGAGTAAACTCTACACAAGAATGTTAGGCTCGAGTTTTCATCAATTAACAATCATAGAAAATAAGCAAACTCTACACAAAATATAAACTCTGTAGTTTAAAGAGATGGTTTTCAATTGGAAAACATTTCCCGCCAGAGGCAAACTCGAGCATGTTTATACCGGCTCGAGTTTACACATTTGTAAACTCTTAAGAACATACTATGGAGATTTAGGCTGGAGTTTAAATATTCAGGCTCGAGTTCTACATGCTGAAATAGCCTGATATGCTCTCTGTTAGCAGCAAACTCGAGCTTGCCTATCTAGGCTCGAGTTTGGCGATGGCAGAATGTATTTGACTCATTTGGCTTATCAAAACAATCATACTTGTTTACAATTGTTATTAATCATCAAAACACATAGAGAACTAACAACTTAGACTTTCCAGATTTCACAGCGGACCCAAGAAATGTTCATCTTGCTTTGGCAACCGATAGTTTTAATCCGTTTGGAAATCTTAGCACAAGCTATAGTATATAGCCATTTATGTTGATACCCTACAACTTGCCCCCTTGGATGTGTATGAAACAAACTTCCTTCATTATGTCCATGATCATTCCAGGCAAAAAGACACTGGGAAATGACATCTATGTGTATCTCCAACCGCTTATCGTGGAGTTGGTGGAGTTATGGAATGTAGGCATCGAGACGTATGACGCACATGAGAAGACAATGTTCAACTTGTGTGCGGCGTTGATGTGGACTATCAGTGACTTTCTAGGACTGGGAACATTATACGGGTGGAATGTGCATACCGACCTTGCGTGTCCAGCTTGCAATTTTGACTCCAACTCATGCGCCTTCCTCACAGCCGTAAGTGGTGCTTCATGAGTCAACGAAGGTTTCTCAATGGTACGCATAGGTTTAGGTTGCAACGCAATCGTTTCAATGGGAAAAAAGAAAAAAGATTACCTCCTCAGATTTATCCGGTGCAGAAATCATAGATCAGCTTGTGGATGTTGAATTTGAGTATGGGAAAAAAGACTATCCAACAAAGATCGGGACAATGGTTGCCAACGCTTCTGATTCTTTGCCCCAGCAATGGCGGAAGATAAGTGTCTTCTTCACTCTTCCGTATTGGAAAGATAATTTGCTCCGACACAGTTTGGATGTCATGCAAATGGAAAAGAATGTGTGTGACAAGGTGTTGTACATGATTCTGAACGAATCAAGCAAGTTAACAGATCATCTTCAAGCAAGGAAAGATTTACGGGAGATGGGAGTTCATGGAGATGTGTGGCCGGATGAGCAAGACAGATTTCAACCGGGAAAATTCACCCTGACAAAACCGAATAAGGAAATCTTCCTCACGACATTCAAGGCTATAAAAGTTCCAGACGGGTATTCAAGCAACATTTCACGATGTGCTGAAGTGCAGGCTCGAAAGGTTGCTGGGCTTAAGAGCCACGACTCACATATGCTTATGCAACAGTTAGTTCCACTGGCCATCAAAAATACATTGCCTCTCGATGTGTCGATCGTTTTGGTCGAGCTTTGTTCTTTCTTCCGGAAGTTGTGTTCCAAAGTTTTGATCGTGGAGGAGCTCGACTAGCTGCAACTGAAACTCATTCTTACGCTGTGTAATTTGGAGATGATCTTTCCTCCGTCATTTTTCACGGTCATGGTTCACCTGACAGTATACCTTGTTCACGAAACAAAGCTTGCTGGCCCAACTCACTACCAATGAATGCATCCTATTGAGAGGTACTCATTTAAAATTAATTACTTTACGATTACTTCCTAGTCACGCATTTCAAATTAATGTATCAACATTTTTCTTTCATTACTTTATAGGTTTCTTGGGAAACTGAAGTCTTACGTGAGGAATAAGGCGTGGCCTGAAGGTTCAATCACAGAAGGTTATATTGGGGATAAGGTCTTGTATTTTTGTTCCAGGTACTTTGATGACATTGAGACATCATTCAACCGACCGCCTCGTGTAGACGATTGTCCTGAGCTAGAGCTAGAGCCATCAATAACAAAGTTGTTAATCCCTCATGTTGGTAAACCAATTGGCGGAACTGAGAACTTCAAACTGACAGCACTTGAGAAGGTTCAAGCACATAGACATGTTTTGATTAATTGCACTAAATTTGAATCGTACCTTCTGTAAGGATTACACACAGATATATGTTATCCTATATATTTCCTTACATGTTATACTCACATTTCATGGTCGTCTTCGCATGTTTAATTACAGGGAATTCAGGAGTCATGTCTGTTGGAAATTATGCCCTAGGGGCAAGTCATTGTACTTATCAACGATCCCCATATGAATTGGGTAGTCGCAATGTCTTGCTAGAGGCCGCTTGCGACTTGTGGGCTGGTACAGTATTGGCCCGCCGCCAATCTCATGTGGGCCTGCAGGTCGCACACAAGAATGGCCCAACACGAGCAAGAGTGTCCAGATTCATTGAATCTTAAATGTGTTTAAGATTTAATGAATACTTATTTAATCTAGGATGTGTGTGTATATATATATATGCATATATAAATATATTAAATTCGAAAATAATAATGATATTATTTATTGACAATAATATTATTTTATATAGTATTTAATTTATTTGATAAATTAAATAACTATAATAAATTGAGATATTGTATCTCAGATTTAATTTTCGAATAAAGATATTGCATATCAGATTTAATTTGAACTGAGATATCGGATCTCATTTTAAATTAAATGTAATGATATCATATCTTGATTTAATATATATTAAATTTGAAAATAATAATGATATTATTTATTGATAATAATATTATTATATATAGTATTTAATTTATTTGATAAATTAAATAACTATAATAAATTGAGATATTGTATCTCAGATTTATTTTTCGAATAAAGATATTGCATATCGATTTAATTTGAACCGAGATATCGGATCTCATTTTAAATTAAATATAACGATATCATATCTTGATTTAATTTATAAATATAAATTAAATCGTAGGGCATTTAATTCGATTAAATAAATAGATTTGATTAGATCTATCAGATAGATTTAATTAATATATTTTTTAATCTAGATTCAAAATTTGTTTTGAATATAATACGCCTGCAAGGTTTAGAAAAACCTACGGACATTTTGTCGAGCGTATTAGAAAGCCGCGAGAAACCTAGATAGAAAATATAGAGACGCACAGTTCAGAGGCGCTAGCACGCCTCCGTTCGTGTTTCTGAAGGTCATTCGTGTGGATACCGGTAGAGGAAGGCGATTCTAAAGAGTCGGCTTCGCTGATCGAGAAGGTAGCCCACCAGTTCAAACAGTTCTGCAAAGGTACGATTCGTAAACACTAAACCTTGATTTAAACGCCGTTGAGCGATCCGCCTAAGGGATCCGTAAATTTTTTTTACTCCGCTGCGTGTACGGATCCCAATAATGTCAAGCGTCAACTGAGGATATGCTCACAGACATCATCTGAAATTGATAGAAAGGTGAACAGAGAATTCACGGGTTGGTTTCAGAGGAGAATAATGAATGACCATAACCCGCACTCACTAGAATTCAGAGCTCTCACACTCGGCCCGCTTGACCACACCCAAAGATTTACAGCATACAATGTCAATGGTTTCAAGTTTTGCACCATTTCATGAGATCAGCGATTGCTGACCCAAAACTCGGGTGTATATGACACGTTTGGGAGAAGGAGTTATGCGAGCAGCAGTGACGGGAACATTCAGTTCGGTGACGTCCCGTATTATGGAAAGCTGCTTGATGTGGTGAAGATAAGTTACCAAGGCCTTTTCACCGTGACGTTGTTCAAGTGTTTGTGGGCGAATACGACAACGTCACGGGGACTCACGACTGACGACTTAGGCATCACATCGTTAAATTTCTCCCAAACCTATTCACACTAGTCGATCCGAAGATGATGAGCCGATATTCTTGCCTCAAAGGCCCATCAGGTTTATTATGTTGCCGACGAGAGGCAGAAGGATTGGAATATGGTGGTTCACTTAAAGCCTCGGGACCTTTATGACATGGGCGATGGTGATAACGTCGCCTACGAGAGTGAGCCGTTATAGCCTGCCAGTTTCGAAAGCTTCTTTCTAAAGGACGATGCCAATTTACCTATAGTTTGGTACGTTTCTTAATATAAGCTTTAGGAAATAATAACATTATTTAACCAAAGTTTTATTTGTGGTCATACATAACCCAATTCATATGGGGATCGATGATATGATATAACCTATTATACAACCATGTCACGTCCCTTTTGTCACGCGATAATTTGGTCAAGGATGATGCATGGATAATGTCAACTTCATGTTCTTGACCATTACTTTCTCGATTCTTGAGTAGTCTAATAATTGAATTGGAAACTTCTTTCCATCGTAGTATGGCCATACATTTCTCAGACTCACTCATCGAGGGCCCAGTATTATCTCTCTACAAATGTGAGAGACAAATTCCATCTTGACCATTCACATTCCTCAACATGAAAACCACTGATCTCGATCCAAGCCTTTTTCATCACCTGGTCAAAGGTGACTTTTTACTAGGTCAAAGATCAACGACTCATCATGTAGGAATCCATGATGATCTCAGGTCAAAGGGCATTGTGACACGGTTATACATGAGAAAAGATTATGACTTAATTCATGCAGCTTTCTCATAGTGGGTCGGTCCAGCACCTTGTACCCTTATAAGTGTCTATGACTTTGATTCGTATCTCGATACCTCATCAAAGTCATACTGGTCCTATTTCATCTCCGCTCCCACGTAGATGACTGACCAGAGACATTTAGGATAATCAATAAGATATATCCAAGGATACAATTATCACTATAAACATGCAAATGAAAATGATAACTAAATGAAGAATACTTTAAATGACATTCACGTTTAAAGTACAATGACTTGCCCCTAAGGCATAATTTCCAACAATAGATACAATAATGGGACGAACAGGATGCCAAGCTAAATCAATAAGGGCTTCTTTAGGTCCTTCAAGGATTTTCACAAGATGGTCAGCTCTATCCCATATGTAAATCTTGTGCTCTCCTTTGCTAGCAGAATCACCAACAACCCATTCACCATCACCTTCTTTAGTTGACTTTTCTAAATTATATGGTAGAATAAAGTTTGATGGCCCTTAGACGTACACAGACAAGCTTCTGCAACATGCCATTTTGACTGGCTTATGCATAAGAAAGCACAATCATGCCATATTTCCATTTCCAATCCATTTCTAACACAGGACATGAAAGATACGAAAATCCATGAAACAGAAGCAGATCTGCTGCTATCTACAAAACCGAGCTGTTCTCTTCATTGCAGAATAATCTTTTCACAATCACAATAATTTCCTTCAATGATCATGTCCATCGTTCATACCCATGCCAAATTGTGATGGGGACCAAACATAGAAAATCTTTGCTTCCAATGGGGACAATAAATTAACCAAACTCAGTGAAATAGAAGTTGAAGCAAAACCATGATGACTTAGCAAAAATCCTTTGCCACCGCACGACAATGTGAATGGATTACTACCGCATTGATTCGAAGCTCTAATAACCTTGATAGCCAATTATGATTTTTCAGGAAACAACAAGAACTCAAAAACAACTTGAACATGAAAAATAATGCATCCAACACCAAGAACTCAAGGCACCATCATAATTTCCCATCAAGCAATCTTCTCAATTCAGAAATCACAGTGACGAAGATGAGAGAACTTGGAATCTAAAATTGCCTATTTACCGATCAGGTTCGAAATTGGAGAAGTGCCTGTCAACAGGCGCCTAACAAGAATCTTCTCAAAGTTAAATGAATGTTTAAGGACTACTCCTCTCTTGCTCCCGTTCTCTCCCGAGATGACAGTCCCTCTCTACCGGAGTCCCAGGCCATCGGACTTGTTGCCACTTCTCAGACCAACATCATGCGCGTCATCGTCCCATCACTTTCCTCACCGAAAGCTTCCGATAAGCGTCTTGAACAATCTTCTTCATTTGCTCAAATTGAACTGCTATGTTTCGTGAGGGATTTGTTGAAGAAGATAAAGAGAAGGGTGATGGTCAGTGACAAGGTGCTGGTAGGTTCTATTAATTGGGTCGATCTCAAGGGCAGATGGCCTTTCGTGCGTCTAGCCATTCACGACAGAGATTGTGGCGGATCTTGGATCTCGGCGTGGGTCTTTCTTTCCTCTTCGTCAGCGTCGATCTTTCCGACGTGGGTCTTTTTCCCTTTTCGCCGATGTCGACCTCTCCCTTCTTTCGAGGTGTCGCGTCGATCGTAAGTCCTTTTTCCTCACTGGTGTCGATCTCTCCCCTTTTCAAATGTGTCACGCCGATTGTGAACAGGGGCGAAGCAAGGGCGAAGATAAGAGAATTTGAATCTCAAATCACCTTTCGTGCTTCCTTACTCCCGTTCTTCGACTCCGTAAAATCGTTCTTGTTTCACAGGTCTCAGTTCAGAGAGCAGGGGCGTGGATCGCCTTTCGTGCGAGTAGAAAAAGACAGGTCAAAAGTTCTTCAATTGTGTTCCTCTCTTAAGTTGTGGGGTCCAACAAACCAAGGGAGTCTTAGTGGCTCCGATGACGGTGAGAAAGGATGCAATGGACCCAGATCTTTGGTTCTTGGCTTGGGCTTTGCCCTTCTTTAATAACCGGTTAGGAATTCTTGGATCGCAACTTGGGCTTTCAACACTTAGAGCCTTATTCTTCCATGAAGCCTTGTTCCTGCAGATTGGATCTTGATTACTAGGTCATTGCTCTTGAAAAATCAACCTTGCTCATGATACCATGTTAACTAGTATAATTAGAGAAGATAATATGTAGAAAGAAGATGAAGAATCTCATTGTATATATTATCAATAGAGCAATAAGGCTCATATAAAGAGTAATAGTGAGGGCTTAATACCCAACACTCACTAACTATTCATATTAGCTAAGATCTCCTATTTATAAATTAGGGTCCTAACTAACTCCCTAACTAATAGGCTAACTAACTTTCTAACTAATCAACTAATCTCACCTTATATTCTAACATTGTCGATCTGATGAAGGGACCTATAAACCAAGCGCATGAAGATCAGCAGCTGGTTGAAGAAATCAAGAGTGTCATTGGCCGAGACTGGAACGTTAATATCCAACATATCAATCGTTGGATAAATGGAGTAGCGGATCATTTGGCCAAAGTGGGACTTTCTTCCATGCTAGGGCTTCAGACTGTGTTGTTTGTGGACCTGAAGCTGGAAAGGATACTCGCTAATGATAAAGTTTAGATGATGTATGGTTGCTCAATGTTATCCAAAAAAAAAAATACTTTTCTCATTATCTTTATTTAAGATCAAATGGGAACCGGATAGGGTAATTTTTAATGGAATATATTTTTTATTTGTCGAGATACATTTGAAAAATAAAGTGACATCCGTGAAAAAAAGTGATGCAGAATTAAATATAGAAGACACCTTTCACAATTTTAAAAATTGAAAAAATATTGTGTTATTTATAATTAAAAATGTATTTGTTCGCTAAGATAAATAACTCCAAGCATATATGATAAATCTCTCTAAGACTTTAGAACAGGTAAATAAAAATAAGATTTACTATTAGCATATAAACTATTTTTATTTTATTATCGATTCTTTAATATGTCTCTATAGTTTCATTTAGTTTTTAATGAGGCCTTTATATAGCATTTAAATAAAAAAAAATAAGTATAAAAAAATCTAATTAAAAATACAATGAAATTAAATATGGAAACTTGCAGGTTTTTTTCCCCTCTCTCTCTAGACGATGCCATTTAAATGTGTAAATGGCTTTAGAAAAAGTGGGCCTCAAGGCTTCTCATTAAAACAACTTTTTTTATTCAATAACGGATTAAGCAACTAAACTTAAAATAGAAATAAGAGTAGAGAAAATAATTATATGTTTAGAATGCTATAAATAGTAATGTAATATTTTATCACCTCACCATTAAAATTGTTCCTTTTAGAATATAATTACTCCTCCTGATTTTAAAACACGTCAAGAGAAAGAAGTATCTACATTTTTATAACTCGTTTCTTTTGTCTCTCTATGAAATTTTGTTCCCCTTCATAATAAGTTATAATGGTGAAATGAACCAGATATAAATGACGCCTTGTAAAGATTTAAATATATCCCCTTTTGAAGCTCTTAACCATGGGGATAATGGGTCCAAAAACAATTTCAAGATCAAGGTGCTCATACCTGATTGGAATAAGGTAAGGTCTTTTTTTTTTTGTTGCCCACCCGGTTTACCAGAGCTTCGCTTTGACTAGTCTAGATCCGACCCAGGTCGCGCACCTAGCTGTGGTGGGTAAGTCTCCCAGGGGAGATTTTCTGCATTCACAAGGCTCGAACTCGAGACCTTGCTTAAGCGACACAAGCTGCTTACTACTTGTACCAACTCCTGTTGGTAATAAGGTAAGGTCTTTTATTTCCAAAGAGGGAAGAGTCAAGTCAAGGAATGAAATAAATAAATAAGAAAAAAAATCCAATAATTACTCATACCTGTTTTCTTCAGAGATTGAAAATTACTTCATTATGATTTAAAGCTTAGTAGAGAAGAAACAATGCTCATGAATAACTCAACTGTTGAAGGAGCTTTAAGAATAAATGTAAAAATTTAAAGAATCTAAATTAAATAAAGGTAATATGTTACCATTATTATTTTTTAAATTAGACTCAGATAATTAATATCTTAAACTAATAATAGTTATCACTTATCTCATTATATCTATTTAAGATCAAGTAGGAATAGGAAGGTGATATATTAAGCAAAATAATAAGTTTTAATGTTAATTTTTCATATCATTAAAAGTAGATTGTATTATTTTTTGGGTTAAGGTGCAAAAATAGACATGTGCTTTTTTCCGAGGAGCGCCCAGTAGCAAATGCTTTTTTCAGGTGCAAAAGTAACTATGTGGTTACAAATTAGATGCAAAAATAGTGTTTGACTTTTGACAGTTAAGTTTGACTTTTTTTGCTGACTAGACGATGACGTGGCATTTCAAAGGTGCAAAAATAATTTTAGGATCTTGAAAAAATATTTCAGGTATTGATCGGTACTAAAAGGATACTTAAAAAAATATTTCAGGGTACTGACCGGTACTAAAAAGTATTTTCAGGATACTGATTGGTACAAAAAAAATATTTCATAATTTTGAAAAATTATTTTAGGATCTTGAAAAAATATTTCAGGTATTGACCGGTACTAAAAGGATACTGAAAAAATATTTGAAATTCCACGTCATCGTCCAGTCAGTAAAAAAAGTCAAACTTAACGGTCAAAAGTCAAATTTAACGGTCAAACGCTATTTTTGCACCTAATTTGTAACCACATAGTTACTTTTGCACCTGAAAAAAACATTTGCTACTGGGCGCTCCTCAGAGAAAAGCACATGTCTATTTTTGCACCTTAACCCTATTTTTTTTAAAATTATTATAGGATAATCTAATTTTAGATCTGTTGTTCCAAAATGTGATAGAGAGTAGTTAACAAACTATATCCATAACATAGGAGTATAGGACTATACCAGCCAGGCGAAATAAAAAATATATAATTTTTTTAGCCAAAATCAAAATATTTAAAATTAGATTACAATCTAGATTAATGACTTTTTGATTTTTTTTTTTTTGATAAAAATGCAAATATCGTTAAGTAAAGGAAAAAGTTAATACATCATAAATCTGCAATCAGAGGAGGGGTGGAATTAGGGGTAGAGGTGGCCCTCTAAAATTATAGAAAGCGACCCAAATTTTTAGAAAATAACATTTTAGCCTTACAAGAATTTCAATATTTTCAATTTAGTCCCTACTAAAAGTTTCATGGAGGGACTAAAATGAAAATATTGAGATGTTTACGGGGCTGAAATGTAATTGCATGAACACCTGGGTTCTATTTTGTAATTTTCTCCCTCCCTAATTGCAATTTCTAGCTCCGCCTCTGAATCAGAGTAGAGCAAGATTGTAGAGAAGAGGTAAGTTGTTGTCCTACAATTAAGACCCTAATAATCTGATCAAACTGAAATTATTGATTATTTGTAGAGTTATTACCATATATACATTTAAAAAAAAAACAAAAGGTGACAACAAGTAAGTAAGAAAGTGACAAGAAAATAATTTAAATAAAATTAACTCAAAAAATACATGATAAATCTATCTAAGACTTTAGAACAAATAAAGAAACATAAAACATAATTTTTTTCAATGGCATTTACTAGTTTCGCAATGGTATTTACCAGTTCGTTCTTCAGGTTTACCACATGTGTGTCTGATGAAACAAAAAAAAGTGCAATTATAACAAATCTTTCAATGTCAATTACCAATTCTTCAGTAACATTTACTAGTTTCGATATGGTATTTACCAATTTGTTCTTCAGGTTTACCATATGTTGTTAGATCCCAAGTGTTTTGATGATGACAAAAGATTTAAAGGTTTAAAAAAAAAGTGATAATAATTATATTTGTGAATCAGAAGTAAACACTCTCGAGAATGCATTTCTGATTCTCGAGAATGATCTTATGATTCTCGAGAATACACTTATAATTCTCGAGAATGGCATGACAAAACGAATAAATCCATGATATTCTTATTCTCGAGAATTAGATTGAATTCTCGAGAATTGGACTAATGCTCGAGTACTCACAATTGATTCTCGAGAATAGGCATAGTCTGTCTCAAAGATCACTTCTAAGTAAAAACATTCATTCTCGAGAATGAGTAAGCAATTCTCGAGAATAAAATAAGAATTCTCGAGAATGCTCAATGAATGATTAATTACTTGTCAAAGTGTGATTCTCGAGAATGACAATCGGATTCTTGAGAATGAAAGTAATTCTCGAGAATAAGTTAAGGATTCTCGAGAATGCTCAGTGAATATGTGATTATCAATTACTTCTTACTACATGATTCTCGAGAATGCCAAATTAATTCTCGAGAATGGAAACAATTCTCGAGAATAAAGAATCAATTCTCGAGAATGCCTTCCATCTACGAAAAATCATTGACGTCTGATTCTCGAGAATGATATTTCAATTGTCGAGAATGTCATCATAAATCTTCACGATAAGCTTCTGAACATAGGATTCTCGATAATGAGGTAATCAATTCTTGAGAACTCTTACAGGTTTGCCATCCCAACTTTCTGTCTTTAACTTGATTCTCGAGAATGTTTAGAACAACTCTCGAGAATGTTTTCTGAAAAGCTTACGATAAATTTACGCAACTTAAATCTCTTCTGGAAATTCATGGGTTATTATCCAATGTTTATTAATCATCTTAAGACTCACTTATATCATATCTAATCAATCTTTGTTTGAGTTTTAACGTGATTAACCAGGCTAAATTTGAATTCGAGCGAAAGATGATCCAACTTGGCAGTACATTAAATGCAAGACAGAGAAACCAAGAAACATTAGGAATTAAAGATTGCAGCAGACGAAAACATTCTTTCAAAGGACACTTATTCCAACTTGCATTCTTATTATCTCTCTACACAAGATCGTTACCACTGAGAGCATTTAATGAAGCAACGTTCGATTATTCCCAGTCATTCTGCTTCTGTGTCTAACAGAAAAACAAAGAGTTACAACGGCTATTTCTTGAAGCTTCACAACGGCATTAATGACGATCACTATAAAAGCTCATCACATTCAATTCTGCCAACCACCGAAACACTCTGCGCATTCAATTTGAGATTATCGTATTTATTGTTTCAACTGTATCTTTAATATCTTCGAATATCTAGCACTTCAGTGATTATCAATTATCTACTCAATAAGGAGTTTTTGTTCTTAAACACTTATTTGATTACTGATTAGTCAGTAAAACTTAAGGTTGTGGGACCTTAGGTGTGGGTGTACGTTTGCAACTTGTAAGGGGGAGTGAGTCCTAGTGAGAAAGGATCATCCTTGAGTTGTAATCGTATTTGACAGAATTAGTTGAAATCCCAAGGTGTTCTTGGGGATTGGATGTAGGTCGAAGAATTAGACCGAACCAGTATAAACCGTTCAGTGTCCATTTCTTCCTCCTGTCTTAGATTAAATTTTGTTTCTTTGTATCTTTTAAAAAGAATTTGAGATCACCTATTCACCCCCCTCTAGGTGATTTTCCACCTTTATTTGGTATCAGAGCCTGGTTACTTTTTTGGGCTTAACATCTCGAGTTAGATCATGGACGAAATATTACCAGATAGCGCATCAATCAACAGACCATCGGGGTTCAATAGTCAGCACTATTCATTCTGGAAAAACAAATTTAAAGTATTTGTTATGGAAACCTAGTTTGGTCTATGGAATGTGTTCGAGAGAGAAGATTATCTTCTAACAGTTACTGAGAATGGTATTAAATCAGCAAAACTAGAAGAAGATTATGATGAAAATGATCGAAGACAGGTCACACTCAATAGCAAGGATGTTCTTATGCTTCAAAGTGCTCTTAGTCAGCAAGAGTACTTTCGCATTTGCAATCTATCAACAGCAAGAGAAATGTGAAATGCTCTGGAGATCGTGTATGAAGGAACAACCGGCATAAAGGAGAATCGCATCAACACACTGACGACCGAGTATGACCTTCTTCAAATGAAGTCCGGAGAATCCATTGTCGAATTTCAACTTCGCTATACTCATTTAATCAATCAGCTAGCAGCCTTGGGTAAAGTGTATGAGCAAGGTCCTCAAGTCAGAAAAATTCTTAATGTTCGACTAAAGATTGGGAAGCAAAGGTCACAGCAATCGAAGAAGCCCGTGGCGAATCAATGACATCAGTTGCTGCCTTATTCGGAAGTCTATTTGAGTATGAAAGCAAAATGATATTCAAGAAATGCTTGACCGAGATTAACAACAATAAGAGCAAAGGAGTTTCTCTCAAAGCGGAGAAAGAAAAAAGAGGATAAAGATGAAGATGATGAGGACGGTGAAGAGATGGGTATGTTCGTGTGAAGATTCAAGAGGTTCTATAAAAAGGACCAAGGCTTTAGAAATAAGTCCAAAAGGGAAACACGAGTAAGAGACGCGATTTCAAAGATAAGGACCAAGTCATCTGTTACGAGTGCGAGAAACCTGGACATTACAAATCTGAATGTCCTCAGTTAAAAGGCAATGAGGAAGAGAAGAAAAAGAGGTTCAATCATTTTAAAAAGAAGGCTTATGTATCCACCATATGGGGAGATGGATCAACGGAAAAAGAAAGTGAGGAAGAGGAAGAGACGGCCAATGTTTGTCTAGTTGCAGAAGAAGAGAAGCCTGACAATATTAACGATGAGGTAAACGATTCTTAGCCTTCTTATGATGAGTTATTCGATTATTATAATGATATACAATCTGAATATGATATGCTTGCTGAAAAATACATAGATTTGAAAAGGAAAAATATTACTCTTGAACTGCAAGTCAAGAATCTTTCGTACACGAATATTGTTTGTGAAGATTGTCTTGAGTTAGAGAAAAGAAATTTATATCTCACAAAAACACTTGAGAAATTCACTAAAGGGAGTGAGATACTCAGTGTAATTTTGAAAGCTCAAAGATTTACAAATGGTCGTTCAGGTATAGGATATAATCCTGTTTTTGACAAAAGAAAAGGTAGAAAGAAAACATGTGAAAAGTCCTATTTGAAATATTTTCAAAAAACCGTTCATACATCAAATCCATTTGCGCATTATAACTACCGTAATAGTAAGGGTCATAGTACTTCGTCTTGCTTTCATAAAAGGATAGAAGAGATAGGCCTGTTGGAAATTATCAATGGGTATCTAAAGGAACTTATGTTTCGCAGGCCTGAACTAACCTCAAAGGACCCAAGAAAAGGTGGGTACCTAAAGCCTAATTTCTCTTGATTTGTAGGTATGTCTTAGAGCATCAAGAACCAACAAATGGTATATTGATAATGGATGCTCTAGACACATGACGGGGAATCAAGCTAAGTTTGTGGCAATGAGAACAAAAGATGGTGGTAAAGTCACCTTTGGAGGAAACCAATCTGGCAAAATCACTGGAGTTGGAGAAATTGGTACAAAGGATGGACCACTAATCAAAGACGTTTATCTAGTAGAAGGTCTCTGCCACAACCTCCTAAGTGTAAGTCAGAGTGCTGACAAAAACAATTGGATCCTCTTTGACTCGGAACAATGTCTTATTGTCAGTAAGGATGATCTCCCAATAGATAAAGGTAAATTTAAGATACTATTCAAAGCTCCTAGAGAAGGTAACTGCTATACATTAGAATTACCGGAAGTTTATTCTGAAAAATGTTTTGTTAGCAACTTGGATGAAAGTTGGCTGTGGCATAAGCGGCTGGCTCATGTGAATATGTTACAACTAGACAAGTTGTTAAGAAAGGATTTAGTTATTGGTTTACCCAAACTTCGATTTAAAAATGACATGATCTGTGATGCCTGTCAAAGGGGTAAGCAAACCAAATCTTCTTTTAAGAATAAGTTTGAAATGTCATCTAATTGTCTCCTTCAACTACTCCACATGGACTTAGTTGGACCAGCTAGTGTAAGGAGTCTTGGAGGTAACTTATATACTCTAGTGATTGTAGATGACTTCTCTCGTTTTACTTGGACTATGTTTATGTCATCAAATGATGAAACATTTGATCTATTTACTATGTTTGCCCATAAGGTGCAAAACGAGAAAAGGCATTTATATTTCAACTATCCGAACTGATCATGGAAGGGAGTTTGAAAATCAATCCTTTGCTGAATTTTGTGATGCTCACGGTATTGACCACAACTTCTCGGCTCCAAGAACACCACAACAAAACAGTGTAGTTGAGAGGAAGAATCGTGTGCTCACGGAAATGGCTCGTGCAATGCGGAATGAGAATCAAACATCATAAGTCTATTGGGCAGACACAATGAGCACAGCGAGCTACATATCAAACCGAGCCTATCTGCGAAAGAAGCTAAATAAAACTCCTTACGAGATCTACAAAGGAAGGAAACCCAACCTAGCTCACTTACATATCTTCGGCTGCAAATGTTTTGTACACAACAATGGTAAGGACAATCTGGGTAAATTTGATTCCAAAGCGGATGAAGGTATTTTTCTTGGTTACTCAAATAGGAGTAAGGCTTATAGGGTATTCAATAAATGTACTCGTATAGTTGAAGAGTCTATCCATGTTGTGTTCTGCGAGTCCAAAATTAATGAACCTTTAGATGATGATAAGACTGACAGAAAGAGTACTAATAGACAATGTGAGTTTCTCGGTGGATCACTAGTATCCTGGTTTAGTAAGAAACAAACCATCGTAGCTGTATCGTCGACAGAAGCTGAATATGTTGTTGTCTCCGGCTGTTGTGCACAAGTTCTGTGGCTAAGACAACAATTATCTGACGTAAGAGTTCATTTGAAAGAAATTCCAATCATTTGTGACTACATCAGCACAATAAGTCTCACGAAAAATCCAGTTCAACACACAAGAACAAAGTACATTGATGTGAGACATCACTTCATCAGAGACCATGTGCAAAAGAAGGATATTAAAGTGATGTTTATTCCCACGCACTTGCAACTTGCTGACATTTTCACGAAGCCCTTAGCCAAAGAACAGTTCAACTTTATTCGAAGAGAATTGCGAATGGTAAACCCCAATGAATTGTAAGTAATGTTGGTTTAAATATTGTCAATTGTGTTTTGATGTTTAAACGAGGAACTAACTTTACCATCGGAGTGTTAGCTATGTTATGCAGGTCCCCTGTTCGAACAAGTAAAAACAGAGGCTAACAGAGTACCCCTATTCTCGAGAATCATATAACCATTCTCGAGAATTAAGGTATAATATTCTCTCATCTCTCCTAGACATTCTCGAGAATCATAAGTCATTCTTGAGAACCATCGGGTTTTTAGAAGTCCTTGGATGTTACTGTTCATTTTAACGCTGTCATTCTCGAGAATCAACAAAGAGTTCTCGAGAATTGTCTCTACCAAATAGTGTAAAAAATTGATTTTCAACGTTGGATTCTCGAGAATTAGTTTCCCATTCTGGAGAATTGCCTCAACAAATCCTGAGAAAATTATCTTAGCTTTGCATTCTCGAGAATTAGTTCCCCATTCTCGAGAATTGCTCTAAACACATCTTGTGAATATTGAGCTTTTAGCACTACATTCTCGAGAATTAGTTTCCTATTCTCGAGAATTCCCCCAAACGAATTTCGTATAACTTGATTTTTAGCGCCTAATTTTCGAGAATCAGTTTCTCATTCTCGAGAATTGCTTCATGCTAGTTCTCTTGAAACTAATTTTCACTGTGAACTCTCGAGAATTAAGATGGGATTCTTGAGAATTCAGGTCATTCTCGAGAATTAAGAATCATTCTCGAGAATTGAATGTTATAAATTTGTTAGAATTCAAGTCATTCTCGAGAACTCTTGGGAGTACTCTCGAGAATCATAAGATATGTTTCTTAAACCATCACCAATTCTCGAGAATTGCAAACAATTCCTGAGAATGGTCGGCGATATTTTGGTTTCAATTTGGGGTCGTTTCATTCACTGGGGACATGTCGTTTTACCCAATCCTGAAAATTAAAAACCCTAAATCCCTAATCACTTTCATTCATTCTTCCTTTCATTCTCGAGAACCCTATCGTCTCTCTCTTTGTTCTTCTTCTTCATTCCCTTCACCAAATCAATACTGAAATCCTTCTTTCCCACATGGATAAATCATCATCGAAATCGCCTTCCCAACCTCTCACTAAGAAGCCTCGCACAAAATACAGACCGAAGGTCCAAACCTCAGAAAAACCCACTCCGACGAAGACGGTCTCATTCTCCACAGAAATCCACTCTACACCGTCACGTCCTCTCACTTGATCATCAACTCATTCTCTTCCATCATCAAAAGGTGCAAGAAAATAATCCAAAGGAGCAAGCACATCACACTCTAGCTCTACTCATACCTCTGACCTCTACATAAACGACGCTCCAAGTTTCCATGAGCTTCGTTCAAAGAATGATGAAGACAGAGCTCAAAAACCTCCTCACAAGCATCCTGGACGACAACAGTCATATAATCTTCTTCCCACTTTTGCATGTAAGATGGTTGGACAGAAAAGTGCATTACATTGCCCTCCTGGATTCTGCCACGACCCATTGGTACTTCCCTCTGATCCTTTATTCGTATCAAGTTATGGGGAGAGACCTTTTTGCCCCACTGTTTGGCTTAATCTGGATAATTTTAGAAGATCTTGTAATTTGGATTTATCTCCCTGGTTAATCTCCTACATGCCCTTATTAGAGATTCAAACCCCATATTCACCTCACATAGTTAAGGTCTTCTATTTTAATATCGTTGAAGAAAAGAGGCCTGGTGAAGAAATTGTCTTATTTACTCAGGTTAGGGGAAACAAATACAGATTACTGCTGAGCTTATCAATTCATACTTAGGGATCACTGATGTTCCTGAAGACCCACCATCTTTATCTGAGCATGAATGCTTTAATATTCTGTTGCCTACTGAGGAGTATGATGGGAAGCCTCTTAAATTTAAACCCTCTCGCATGCCCGACACCCATAAAGTTCTCTGGTATCTTTACAGTCACAACTTGGTAAACAAGGGACAGAGTTTCACTCACTTTGTGAGTAAAGATTACCAGTTGCTCGCTTCCATTATTGCCAAAGAGCCATGTAATCTAGGAAAATTGATTATTTCAGAAATGTCAAATTTTCTATCTACCTCCTGTTAAATCTCAAGTGTTTTGATGATAACAAAAGATTCAAAAGATTTAAAGGTTTCAAAACAGAAAGTGATAATAACTAAATTTGTGAATCAGAAACAAACACTCTCGAGAATGCCCTCATAATTATCGAGTATAGCATGGCAAAATCAAATGACTTCATGTTATTCTGGTTCTCGAGAATCAGACTGAATTCTTGAGAATTGGACCAATTCTCGAGTACCCAAAATTGATTCTCGAGTATGCATAGTCTGCCACAACATCACTCCTGTATATAACATCATTCTCGAGAATGAGTAAGCCATTCTCGAGAATGGAAGTGATTCTCGAGAATAAGTTAAAGATTCTCGAGAATGATCATATAAAGATTAAGTCGCCTTACGTCATGTGATTCTCGAGAATGAGATTGTAATTCTCGAGAATGGAAGTGATTCTCGAGAATACTCCAAGGATACTCGAGAATGTCTAAGTAAATATATAATGATCTAAATTGCCTTGCGACACATGATTCTCGAGAATAACAAGTTGATTCTCGAGAATGGAAGTGATTCTCGAGAATGAGTCATGGACTCTCAAGAATACTCAATGATTGAATCAATTGCTTCCAGAGACCTGTGATTCTCGAGTATGTCAACTTGACTCTCGAGAATGGAAGCAATTCTAGAGAACTCTCTCATGATTCTCGAGAATGCTAAGTGAATGAATATAATGATCAAATATCTCCTATTACATGATTCTAGAGAATGCTTAATTGATTCTCGAGAATGGTAGCAATACTCGAGAATGCAGTATCAATTCTCGAGAATACCCTGCTTCTACGAAAATTGCTTAACGTCTGATTCTCGAGAATGATGATTCAATTCTCTAGAATGGCCTCATTCAAACTTCATGATAAAGCTTCTGGCCAAAGGATTCTCGAGAATGAAATGATCAATTCTCAAGAACGCCTTCAGGATTGCCTTCTCTACTTTTGTTTCTAACTTGATTCTCGAGAATTCTTAGAACAATTCTCGAGAATGCTTATCTGAAAAGTTTGTGATAAATGCACAATATTTAAATCTCTTTAGGAAATTCATGGGCTATTCTCTAATGCTTATTAATCATCTTTAATATCATTTATATCATATCTAATCATTCTTTGGTTGAGTGTTAAAGTGATTAACCGGGTTAAATTTGAATTCGAGCGAAAGGCAATCCAACGTGGCAGTACATTAAATGCAAGTCAGAGAAACAGAGCAACATTAGGAATAAACACTCACAGCAGACGAAAACATTCTTTCGAGGAACACTTATTCCAGCTTGCCTCTGATTATCTCCCAGCACAAGGTCGTCACCGCCGAGAGCATTTAATGAAGCAACGTTCGAATATCTTCAAACATTATGCTTATGTCTCTAACGGAAATACATGGAGTCACAACGGCTATTTCTTGAAGTCTCTCAACGGCATAAATGGCGTTCACTATAAAAGGCCATCGCATTCAATTTCGTCAACTACTGAAACATCTTACGCATTCAATTTGAGTCAATTGTATTTATTGTTTCAACTGTCTCATTAATATCTTCGGATATTCTAGCACTTCAGTGATTATCATTTATCTACTCAGTGAGGAGTTTCTGTCACTTAAACATTTACTTGATTACAGTTTAGATTGTATAACTTAAGGTTGTGGAACCTTAAGAGTGGGTGTACGTTTACAACCAGTAAGGGGGAGTGAGTCCAAGAGTGATAGGATCATCCTTGTGTTGTAATCGTATTTGAAAAGATTAATGGAAATCCCAAGGTGTACTTGGGGACTGGACGTAGGTCGAAGTGTTTGGCCGAACCAGTATAAATCTCTCTGTGTTCATTTACTCTTTCTGTCTTAGATTAAATTATGTCTCTGTGTGCATCATCGAAAAAGAATTTGAGATCACCTATTCACCCCCTCTAGGTGATATTCCACTTTCATTTGGTATCAGAGCATAGGTTTCTCAGTTGGGATTAACATCCCGAGAAAAAGATCATGGAAGGAATATTACCTGATGGTGCTTCAATTAACCGACCACCGGGGTTCAATGGCGAACATTACTCGTTCTGGAAAGCAAAGTTCAAGGTGTTCGTGTTGGCAACCGAGTATGGTCTCTGGCAAGTAATATAAAATGGAGACTATGTTCCTACAAGAAATGAAGGCGGATTCGTTGTTCCAAAGACAGAGGAGGAATTTGATGAGAATGATCGAAGAAAAATGACACTCAACAGTAAAGCCGTTCTAATGCTTCAAAGTGCCCTTAGCCAAATGGAGTACTTTCGAATATGCAATCTATCTACTGCAAAAGAGATGTGGAAGGCGTTGGAGATTGCATATGAAGGAACCTCTGGCATCAAAGAAAATTGCATCAATACTTTGACTACCGAATATGATTTACTTTGGATGAAGACCGGGGAAACTATTTCTGAATTTCAACTTCGTTATACACACTTGACCAATCAATTGGCGGCTCTGGGAAAAAATATGACCAACGCTGTCAAGTCAGAAAGATTCTCAATGTTCTGACTAAAGATTGGGAGGCAAAGGTTACAACAATAGAAGAGACATGAGGTGAATTGATGACTTCAGTTGCTGCTCTGTTCGGAAGTCTATCCTAATATGAAAGCAAGTTGAAATTCAGAAAGGGCCTAGAAGAGATCAACAGCAACAAGAGCAAAGGTGTTGCTCTTAATGCTGAGAAAGAGAAAGAAGTTAAGGAAGATGATATTGATGATGATGAGGATGAAGAATTGGGAATGATGGTCTGAAGATTCAAAAGATTCTATAAAAGGGACCAAGGCTTCAGAAACAAGTTCCAAAAAGGAGGAAGCTCAAATAACAGACGTGAATATAAGGATAAAGATCAAATCATCTGTTATCAGTGCGATAAACCAAGCCACTACAAATCCAAATGCCCGCAATTGAAAGGCAATGAGAAAGAAAAGAAGAAGAGGTTCAACCATTTCAAAAAGAAGGCTTATGTGTCTTCCATCTGGGGAGATGGATCTTCAGAAGAAGAAAGTGAGGAAGAGGAAGAGACGGCTAACGTCCTGTCTCAGTTACAGAAGAGGAGAAACCCGACAATAATGGCGATGAGGTAAATGATTCACAGCCTTCTTATGATGAATTATTCGATGAATATAATGCTATACAATCTGAATATGAAATGCTTGCTGAAAAATACATAGATTTGAAAAGGAAGAATATTACTCTTGAACAGCAAGTCAAAAATCTTTCGTGCACAAATATTTTATGTGAAGATTGTTTGGATTTAGAGAAAAGAAATATATACCTAACAAAAACACTTGAGAAATTCACTAAAGGTAGTGAGATGCTCAGTGTAATTTTGAAAGAACAAAGATTTACAAATGATCGCTCAGGTATAGGATATAATCCTATTTTTGATAAAAGAAAAGGCAAGAAGAAAACAGGTGAAAAGTCCTATTTGAAATATTTTTAGAAAACTGTTCACACATCTAATCCATTTGCGCATTGTAATTACTGTAATCGTAAGGGTCATAGTACTTCGTCTTGTTTTCATAAAAGGGATAGAAGAGATAGGCCTGTTGGAAATTATCAGTGGGTACCTAAAGGAACTTATGTTTCCCAGGTCCGAACTAACCACAAAGGACCCAAGCAAAAGTGGGTACCTAAAGCCTAATCTCTCTTGATTTGCAGGTATGTCTGAGAGCATCAAGAACCAACAAATGGTATATTGATAGTGGATGCTCTAGACACATGACTGGGGATCAATCAAAGTTTGTGGCAATGAAGACAAAAGATGGTGGTAAAGTCACCTTTGGAGGGATCAATCTGGCAAAATCACTGGAGTTAGAGAAATTGGTACAAAAGATGGACCACTGATCAAAGACGTCTATCTAGTAGAAGGTCTCTGCCACAACCTCCTAAGCGTTAGTCAAAGTGCCGACAAAAACAATTGGATTCTCTTTGACTCGGAGGAATGACTTATTGTAAGTAAGGATGATCTCCCAATAGATAAAGGTAAACTAAAAACATTATGCAAAGCTCCTAGAGAAGGTAACTGCTATACATTAGAATTGTCCAAAGTTAACTCTGAAAAATGTTTTGTTAGCAACTTGGATGAAGGTTGGCTGTGGCATAAGCGGCTGGCTCATGTAAATATGCTACAATTAGACAAGTTGCTAAGAAAAGATTTAGTTATTGGTTTACCCAAACTTCGATTTAAAAATGACATGATCTGTGATGCTTGTCAAAGGGGTAAACAAACCAAATCTTCTTTTAAGAATAAGTTTGAAATGTCAACTAATCGTCCCCTTCAACTACTCCACATGGACTTAGTTGGACCGGCTAGAATAAGAAGTCTTGGTGGTAACTTATATACTCTAGTTATTGTAGATAACTTCTCTCGCTTTACATGGACTATGTTTATGTCATCAAAAGATGAAACATTTGATCTATTTACTGTGTTTGCCAATAAGGTGTAAAACGAGAAAGGCATTTATATTTCAGATATTCGAAGCGATCATGGAGGGGAGTTTGAAAATCAAGCCTTTGCTGAATTTTGTGATGCTCACGGTATTGACCACAACTTCTCGGCTCCAAGAACACCACAACAAAACGGTGTAGTTGAGAGGAAGAATCGTGTTCTCACAGAGATGGCTCGTGCAATGCTAAATGAAAATCAAACATCACCAGTCTTTTGGGAAGACGCAATGAGCACAACAAGCTACATATCAAACTGAGCTTATCTGCGAAAGAAGCTAAATAAGAAACCTTACGAGCTCTACAAAGGAAGGAAACTCAATCTAGCTCACTTACATATCTTTGGCTGCAAATGCTTTGTACACAACAATGGTAAGGATTATCTGGGTAAATTTGATTCCAAAGCAGACGAATGTATTTTTCTTGGATACTCAAATAAAAGTAAGGCTTATAGAGTATTCAATAAACGTACTTGTATAGTTGAAGAGTCTATCCATGTTGTGTTCTGCGAGTCCAAAATAAATGAACCTTTAGATGATGATGATGAACCTGCTCACAAAAACCAATTCTTTTAAAAAACAACTCCTGCTTCACTTGAAAATTTCAAAAATGTTTTTGAAAACAATGGTCAGAATTCTATAGAAAATCCTCACCAATCCCAACCTAGAGCTTGGAAGTTTATTAGAAATCATCCTCTGGACCAAGTCATAGGTGATGTGAATCAAGGTGTGAGAACTAGGAAAAGCACTTTAAATGAAGTAACATTCTCTGCATTCATATCTAACATCGAACCCTCTAAGATTGATTAGGCCCTCTCAGACAATGATTGGGTAATCACAATGCAAGAGGAATTGCATCAATTTGATAGAAATCAGGTTTGGGATTTGACACCTAGGCCTAAAGACCATCCGGTCATTGGCACCAAATGGGTATTCAAAAACAAACGTGATGAATATGCAATTATAGTCAGAAATAAGGCTAGACTTGTTGCCAAAGGCTATAATCAGGAAGAAGGAGTTGATTATTAGGAAACGTATGCTCCAGTAGCTAGATTGGAGCCAATACGTGTACTCTTGGCCTTTGCTTGCATCAAAGAATTCAAACTTTATCAAATGGATGTTAAAAGTGCATTTTTAAATGAATTTATACAAGAGGAAGTTTATGTAAAGTAACCTCCTGGCTTTGAAAATGAACATCATCCTGATCACGTTTTTCGTCTCAAAAAGGCATTGTATGGTCTTAAACAAGCTCAACGAGCTTGGTATGAAAGACTCAATAAATTTCTATTAAAATAAGGTTTCGTTAGAGGAAAAGCAGACACGACACTCTTCATTAAAAATAATAAACTCAATGAAATTTTAGTTGTACAAATATATGTAGATGATATTATTTTTGGTTCTACTAATGAATCTCTATGTGAAGAATTTTCGAAGAAAATGCAGAATGAATTTGAAATTTCAATGATGGGTGAGTTGAAGTACTTTCTCGGCTTGCAAATCCAACAACGGAAGGATGAAATATTTATCTCACAAACGAAGTATCTGCGGGACTTGCTCAAGAAGTTTGGATTGGAGCATTGCAACGGTGCTGACACACCAATGAGCTCCATTGCCTCTCTAGACGCCGATGAACAAAAAGGGAAAGACTTCAACATAACCAAATACCGAGGGACGATCGGATCACTACTCTACTTAACAGCAAGTAGACCGATATTCAATTCAATGTGGGAATGTGTGCGAGATTTCAAGCTGCGACAAAGGAATCACATGCTGAGCATGTAAAGAGGATTTTTTGCTATCTCTCAGATACAAAGTTGCTTGGTCTCTGGTTTCCAAAGGGTCAACAAGAGTTTCTGGTCGCATATTCAGATTCCGATCACGCTGGTTACAAGACTGACAGAAAGAGTACTAGTGGACAGTGTGAGTTCCTCGGAGGATCACTAGTATCATGGTTTAGTAAGAAACAAACCACCGTGGCCGTATCTTCAACAGAAGCTGAGTATGTTGCTGTCTCTAATTGTTGCGCACAAGTTCTGTGGCTAAGACAACAATTATCTGACTTAGGAGTCCATTTGAAAGAAATTCCAATCCTTTGTGACAACATCAGCACAATCAGTCTCACGAAAAATTCAGTTCAACACACAAGAACAAAGCACATTGATGTGAGACATCACTTCATCAAAGACCATGTGCAAAAGAAAGATATCAAAATAATGTTCATTCCCACGCACTTGCAACTTGCTGACATATTCACAAAGCCCTTAGCCAAAGAACAATTCAATTTCATTCGAAGAGAATTGAGAATGGTAAAACCCAATGAATTGTGAGTAATGTTACTTTAAATATTTTTAATTTTGTTTTGATGTTAAAAGGAACTAACTTTACCATCGGAGTGTTTAGCTATGTTTTGCAGGTCCTCTGTTCGAACAAATAAAAACAGAGGTTAACAGTGCTCCTATTCTCGAGAATATATTATCCATTCTCGAGAATCAAGGTATGATATTCTATCATCGCTCCTAGTCATTCTCGAGAATCATAGATCACTCTCGAGAATTATCGGGTTTTCAGAACTCACTGGGTGTTACTATTCAATTTTACACCTTCATTCTCGAGAATCAGAATAGCATTCTCGAGAATTGTCTCTACCAAATCATGTGAAAAATTGATTTTTAGTGCTAGATACTCGAGAATCAGTTTCCTATTCTCGAGTATTGTCTTCACCGAACTCTGAGAAAATTGGTTTTAACGTTGAATTCTCGAGAATTGATCTAAACGCATCTTGTGAACATTAATTTTTCAGTGCTACATTCTCGAGAACTAGCTTCCTATTCTCGAGAATTCCCTCAAACGAATTTCGTAAAGCTTGAAGTTTAACGTCTAATTCTCGAGAACTCAGGTCATTCTCGAGAATTCCTCCACACTAATTCTCTTGAAACTTATTAAAGATCTCTCGAGAATTAAGATGGCATTCTCGAGAACCCAGGTCATTCTCGAGAATTTAAGAATCATTCTTGAGAATTGAACGTTTCAAATTTATTCGGAATTAAAGTAATTATCGAGAATTGCAAGCAATTCCCGAGAATGGTCGACAAACGTTTGGTTTCAAAGAGGTGTCGTTTCATTCGCTGGGGATGTATCGTTTTGCACAATCTGGTAAAATTAAAACCTAAATCCCTAAATCATCTGTTCATTCTTCGTCCACTCTCGAGAATCCCTCTCGTCTCTCACACTGTTCCTCTTCTTCATTTCCTTCGCCATCTCAATCCCACTGTTATCCTCTTCCCAGATGGATAAATCTTCATCAAAATCGAAATCTCCTTCTCAACCTCTCATGAAGAAGCCTCGCACGAGATATCGACCAAAGGTACAATCTTCTGAAAAACCCACTCCGCGAAGACAGTTTCATTTTCTGCAAACCTTCAATCCACACCCTCTCGACCAATCACTCGATCTTCGACCCATTCTCTCCCATTATCCAAACAGTCAAGCAAATCATCCAAGGAAGCCAGCGCATCATTTCAAAGAGCTAGCGAATCGTCCAAACGAACAAGCAAATCATCTCAAGCCGCAAGCTCATCTCACTCTAGTTCAACTCATACTCGAGACTTATACGAAGATGAAGTCCCAAATTTTCATGAATTGCGCTCTAAGGAGAAAGAAGACAGAGTCCAAAGACCTCCTCACAGGCATCCTGGTCAACAACAGTCAGCTGCTCCTCTCACATTTGCTCGTAAAATGGTCAGGCGTAAGAGTGCACTGCATTTCCCTCCTGGATTCTGTAAAGCCCCATTGGTATTACCCTCTGATCCCTTATTTGCTTCCAGTTATGGGGAGAGACCTTTTTGTCCCACTGTTTGGCTTCATCTGGATAGGTTTAGGAGATCTTGCAATTTGGACTTATCTCCTTGGTTAGCCCCTTACATGCCCCTATTGGAAATTCAAACCCCATATTCACCTCACATAGTTAAGATATTTTATTTCAATATGGTTGAAGAGAATAGGTCTGGTGGAGAGATTGTGTTGTTTACTCAGGTTAGGGGGCAACAGATTCAAAGTTCTGCTAAGATTATCAATTCCTACTTAGGAATTTCTAATGCACCTGAAGACCCACCTTCCTTATCTGAGCGTTAATGTTTTAATCTTTTGTTACCTACTCAAGAGTATGATGGGAAACCCCTTAAGTTTAAACCTTCTCAGATGCCTGACACCCATAGAGTCCTCTGGTATATTTACAGTAGAAACTTGGTGAACAAAGGACAAAGCTTTACCCATTTTGTTAGTAAAGACTACCAGTTGCTAGCCTCTATCATTGCTAAGGAGCCATGCAACTTAGGAAAACTGGTTATCTCAGAGATGTCCAACTTCTTATCTACCTCTAGCACCTCCAAGAGAAACACAATGCCCTATCCTAACTTGGTCTCTCAGATACTTGGTTTCCACAATGTCTGGTATCTTCTGAAGGGTGACAAGGTAGTCTTTCCTAAGGAGTTCAGCAAAACTCACTTATTATATATGAAGCTTTCTTTCGCCAAAGCAACTGGGCCATTGAAAGCAGAACCCCAGAAGAAAGATAAAGAAGTTGTGGATGGACCCTCTCAGCCTACCTCATCCAAGGTTCCAGAAGAAGCTCATTCTTCTCAGGCTGGCACTGCTTCAGCTCATGTCCCCTCTTTCTCTCAGAATGCTACTCAGACTCTAATTCAGAATGCAATTGATACACTAAAGGAGGGACTAAAGTGTCAAAATAAACTTCTCAGATATCTGGTCAAAGGCATAGAAACAGACATGCTTGCCTTGAGGCTTCATCTCCATGATCGCCTCAACTCAGAGATATCAGCTCTCAAAGCTGATGTAGATGCTCCTCTCTCTGTTTTGTTTGAGCATCAGAGGGAAATTAGGCAGGAAGTTCAGGATTTGGATCAACAACATCTTCGGACTCAGCTTTTGATTCAGGACGTGAACAACAATCTTGAGTGTCTTGTCAACAACCTCAGTCGTTCACTGCTATTGTTCCTTATTCTGCTCCTATTGGTCCCTCTTCTTTGACTGATGACAAAGGGGGAGAAGAGGCATAGGATTTAGAGTAGTGTTTTAGTATCTAGGATTTAGTGTCAGAATTTATTTTGCTTATCACTGATGACTAATGATTTTGCTATATGATTCTGGACCTTGACAATTATAGTCTTTAAAGACACATTTTGATATGATCTTGCTGATATGTTTAATGTCATGATATGTTTCACTTTTTTCTCTGTTTTTCAAATATTTAAATCTTTAAATAAATCCTTTTGCCAAAATAATTGTCATCATAAAAAAGGGGGAGAATGTTAGATCCCAAGTGTTTTGATGATAACAAAAGATTCAAAAGATTTAAAGGTTTCAAAACAGAAAGTGATAATAACTAAATTTGTGAATCAGAAACAAACACTCTCGAGAATACATTCATGATTCTTGAGAATGATCTTATGATTCTCGAGAATGCCCTCATAAATCTCGAGTAGAGCATGGCAAAATCAAATGACTTCATGTTTTTATGATTTTCGAGAATCACACTGAATTCTCGAGAATTGGACCAATTCTCGAGTACCCACAATTGATTCTCGAGTATGCATAGTCTGCCACAACATCACTCCTGGATATAACATCATTCTCGAGAATGAGTAAGCCATTCTCGAGAATGGAAGTGATTCTCGAGAATAAGTTAAAGATTCTCGAGAATGATCATATAAAGATTAAGTCGCCTTATGTCATGTGATTCTCGAGAATGAGATTGTAATTCTCGAGAATGGAAGTGATTCTCGAGAATACACCAAGGATACTCGAGAATGTCTAAGTAAATATATAATGATCTAAATTGCCTTGCGACACATGATTCTCGAGAATAACAAATTGATTCTCGAGAATGGAAGTGATTCTCGAGAATGAGTCATGGACTCTCGAGAATACTCAATGATTGAATCAATTTCTTCCAGACCTGTGATTCTCGAGTATGTCAACTTGACTCTCGAGAATGGAAGCAATTCTCGAGAACTCTCTCAAGATTCTCGAGAATGCTAAGTGAATGAATATAATGATCAAATATCTCCTATTACATTCCAGCTTGCCTCTAATTATCTCTTTGCACAAGGCCGTCACCGCCGAGAGCATTTAATGAAGCAACGTTCGAATATCTTCAAACATTCTGCTTCTGTGTCTAACAGAAACACAGAGAGTCACAACGGCTATTTCTTGAAGTCTCTTAACGACATAAATGGCGTTCACTATAAAAGGCCATCGCATTCAATTTCGCCAACTACTGAAACATCTTACGCATTCAATTTGAGTCAATTGTATTTATTGTTTCAACTGTCTCATTAATATCTTCGGATATTCTAGCACTTCAGTGATTATCATTTATCTACTCAGTGAGGAGTTTCTGTCACTTAAACATTTACTTGATTACAGTTTAGATTGTATAACTTAAGGTTGTGGAACCTTAAGAGTGGGTGTACATTTACAACCAGTAAGGGGGAGTGAGTCCAAGAGTGATAGGATCATCCTTGTGTTGTAATCGTATTTGAAAAGATTAGTGGAAATCCCAAGGTGTGCTTAGGGACTGGACGTAGGTCGAAGTGTTTGGCCAAATTAGTATAAATCGCTCTGTGTTCATTTACTCTTTCTGTCTTAGATTAAATTCTGTCTCCGTGTGCATCATCGAAAAAGAATTTGAGATCACCTATTCACCCCCCTTTAGGTGATATTCCACTTTCACCTCCAGCACTTCCAAGAAAAATACCATGCCATATCCTAACTTGGTTTCTCAGATTCTTGGCTTCAACAATATATGGTATCTTATGAAAGGTGACAAGGCAGTCTTTCCTAAGCAGTTTAGCAAAACTCACCTTTTATATATGAAGATTTCCTTTACCAAGGCAACTGGGCCACTGAAAGCATAACCTCAGAAAAAGGACAAAGAGGTAGTGGATGGTCCTTCTCAGCCTTCTTCATCCAAGGCACCAGAAGAAGCTCATTCTTCTCAGGTTGGCACTGCTTCAGCTCATGCACCTTCTTTCTCTCAGAATGCTACTCAGACTCTGATTCAGAACGCTATTTCTCCTTTGTTGAAGGGACTAGAGATACACAATCAGCTTCTAAGGGAAATGGTTAAAGCTTTGCATGGAGAAATGCTTGATCTAAAGAATCATCTTGATGATCGCATAACCTCTGAGATGTCAGATCTCAAAGCTGAAGTGGATGCTCGTCTGTCTGTTCTGTTTGAGCATCAGAGGAAGATTAAAAAGGAAGTTCAGGATTTGGATCAACAACATCTTCGTACACAACTCCTGATGCAGGACTTGAACACCAATCTTGAGTATCTTGCCACCAATCTCAGTCGTCCTGGTCCTTCTCAGGCCCCTCCTGCTACTTCTCATGAGGCACCTGCTTCCTCTCCTGCCATGTCTCCTGAGTTGGCCACCACTGCTATTGTTCCTTACTCTGCTCCTCCTGGTCCCCCCTCTTTGACTGATGACAAAGAGGGAGAAGAAGCATAGGTTTTAGAGTTTTGTTTTAGGATCTAGGATTTATTCAGGCCTTATTTTGCTAATAATTGATATCAGTGATAGTTAGTTTTCACTAAATGATTTTTGGCTATGTGCTTCAAGACTCTGATCATTGTAGTCCTTAATGATATATTTTTAATATGATCTTAATGAGATGATTAATATCATGATATGCTTTACTTTTGCTAAATAAATACTTTTGCTAAAATTGTAGTCATCATCAAAAAAGGGGAGAATGTTAGATCCCAAGTGTTTTGATGATGACAAAAGATTTAAGGTTTCAAAACAAAAAGTGATAATAATTAAATTTGTGAATCAGAAGTAAACACTCTCGAGAATGCATTTCTGATTCTCGAGAATGATCTTATGATTCCTGGGTTATTATCCAATGTTTATTAATCATCTTAAGACTCACTTATATCATATCTAATCAATCTTTGTGTGAATTTTAAAGTGATTAACCAGGCTAAATTTGAATTTGAGCGAAAGACGATTCAACTTGGCAGTACATTAAATGCAAGACAGAGAAACCAAGCAACATTAGGAATTAAAGATTGCAGCAGACAAAAACATTCTTTCAAAGGACACTTATTCTAGCTTGCATTCTGATTATCTCTCTGCACAAGGTCGTCACCACCGAGAGCATTTAATGAAGCAACGTTCGATTATTCCCAGTCATTTTGCTTCTGTGTCTAACGGAAAAACAAAGAGTCACAACGGCTATTTCTTGAAGCTTCACAATGGAATTAATGACGGTCACTATAAAAGCTCATCACATTCAATTCTGCCAACCACCAAAACACTCTGCGCATTCAATTTGAGATTATCGTATTTATTGTTTCAACTGTATCTTTGATATCTTTGGATATCTAGCACTTCAGTGATTATCAATTATCTACTCGTTCAATGTCCATTTCTTCCTCCTATCTTAGATTAAATTCTGTTTCTTTGTATCATTTAAAAAGAATTTGAGATCACCTATTCAACCCCCCCTCTAGGTGATATTCCACCTTCATATGTGTGTCTGATGAAACAAAAAAAAGTACGATTATAACAAATCTTTCAATGGAAATTACCAATTCTTCAATGACATTTACTAGTTTCGCAATGGTATTTACCAGTTCGTTGTATAGGTTTACCACATGTGTGTATGATGAAACAACAAAAAATGCAATTGTAACAAATCTTTCAATGGTAATTACCAATTCTTCAATGGCATTTACTAGTTTCGCAATGAGTCCACATTACATGCTTAGATTTACATGCTTATTAGGTGCTTATACCTCTAATTAATTAGAGGTATAAGCATTTTTTTTTAATTTTTTTATATATTGTATTTATTTAGATTTAAATTATATGCTGCTTTCTGAGATGTTTTTTGCACCCAGTATCTCAAATTAATTAATTTCTAGTTATGCATTTGTCTGTAACACCAGTATTATGAAAATTAATTAATTTGAGATACTAGGTGTAAAAAAACATCTCAGAAAGCAGCATATAATTTAAATCTAAATAAATACAATATATAAAAAAAATATGCTTATACCTCTAATTAGAGGTATAAGCACCTAATAAGCATGTAATGTGGACTCGTTTAGCAATGGTATTTACCAGTTCGTTCTTCAAGTCTACCACATGTGTGTTTGATAAAAAAAAGTGCAATTAGAACAAATCTTTCAATGGCAATTACCAATTCTTCAATGGCATTTACTAGTTTCGTAATGATATTTACCAGTTCGTTCTTCAGGTTTACCATATGTGTGTCTGATTGAAAAAAAGTGTAATTATAACAAATCTTCCAACGACAATTACCAATTTTTCAATGGTATTTACTAGTTTCGCAATAGTATTTACCAGTTCATTCTTCAGGTTTACCATGTGTGTGTCTGATGAAACAAAAAAAAGTCCAATTATAACAAATATTTCAATGGCAATTACCAATTCTTCAATGGCATTTACTAATTTCGTAATGGCATTTACTAATTTCACATATTTGCTAATTTATTTAAAAACTAAGGGCAAAAGGGTAAATTCACCCGAATTTGAAAACCCAAATTTGGGGGTTTTGCAAATTCAAATGGTATTTAAATGTAATTTTCCCTTTATCTTTTTGTTTTTACATTAGTCAAACTACTAATATTTATCCCATGATATCTATTTTATTTTAATTGACGCTTCGCTTTTGCTTTATTTATATGTTGTTGTATCATCTTGGATGTTCAAGATCTTATTTGTAGCCGTAATTGGATTCTTTTTTCTCCTTGTACTCGTAATATTATTATATTTACTCGTTTAACGTAGTGGGTGTTTGCCAGAATGAATGCCTGTAAGTTTGTGGCAACCATATCAGTTATTGGGCCTATAACATGTCAAGTAGTACTTTCTATTCCACCTTACCAAACAGCTTCTAAACGTTCATAGTTCAGAAATTGTTTAAATTGATTGTGATTGACCATTGAGAATTACAGGCATTTGATAATTGATAGGAACTTCCTCTTGGATGATTAACAAATTAAGTGAGATATATCCCTCAACTTCATCTCATCCCCCCCTGATTTTTGAAGTGACTGAGGTAGTAGTGTAAGATATAAATTGTGTGTAGTGAGCCAATTTTACTCAAACAAACTTCTCAGCTTGTTGGTAGGATTTTACTAACATGGAAAGGGAATTTTAATTTGCTAGATATGAAAATTGTGCCTACGTGTACATGTTCTGGGTTCACGTGTTTGATTGGAGAGAACTTACGTTTTCCATTTTTATAATATAGTGTTGAAATATTTGAAAATTCATGTATAGTGTGATTGATTAAATAAAATATTATATGTTAAAGTATTGTGTTATAACACTACTGACTAAGGTTTGTGAATGAGACGGGTTTAAACTAAAAGAGCGAGTAAAGCTACAGGATATCACCATATATGTTGGTTGGATCAAGTGGTTAAAAAAGAGGAAAAGAAAAATATTGGAATTTAATAATAAAGAGGTAATGAAGCTAGTCAATTTGTATTAAAAGATTAAAACCAATTTCTAATTAATCACAGATCCTTGTTTTTCCTCATAGACTACCACAATCATTCTACCAATTTTAAAGTATTTCAGGCTAAATCTCAAATGGAAGAGCACTTGAATCCCCCGCCTCCAGAAGTAATCCACATTGACGTAGATGGTTCTGTTTGAGAGCACAACCAAGCAATATGTGGGGTAGTGCAGGTAGGGGGTGGGTGCCCCTTGGGTGCTTCCCCTAAAAAATTCCCCCTTCCCAATTTCTGTGTGTGTTTCTTTTAAGGGTTAAGATGCGATTTGGCTAATAAACTATTGGCTCAAGAGCGTCCAACACAATTAACTATTAAGTGGACCAAAAATACCAACAAACTTTTAAAAAGGTGCAGTCAGCACAACACTGTAAGAAAAAGTTAACGTCTGTTATCTAAGGTGCAGATTGGCCAACGAACTTTTACCTTGGGAGCGCCCAGCACAAAAGAGTTTTACTCAGCAGCGCTCAACACAAAATTATAAATTTTACTAAATTAAATAATTTTTTTCTCAATTGTCATTATTCAAAACTACTAGTATAGATATCTATGGACAAAAATTACTCATTCTTCAATTTTGTCAAAATTATAATTTGCTAAAATAAACAAAAATTTTAATTAAAAATATAATTATATGATTTAAATAAAACTCAAGGTGTTTTATAGTTTATTATATATGTTAAACAAACAAAAATATGATTTATTTTTATTTTAGAAGAAATTTATGTGAGTTAAAAAATTCATTTAATGTTTATAAAATTTAAAAATCTAAAAAAATCTATTATATCTTGAAAGAAATGAAATGATTTTAAATTTTATTTTTATCAAAAGAGCTTAATGGATATCAACATTAATACTTAATAATATAAATCTAGCAACTTGATGATATATTTGTTAATTAAATGACCTATTGATTATATGAATATGGGAATTGTTGGAAAAAAAAAGATAACATAAGAGGCTTGATGAAGTACAATTTAATAATAGGTTAAGGAACAATTTGGCCTACGAAAATTTTATTAACATTAAATGAATTTTTAACTCACATAAATTTCTTCTAAAATAAAAATAAATCATATAATTTTTTTGTTTAACATATATAATAAACTATAAAACACATTGAGTTTTATTTAAATCATATAATTATATTTTTGATTAAAAATTTTGTTTATTTTAGAAAATTATAATTTTGACAAAATTAAAGATTGAGTAATTTTTTTCCATAGATATCTATACAAGTAGTTTTGAATAATGACAATTGAGAAAAAAATTATTTAATTTAGTAAAATTTAAAATTTTGTGCTGGCCACTCTTGAGTAAAAATTTTTTGTGCTGGGCACTCCTAGGGAAAAAGTTCATTGGCCAATTGCATCTTAGATAACGGACGTTAACTTTTTGTCTAACAGCGTTGTGCTAGGCGCTCCTGAGTAAAACTTTTTTTGTGCTGACTGCACCTTTTTAAAAGTTTGTTCGTATTTTTTGTCCACTTAATAGTTAATTGTGTTGGACGCTCCTGAGCCAATAGTTTATTGGCCAAATCGCACCTTAACCCTTCTTTTAATTATTAGATTGGGTTAAGGTGCAGATTTACCAATGATCTATTACCTGAGGCGCATGCCGGTCGAAAGCTGTGGACTGCTGGATGAGTTCAAGAGGGTGAGTGGAACACCCAACAACAATGGAAGCTTTGGAGACGCCGACGTCGCCGACACTGTGACAGTCAATGGAAGACGGAGACACCAAGACAGTGACGGGGTAATAGTTCATTGGCGAACCTGCTCAAAATTGTGTGTTTTTTTTTTTCACTTTTTAAAAGTTCGTTGGCCAATTTGGTCCTTTCAGTTGTTTTTTGTGCCAGACGCTCCTCAGGTAATAGTTTGTTGGTAAATCTGCACCTTAACCCTATTAGATTCTACACAAAATAAGTGATATTTTGATATCTTACGAGGAAATAAGAGAATTGTTTTATGATTTTTTAAGGATTTAATACTTTAATATTATCACTGGATTATGGGATTCCATCAAGCTTTAGGTGTGTACTCTATTACAAAAATTGAGATTATTGCAATCAAAACAATTGGGATTCTCACGCATGTTTATCTACTCTAGATTCCCTTGATGCTCTTAACTTGTTATTGCTTTGTTGTGGAAGCGATCATCCCTTGAAGGCGTTGGTTACGTTACTAATAGATACACAAGACCTCTTACTGAGCAGCAAATCTTGACAATGTTTGGTCTTGCAAACCACAGTCAATTATGTAATATCCCCAAATTTGCGCTAACAAATTCCATGTATGATGCATTTACATTTGGAGAAAAGAAGTAGTGAATTTTGACTAAAAGGTCAATTTTACCTAAAATACCCGATTTCGTCGAAACCGAAAATTTTGAGACAAATGTTGGCACCAATGGATATAAGGAATCAATACTTCTTTGTTCCAGTATGGAGTATTAAATTGGACTAAAAAGGAATGAAAAGAAGTTGCTTGAGTTCCATTGGAAATTTTGAGAAAATTGAAGGAAGGTTAAAATTGCACCTTTTACGAATATGTGCCGTATGTTCCATAATTATTTCAAATTTATGAATACTTGACTATGGGTTATTGACCAATAAATGGGTCAATGTCTTCCTAAGAATGGCCCAAGACTTTTGGAGAATTAGATCACAAAATAAAAGTTGAGTTTCAAGTAAATTTATAACCAATGACATACTCGTAATATCGTGGAAGATAAAGGCAATTTGGTATCTCCACTTATAAATCGACTTTGGGACCAGATCAGCACATCTTATATCCATTAATTCTCCATTCAATTCGTATTATACCTCCAGGAACCTCCAAGCTAGAGAAAATACAAGGTAGAAGACGATAAGTGAAATTTTTACGAAATCAAGATAATTTTTCGTGCTACGAACTTGTAATCTCTAATCCTTTCCTTCTCCTACTCCTTAATCATGAAAATTTATATGGTTCAGTGGTGTTAGGTTCTGGCCAAAATTTGGAGAAGGAAAGGGAAGAGAGAAATCTTGAGAAGTTTACTGATTAACGATTAAGGTAAACAATTCTAAGCCTATACCTACTGGAATTTACTGGTGGTTTCTCTGGCTTTTGTGGATTTTGACTAAAGAAACCCTATAGGGGATTTTCTGTTCAAAATAATAAAATGGGTTAACAAGTGTTTATGATACAAATAACAAGATAAAATGTGGTTAGGAACCAAGATCAGGGTGTTTGTGAAGTGAAATTGGCAAATTGATTGTTGGCCATATTGAACCCTGATTTCAGCCAATACAGGGAATACTTGGGGAGTTGGATTTTGGGAAATTTTATGATTCCAATGTGTTTAAAACGTAAAATTGTGTAGGGTAGAGATTCAGTAGGAATTTTGGAATCTCCGGGATCGAATTTTTGCCGCAGTCGAAAATTTGCTCTGAAAAATTCTGTCTGGACAGTATTTTTATGAGGCATATTTTGGTAGTAAATGATATCTAATTGGAAAGAAATTATCTAGGATTATAGTAGACATAACAAGCTTTAATTTGATAGGTAATTGGTTGAATTTTGATTTGTGTACACCGAGTTATGAATTTTTGAAAAATGGCCTGCAATTTTGGAATAAGTTTGGACAACAGTACTGTTTTATTAAACTAATATTGATGTAAATATGGGAATCTGTTGGAACCATCTTTCCTTGAAACTATACTTAATAATGAGTCCATAGGCTTTGGAATAACCTCATTTGGATATTTGTGCTATGAGATATGATTTTTCAAAGTTACAGCACAAATTCTGAAAAAATAAGGGCAAATGTGCGAAAATGAAGGGAACAATGAAATCATGGACATAACTTAAGTTTAGTAATTCCATGTTTAGTTATAGTATATTAGATGACATTTGAAATGTCAAGATCTAGGAGTAGTATTGACCATTGTCCATAATTTATTCTTATAGGAACCCGTAATTTCCGGAACACGCGAGGTTCACGAAATTTACTTCGATAAATCAAAAAGGTAGTAACTCTAATCCCACATACTCTGTATAGTTGTGTATGACTGTTTAAACCATTTATGTGATTGTTTTGTTCCGTATGGGACCAATACCACTCACGGCTCGATTGAAAGCCTGCTGATTTGATTTTTTTCTATAAATTAAATCTGAGATATTATATCTCAATTTAATTAAATATGAGATACTACATCTTTATTCGAAAATTAAATCTGAGATACAATATCTCAATTTATTATAGTTATTCAATTTATCAAATAAATTAAATACTATACAATAATATTATTATCTATAAATAATAATAATATTATATTTTCGTATTTAATAATTAATATATACATATATATATATATATATATATATATATATATATATATATATATATATATATACATATATATATTAAATACATTATTCATTAAATCTTAGACATATATAAGATTCAATGAATCTAGACACTTTTGCTCGTGTTGGGCTATTCTTGTGTGCGATCCTGTAGGCCCACATGAGATTGGCAGTTGGCCAATACTGTATCAACCCACAAATCGCAAGCGGCCTCTAGCAAGACATTGTGACTACCTAATTCATATGGGGATCGATGATACGATACAACCTAGCGTACAACCATGTCACGTCCGTTTTGTCACGCGATAACTTGGTCAAGGATGAGGCATGGATAATGTCAACTTCCTATTCTTAACCATTACTTTCTCGATTCTTGAGTAGTCTAACAATTGAAATGGAAACTCCTTTCCATCATAGTATGACCGTACATTTCTCAGACTCACTCATCGAGGGGCCCAGTATTATCTCTCTACAAATGTGAGGGACAAATTCCATCTTGACCATTCACATTTCTCTGCATGAAAACCACTGATCCCGATCCAAGCCTTTATCATCACCCAGTCAAAGGTGACTTTTGACTAGGTCAAAGATCAGCGACTCATCATGTAGGAGTCCATGATGATCTCAGGTCAAAGGGCACTGTGACGCGGTTATACATGAGAAAAGCTTATGACTTAATCCATGTAGCTTTCTCATAGTGGGTCGGTCCAGCACCTTGTACTCTTATAAGTTCCTATGACTTTGATTCATATCTCCATACCTTATCAAAGTCATACTCATACTGGTCTTATTTGATCTTCGCTCCCGCGTAGATGACCGACCAGGGACATTTAAGATAATCAATGAGATATATCCAAGGATATGGTTATCACCATAAACATGCAAATGATATGATAGCTAAATGGAGAAATACTTCAAATAACAAAAATGTTTAAAGTACAATGACTTGCCCCTAGGACATAATTTCCAACAGACTCCCACTTGCACTAGGTGCAATCATGAATTACTCTAATTCCCATTGTCCTAACATGACGCTCATGTTTTGCTTGTGCAAGCGGCTTAGTAAGAGGTTCTGCAACATTGTCTTCTCCTGGAACTTTGCATAATTTTATATCACCTCTATCATTGATTTCTCTGATAAGATGAAATCGCCTGAGTATGTGCTTGGTCCTTTGATGTGACCTAGGTTCCTTGGTCTGCACAATAGCACCACTATTGTCACAGAGCAAGTCTATTGGATTTGAGATGGTAGGAACCATCCCTAGTTCAATAATGAACTTTCTGATCCAAACGGCTTCAAGAGCTGCATCCGATGCTGCTATATACTCAGCTTCTGTTACAGAATCAGCTACAGTGCTCTGCTTAGAGCTTTTCCAGCTTACCGCACCACCATTCAAAAGGAATACATATCCAGATTGCGATCTTAGATCATCTTGGTCAGTTTGGAAACTCACATTTGTGTAACCAGTCACACAGAGTTCATCATCCAAACCACCATATACCAAGAATAGATCCTTTGTACTTCGTAAGTACTTCAGGATATTCTTGACAGTAGTCCAGTTACCCTCACCGGGATCTTGTTGATATCTGCTGGTCATACATAAGGCAAATGAGACATCCGGTCGAGTACATAACATGACTTACATGATAGATCCAATGGCGGAGGCATATGGAATCTTACTCATGCAGTCTCTTTGATCTTGTGTACCAGGACACAAATCCTTACTGAGATGGATGCCATGAGACATGGGCATGTAACCCCTTTTAGAATCATACATACTAAATCTGTGTAGTATCTTGTCTATGTATGTGCTCTGACTTAGGCCGATCAGCCTCTTGGATCTATCTCTATAGACCTGATCCCTAGGATGTAAGTGGCTTCGCCTAAATCTTTCATTGAGAAAGACTTTCCTAACTAAGACTTGACACTCTGCAAGGTAGGAATGTCATTCCCAATAAGTAGGATGTCATCTACATAAAGCACTAGAAATACAACTGTGCTCCCACTAACCTTCTTGTAAACACAAGGTTCATCAATGTTTTAAATGAATCCAAAATCTTTGACTACTACATCAAAACCATGATTCTAGCTTCGAGATGCTTGCTTCAATCCATAAATGGACCTTTGAAGCTTGCATACTTTACCAGAATCCTCTGGACGCACAAAGCCTTCAAGCTGTGTCATGTACCCATCCTCAAGCAGCTTTCCGTTAAGGAAGGCTCTTTTGACGTCCATCTGTCATATTTCATAGTCATAATATGCTACAATGGCAAGAAGGATTCTGATTGATTTGACCATTGCAACTGGGGAAAAGGTTTCATCATAGTCCACACCATGAGTTTGAGTGAATCCTTTTGCAACCAGTCGAGCCTTGAAGACATTTACTTTGCCATCCATGTCAGTTTTCTCCTTGAAAACCCACTTGCACCCAATAGTTTTTACACATTTAGATGGATCGACTAAGGTCCATACCTTATTTGTCGTATATGGATTGCATTTCAGACTTCATGGCATTTAGCCATTTTTCAGAGTTTGGTCCCACCACGACTTCGCGATAGGTAGTTGGCTCATTCTGCTCAATGAGCAAAACATCACGACTTCCAGTAATCGCAAATCCATATCTCTGAGGCTGTAGCCGTGATCTATTGGACCTTCATGGGCCTTGTGTGTTGGTTTTGATTAGTTTTGATGATGTCTTATATAGATGTCATTCTTAAGAGCAAAAAGGTTGCATACTACATTTATCTTCTACTTTGACTAATTCTTATATTTAATGTAGATGCAAAGTTTAATAATAGAGAATGATCAAGAAAGGAGACTAAAGAAAGAAGAAGCTGCACTATATGTTGATATATGTGATGTTGGAAGTCTTTATGGAGAATAATCAAGATCGAAGAAAGAAGCTCTTGCACAATATAATGGGAATATCATAAAGCAAGAAGTTATCAAATGATTTTGGGGATAATCTAGAAGGAGAGAAGAAATTGAAGAAGGAAGAACTTGCAATGCAATGGAACATCTTTATTCAAGTTCTTATATTGATGCTAGAAGTCTCCAAGATCATATGGAAGTTGGAACGGATCAATTCGAGTTAAAACCATCAAAAATCAGTTCCAGGATGAGCAAACTCGAGCCTATAATGTCTTCAGCAACTCTGGTGCCTCTGGACAAGACAAACTCGAGCCTGTATACTCAAACCTCAGGTTTGGAACTCCAAACTTGAGCCTATCATTAGAAAACTCGAGCCTGTAATGTTTTCAGCATTTCTGGCGTCTCTGGACAAGGCAAACTCGAGCCTATAAGTTGACAAACTCGAGCCTACAGCGGTCTTCAGCATTTCAGCTACTTTGTTCAGCGTTTCACTTGGGCGACGTCTGGTGATTCCATGATATCTCCTAAACCAGAGATCGGATTCAGGTGAACCAGTGGCATCTGAAACTAGACTCCCAAGGCGTCATTTTAATATATAATTCAAGCCAAACGGAGTTAAGATGAAGGAGCTATGAATTTATGAAGTTGACAGTGAAATCCACGTCACACAAATGACCAACCTTCAATGTTTTGAGTGTATCTCACAAACGGAGAATCCAATTGAGCTGAAATCGGTGGCATTGGAAAGTAGACTCAAAGGGATTTCCAATAGATAGTTGAACCAACCAAAACGGAGTTCAGACCAGGCAGATATGACCCTCAAAAGTAGACTGTATTTTCAGGATGTTGGAAGTTTGCTATCAAGTGAAACAAACTCGAGCCTATTAGTTGGCAGACTCGAGTTCGTGGGTTACAGAGAGCTACCAGGTCGCGAAAATCATCCAAACTCGAGCCTATAAGTTACCCTCTCGAGTTTAGACAAGACAGAGAGCAAAATATGGTTTTGGAGAGATCCAAACTCGAGCCTACTTATGCAAACTCGAGTTCATGTCCCTGATACAGAAAATCATCATTCCGAAAGTCTCATTTCTCAATCACATGATTACCCAAATGTCTTACACTTCTTCTTAACATTATTTATATCATTTGTGTACATGTTTCAGATTATTAAAGCTTGACAGAACATCAATCTTGACAGAAATCAAGATCTATCAAAAGTGTGAAGATGAACTTTACTGCACATTTTCAGAAATGGGAAAGATGACAGATTTCAACGAGGAACTTGAACAAATGCTTATTTGTGATGTTCTCCAATACATTCAAACATTCAGACGATGAAATAGAAGCCTCAACGGAATCATCATTCAAAGTTTCTATTATGACAGATTTGAATTTGCTTTCAAGTCAATTAAAGCAAGTCGATGACAACCTTGGAAAGAATCAAAAGCATTAATCTCACGCGTCAAACAGAGGATCAGCCAAAATGATGAATTCCCTCATTTTGAAACAATTGCTACAACTTTTACTCAGAATGATTTGTTGCACAAAACAAATAAAAAGCACTAAATGATCATCAATGCAGAGCAATCATCCGAATATCTGGAAACATAATGACCCAACGGCTATATTCCACAACAGCTAGAATTTCGAATGGAGAGAATTCAGAATTGAGAAGCAACGGTCATATGAAGATTTGCCGCTATATATAGAGCTGCATACAAACCTTCAAAGACAACAACAACGAGCAGAGAAACAAGCCTACCTCTTCAACATGCTATTACTCTGATCTGCTTATCATTTACTCTCTGATTTTCAATGTCTATATATCATAGAGAGTGAAATGTTTTGTATTGTACTTCAGTGTTTATCCATACACTTCTGAGAGAGAACAATCATTGTAAACATCCTATCATTCTACCTTAGAGTTACTCAAGATTGGGTGATCTTGAGTGGGAAACACATTGTGTTGATTACAGCTTGTAAGGGGAGTGAATCCTAGTGAGAGGATTACTTCGAGTGCAGAGTGTGTAATCAAACAGGTGTATTAATTACAGTTTGTAAGGGGGAGTCAATCCTAGTGAGGGGTTTATTTCAAGTACAAAACGTGTAATCAAGTTGAAAGAATATAGTGGATTGAAATTCTCAAGTGGAGCTTGGGGACTGGACGTAGGTCAAGGATTGGGCCGAACCAGTATAAATCACCGTTTGCATATTCTCTTCCCTTATCTCTTACATTCCCAGCATATATATTTGAATGATTGTTTATCACTTTATAAATTATTATTGACATTCAAACTACTTTCAATAAGTTGCAGAAAGTTTCTTAAAGTTCTTAGTTTTTAATCAAACACCCAATTCACCCCCACTCTTGGGTGATAGCCAAGTCTTTCATTTGGTATCAAAGCTAGGCTCTTGTTTAAAGGACTTAATAGTCTCAAGAGTTATCAAATGGTTAATTTTGGGTGCTGCTCGTTTTTGAAAGGTTTTGACTTTACCATTCCACCACTTTTCAAAGATATTGATTTTTGGTTTTGGAAAGCTAGAATGACTAGTTTTATCAAAGCAACTGGTTTTGATATGTGGAAAGTCTTTACATACGTTTTTGACTTTACTCCAAGAAAGGATTGGACAGAAACAGATATGAAAATGTTTTCTTTGAGCATTAGAGCAATGAACATATTATATAGGTCTTTAACCGAAAAAGATTTTGAGAAAATCAAATGTTGCTCTAGTGCTAAAGAAATTTGGGATACTCTTGATTCTATTTATACTTCTAACAATTGTGTTGAAGTTGAAAGTGTTGACAGTTCATCTAAGACTATATGCTGTAAATCTATGGTGATGAACAAGCTGGAGAATGAAGAAGGAGAAATCATTGAATCCAGCAAACACTTCCATGGTCCAGACAACACAAAAGAACAAGAGGAAGAGGATTCCCAGGAAGAACTCATGGAAGATTATGATCAATCATTATCTAGAGTTCAAGATGCACATGTGGTAAACAATTCCAATTCTTCTTGTGTAGTTAAGAGAAACGATTCTGAGCATTTGCATAAAATTGTTTTTCAACCATTCACTAATTCGACTTTGAAAAACAAACATGTTTTCAAAAATAATGCTGGAAAATCATGTGGGAAGCCATTTGACATTACTTCCTCTAGACCAGAACAATTCTTGCAAAACTGTTTATAATAAGCATCATTCTATTATTTGCAATTATTGTGGAAAGTCTGGACATATTTCTCATACATGCTATATTAGGAGAAATTATAATGTAAGAAATAAATTTGTTTGGGTTTCTAACGGACAAGTAAGGTCCACTACTAACAGTCAAGGACCCAAGTATAAATGGGTACCAAAATGTCCATCTAGTACTTTATGTATGCAGGACCATTTGAAAATCAATGGACATAAGGGTACTGAGAAGATGAAGAAGAATCCAATAGTTTCTCATGAACTTACAAGGAAACTCATATCGAGTTAGGAGAACTTGTGGAAAAGCCATTCTTTGGAACTACAAGGTAAAATAATAAGAAGCAATGGATACAAGCAAGAAGAGTATCTTCCACCTCAAGAACAAACTAACATAGAGTACCATTCAACTATCTTGAGGAGAACAAGAAAAGGAGAACCTCTCAAGTATCAAATAGAAGACTCTTGAAGTCTACATTTTCTGAGAGAACTTTGTAGATACCCATGGAAAGTCATATGAAGAACAAATGGGTAAGCAAAGCCAACATTCCAAGTACCTAAGGTAAAGGTATACAATTGTAAGACCTCCTTTCCTATCATTTGAAATATTCATTGAGGTTTTACATTCAGTAACCTTAGGAATTAACATTGCAAACTATCTTTCAAATTGGGCTTTAACATCCTGATTTATTCTTCAAAGGGATTGCAATGTTAATAACTTAATTCTGTATGCATACATGATGATTTGAAAAGAAAGTATCTCTTTTATGCATAAAGTCATGATTAATTCATTGTGCTCAACTATGCTGAGTTGATTATATTCATAAGAGCATGTGAATTTTTGATTTCTACAAGCTAACAAAGATTGGATCCAAGGAAGGTTGGATACCAAGAAAGAAAAGGATTTATACAACTTTGTAGGATCAAGGAAAGCTTCTCAAAGATGCAACATAGAGAAATGATCCAAGTCTTGAGAAAGCTAAACAAGCTATGCTGGATGTTGATGGTGAACATTGGAAAAGGAGTTATCTACATCAATCCATCCCAACCAAGCAAGCTTCTATGAGGACAAGAGGAATTACGGTGATATCTAATTCTTGCCTCTTACTATGATTATATTTAAATTCATTTTTGGTTTGTCTTTGGTTAAGTTAAAAGGATTTGGAATTTATTCAATTTCAATCAGAATTTTTTTGTCAAAGCCAAACTTCAGTTTAGAAATGCAAAATCCAGTTTGAATCCTCCAAGAAAATGAGTTTAAAGAGTTTACAAGTATGTAAACTTGATCCTGCAGATGCAAGCTCGAGTTTGCCTCTGGCGGGAAAGTTTCCCAATTGAAAACCATTTCTTTAAACTCCAGAGTTTTGTGTAGAGTTTGTTTAAACTCCAGAGTTTTGTGTAGAGTTTGTTTAAACTCCAGAGTTTTGTGTAGAGTTTTCCCTTGGCAGAGAGCTTCCAAGTTTTCATATTTTCACATACTCTAGAGTTTTCTTTTAAACCTCCGGTTTGCCACTGTTCCAAAACTCAAACTCGAGCCTAAGATTCTGAACTCGAGCCTGACCTTCAAAATTGAGTAAAGTTATTTTACAAACTCCAGAGTTCATTTTTAAACCTCTGGTTCTCTCGGAATAATTAATTTGGTTTGACATGAATAGTGTCAAACTCGAGCCTATTTTTATGAACTCGAGCCCGGTACTTTAAAATGAGTAAAATTGATTTTCAAACTCCAGAGTTTATATCTAAGCTCCAGTTCACGTTTTGAAGAACTAATTTATTTTGGCATGAACAGTGTTAAACTCGAGCCTACTCACTAATGGACTCGAGTTTGCCTCTTTTTCAAAATGTGATTTCAGATAGCTTCCTCGAGAATTTCCTTCCATTACTCTGAACTCGAGCCTGCTTTCATGAACTCGAGTTCACCTCTTTAGAAAATTAACAAACTCCAGAGTTTACATTAAACTCCGAGTTTGCTCTTCGCAAGCTATTCCTGAAAATTTTACAAACTCCAACTTATTTCTTTCTAAACTCCAGTTTGCCTTTCCAAACTCCAGTTTGAATCAACCATGTTTGTGAAATGATCTTGCTTGAAATTTGTGAAATCTTATTGTTTGATCTATATATTCCATATCATCAATCACTAATATTCCAACTCTATTTAATCAAATTATTAGTGAGTTTCTATTGATCAAACAAGTGAATTTGTGCATAACTTTCTAAGTTTATGTTTTTGAAAATGCACAAGTCTAAAATTTTCTTGGATTTCAATTCACAATGTTTTGTGAAAATATAAACAAATGTTTTGAAAACATATTCATACTTTGATTGCATTCAAATAATGTTTCAAAATTGGAAGTTAATATTGTATTCTGAATGTTGGATATGCTTCAAACTTGTCTAGTTGAGTTTTCCTATCATTCACATATTGATCTTTAATGTGTTGCTTGAACTCCTTTGTTTTATCTTCTAACTAGTTGGACTTCATGTCTAATAAGTTATCCATATATGAGCTTCAAGCCTATCTTCTACAAAAGATTTCAATCTGTGGAACTATTATGCCTTATGCATAAATTCTTATTGGCCAAGTTATTCCAAGTTTTTTTTTTAATGTTCATTAATGTATTGAATCTTAATGCATTAACCATTAAAGGAATAACTTACTAGGATAATATTCTGGAACTCTAGTCATTTGGATTAATGAGTTTGTGCTTCATAAAATCCTAGTAGTCATGTTGTTACTCAATTACATAAACTTTGTCTTCATCCATCTTTGAGTAACTATATTCAAATTCTTGCTTTAAATGTTCATATACTTTCAAGACTCTTTTCTAAAAAGCAAGTTTATCTCTTGTCATAGCAAAGTCATTGTGCTTATATATCTCTATTGTGTCAAGCATGTTTCATTAATACTTTACCTTCATGACTTTTGCTGTTGAGGAAAATGATCAACATGTTCTCTTAATCTTGAAGCATTCTGATTTATTCTTTAACATGTTGACTTTCACCATGTTTAAAGTAAGCATTGATTTTCAAGCATGTTTCAAAAATGAATCTTTCATTCATCCAAATTTTGATCTTGCATTATCATGATTTGAAAGAACATTCAAGATTTGAAACTATCTGCATATATCATTATCATTCTTGAAAAATATGATCTCATTCATGAAATGTGAATTGATAAATGCTTATCTTTATAGATAAATTCTTCTATGCTCATTGATCAAACTTACATGCATTTTATCAATGACATCTTTTCTACATAAGGTGTATTTACAAATTGTCATTGAGAAATAAATGTATTGGTATCATATAGTTATTACCCTTTATGACTCATTGGATTGGATTTATTCAATTGGGTAAAACTATAGCTTGGTCTTCACTTTCTATACTCTTTGTTCAAGCTTCATATGATTTAATTGCATAAGAGCATAAGAGTTGTTACCGTTAGTCATGTATTCATTAAGGGGGAGCCTCACATTCTCATGTGTTTTATATCTTAAAAGCTCATCTCCTTTATTTGAAGAAAACCCTTCTAAGCATTCTCTTCTACATCTACTATGCTGTATTAGTTTTGATGATGAATTATATTTTCCCTTCATTATCTTTATTTGAAAATATCATATGGAAAGGGATATTTTGATATCATGTTGCACTAACAAATCTCTTTGGCAAAGAAAGTGCTCAATTTGTACCAAGAATTCTGTTATGTGCTAGGACATTCCTCAACATACTAAAAGGAGAAACCATTACCTTGAGGAAAGATATTTTGATGCTGAAGCTGTGATATGAAGTACAAGAAAACTTCTTGAAGCCAGCTGAGCCATGTTCTGCAGAAGAGCTGTATGAAGGAAAATAGAAGGATGGAAATGATCTCATACAAGAAAAAAAAAAAGCAAGCAAATGGACTTCATTGATCATTCATCAATTTGCAGAATCAACATGAGCATTTCTAATCTCTATCTTTTATATTCAGCAAATTCTGCACATGTTTGGTATTTATAATTGTGAAAGATGTTTTTGAAAACCTCTCCAAACTCCTTCAAACTTAGTTCATAAAAACATTCCAAATTGCATCACTCTAAGAATGAAAACAATTTCCAATTGGGGAGAGAAAATCAATTCTTTGACACATTCTAATTTGTCTCTCTACAAGCATCTCTTCTTTAAACTCAACTTTTTGCTAATGACAAATAAGGGGGAGAGAATGGCAAGAAAAATATGCTAGGTTTATTTGTTTTCATATTCATACATATTTTTCTTAAAGTATTTGCCATCATCAAAAAGGGGGAGAATGTTGGTTTTGATTAGTTTTGATGATGTCTTATATAGATGCCATTCTTAAGAGCAAAAAGGTTACATACTACATTTATCTTCTACTTTGACTAATTCTTATATTTAATGTAGATGCAAAGTTTAATAATGGAGAATGATCAAGAAAGGAGACTAAAGAAAGAAGAAGCTGCACTATATATTGATATATGTGATGTTGGAAGTCTCTATGGAGAATAATCAAGATCGAAGAAAGAAGCTCTTGCACAATATAATGGGAATATCATAAAGCAAGAAGTTATCAAATGATTTTGGGGGATAATCTAGAAGGAGAGAAGAAATTGAAGAAGGAAGAACTTGCAATGCAATGGAACATATTTATTCAAGTTCTTATATTGATGCTAGAAGTCTCCAAGATCATATGGAAGTTGGAACGGATCAATTCAGAGTTAAAACCATCAAAAATCAGATCCAGGATGAGCAAACTCGAGTTCATAACTTGCAAACTCGAGCCTATAATGTCTTCAGCAACTCTGGTGCCTCTGGACAAGACAAACTCGAGCTCGTATACTCAAACCTCAGGTTTGGAACTCCAAACTCGAGCCTATCATTAGCAAACTCGAGCCTGTAATGTTTTCAGCATTTCTGGCGTCTCTGGACAAGGCAAACTCGAGCCTATAAGTTGACAAACTCGAGCCTACAGCGGTCTTCAGCATTTCAGCAACTCTGTTCAGCCTTTCACTTGGGCGACGTCTGGTGATTCGATGATATCTCCGAAACCAGAGATCGGATTGAGGTGAAAATAGTGGCATATGAAACTAGACTCCCAAGGCGTCATTGTGATATATAATTCAAGCCAAAAGGAGTTAATATGAAGGATCTATGTATTTATGAATTAGACAGTGAAATCCACGTCACACAAATGACCAACCTTCAATGTTTTGAGTGTATCTCACAAACGGAGAATCCAATTGAGTTGAAATCGGTGGCATTGGAAAGTAGACTCAAAGGGATTTCCAATAGATAGTTGAACCAACCAAAAAGGAGTTCAGACCAGGGAGATATGACCCTCGAAAGTAGACTGTATTTTCAGGATGTTGGAAGTTTGCTATCAAGTGAAACAAACTCGAGCCTATTAGTTGGCAGACTCGAGTTCGTGGGTTACAGAGAGCTACCAGGTCGCGAAAATCGTCCAAACTCGAGCCTATAAGTTACCCTCTCGAGTTTAGACAAGACAGAGAGCAAAATATGGTTTTGGAGAGATCCAAACTCGAGCCTACTTATGCAAACTCGAGTTCATGTCCCTGATACAGAAAATCATCATTCCGAAAGTCTCATTTCTCAATCACATGATTACCCAAATGTCTTACACTTCTTCTTAACATTATTTATATCATTTGTGTACATGTTTCAGATTATTAAAGCTTGACAGAACATCAATCTTGACAGAAATCAAGATCTATCAAAAGTGTGAAGATGAACTTTACTGCACATTTTCAGAAATGGGAAAGATGACAGATTTCAACGAGGAACTTGAACAAATGCTTATTTGTGATGTTCTCCAATACATTCAAACATTCAGACGATGAAATAGAAGCCTCAACGGAATCATCATTCAAAGTTTCTATTATGACAGATTTGAATTTGCTTTCAAGTCAATTAAAGCAAGTCGATGACAACCTTGGAAAGAATCAAAAGCATTAATCTCACGCGTCAAACAGAGGATCAGCCAAAATGATGAATTCCCTCATTTTGAAACAATTGCTACAACTTTTACTCAGAATGATTTGTTGCACAAATCAAATAAAAAGCACTAAATGATCATCAATGCAGAGTAATCATCCGAATATCTGGAAACATAATGACCCAACGGCTATATTCCACAACAGCTAGAATTTCGAATGGAGAGAATTCAGAATTGAGAAGCAACGGTCATATGAAGATTTGCCACTATATATAGAGCTGCATACAAACCTTCAAAGACAACAACAACAAGCAGAGAAACAATCCTACCTCTTCAACATGCTATTACTCTGATCTGCTTATCATTTACTCTCTGATTTTCAATGTCTATATATCATAGAGAGTGAAATGTTTTGTATTGTACTTCAGTGTTTATCCATACACTTCTGAGAGAGAACAATCATTGTAAACATCCTATCATTCTACCTTAGAGTTACTCAAGATTGGGTGATCTTGAGTGGGAAACACATTGTGTTGATTACACTTGTAAGGGAGTGAATCCTAGTGAGAGGATTACTTCGAGTGCAGAGTGTGTAATCAAACAAGTGTATTGATTACGCTTTGTAAGGGGAGTCAATCCTAGTGAGGGGTTTACTTCAAGTACAGAACGTGTAATCAAGTTGAAAGAAGATAGTGGATTGAAATTCTCAAGTGGAGCTTGGGGACTGGACGTAGGTCAAGGATTGGGCCGAACCTGTATAAATCACCGTTTGCATATTCTCTTCCCTTATCTCTTACATTCCCAGCATATATGTTTGAATGATTGTTTATCACTTTATAAATTATTATTGACATTCAAACTACTTTCAATAAGTTGCAGAAAGTTTCTTAAAGTTCTTAGTTTTTAATCAAACACCCAATTCACCCCCACTCTTGGGTGATAGCCAAGTCTTTCATTGTGTTACTTGAGTAGGCTCAACAACTTGTTGTGAGTCTTCTCCGTTTTCCATCTGTGGTTTTACGTTGTCTTGTGGCTCTCAAACTTCTTTGAGGTACACCTTACTCCCACTGGTTCTTTTAGAGATAAACTCTTTTTCCAAAAATATACCATTTCGGATAACAAACACTTTATTATCGGTAGGTCAGACATAGTATCCTTTAGTTTCCTTAGGACAACCCACAAAAAGGCATTTTGAGGCTTTGGATGATAATTTATCAGAGGCTTGCTGTTTAACGTAAACCTCACATCCCCAAATTTTGAGAAATGACAAACAGGGTTTCTTACCAGTCCATATCTCATATGGTGTCTTTTCAACTGCCTTTGACAGAACACAATTTAGTGTGAACGCAGTTGTTTCTAGGGCATGTCCCCAAAAGGAAGGAGGAAGATATGTTTGACTCATCATAGATCGAACCATATCTAATAGAGTTCGATTCCTCCGCTCAGAAACACCATTCCATTAAGGTGTTCCTGGAGGAGTTAGTTGTGAGATGATCCCACAACTCCTAAGATGGTCAATGAACTCTTGGCTCAAATATTCGCCACCCCGATCAGATCAAAGTGCCTTAATTGTTTTGCCACGTTGGTTTTGCACTTCGTTTTGGAATATTTTGAACATTTCAAAAGACTCAGACTTATGTTTCATTAGGTAGATATACCCATACCTACTAAAATCGTCTATAAATGTAATAAAGTACAAATGACCTCCTCTGGCAGATTTATTCATTGGTCCACAGACATCAGTATGTATGAGGCCCAACAAATCAGTGGCCTTGTCGTTATGCACAGTAAAGGGTGCCTTTGTCATCTTTCCAATAAACAAGACTCACATGCATCAAATGATTCAAAATCAAATGAGTTAAGAAATCCATCTTGATGGAGTTTCGAAAAGTGTTTCTCATTTATATGGCCTGGACGACAAGCCATAGGTAGGTCGGATTCAAATCATTTGACTTGATCCTTTTGGTAATTTATGTCATAGATATGTCCATCCAATTTTCTACTGTCCTTGAGATCCTACACATTTATACAAATGTGAGAACCACATGTAGTATCTAATACCCATGTTGAGGAAGTAGAAAAATGAATATCTATGAAATAGATACCTGAAGCGATAGCCCCTCTATCCTTCTTGTTCTTTTCAGATCTTCGATGTAGAGTTCACAATTCCTCTTTTAATGACCAAGTTCATTGCAGAAGAAGCTGCCCCATCCTTTGGAGTATTTGCCTTCTTGGCTGCAGGCTTAAGTTCGGGCCTATTTGACTCATTGGTCTTACCAGCTGAGCTTTTACCCTTTATTTTGCCCTTGCCTTACCCTTTCCTTTATGAACCATCAAAACAGTGTTGAGCTTCTTCTTAATGCTATACTTAGTTGTTTTGAGCATCCCATGCAATTCAGAAATTGATTTCTCCATGTTGTTCATGTTATAGTTCATGACAAACTGGTCATAACTATCCAGGAATGAGTTTAAGATCATATCTGTAGCTAACTCCTAGATCATGGGATCCAAGCCTCTCAAGGTGATCAATGTGGTCTTTCATGTTGAACACATGAGGACTAACTGATGCACCTTCAGCCATCTTGCAGGAATATAAGGCCTTTGTGGTCTCATACCTCTCTTGCCTTGCCTTTCCTGTTGCTGGAACATTTCCATAGGATGATCAATCATCTCAGAGGCCTTCACATGTTCTAGATCTCTATCGAGGTCTGGAACCATATGGCAAGCATCAGGCATCCTGCATCCATAGAGTCATCCTTATGCTTCGTATAAGCATTAGTCTGAGCTCTTGGATCGTTAGTCACAAGCTCGTCAAGAATGGGTTGTTCGATAAGATATTCATTTCTTTCGTGTTTAGAATCAACGCTTAAATTCTCAAACAAGTCAAGAATTGTTTGTCTCATCGAGTTTGTCCTTCTCAAGGACTGAACGCATTATGGTGTGACAGTATTGATAGTCTACATGATTCTACAACTAAAAGATATACAAAGTTTAATTAATAACCTCCCACTCAATTAACAACCCTCGTTATAATTAGTGGGCTAAGATCCATATTTGGCTTAAATTTAAGTCCGCTTTGGCAGGACGCTTAAAATCAAGTTATTTAGGTAGGCAACCTCTTTGCCAATTACATCACATGTAACTCTTAGATATTCATGGGATTCGATCATCATATGACCTGGCATGTTTAATCCCATCTAATGCCTTGAGATCCAAAACCATTTTGATAATCTCAATTAAGTCAAGACAATAATGAATGTTGAGTATCACCATTACCCACACTTTTCTCACCAAGATAACTCAACTGCATCCACTTTGGTGGAACGTACAAATGGCGATCTAGGTTTTGACAAGTATTCATTAATTGACGGTATTACGACTTAAGATTTTATTTAGAGGGTATATTAGACGAAGGAGACGATTGAGTCGCTGCTACACCTGGGATTGTTTTATCCACTCCAAATTTGTATCATTTTGGAAAGGACTTTAGTCTGGTAGGACGTTCTGGTGCGGATTGAGGAGTATATTGAGGCTCTTCATGGTCGGAATTGGTGGTTGCAGAACGTTTAGGGGCCATTTTCGCAAGGTTTAGTCGAACAATATGAGAGGATTTTGGGAGAAAATAGGGTTAGGCTCGAGGGTGAAGCGAAGTGTAGGAGAACAGTCAGGTTTTAAAAACATTTGACACCGCAAAAAACTCGAGGTTACAAGTGTAGACTCGAGTTTGTGTAAACTTGTACTAACCTAGACTTCAAGAGTATATGTGTGAACTCTTGAAATTCACCCTTAAACTCGAGTTTATGAAGTTCTCTGAACTTGGTTGCTCTCTGTGTCCCGCGAACTCGAGGTAGTCACTTATAGGCTCGAGTTTGGTTTCCTTCAACAATTCCATTTCTTCTGAGACTCCCGTGAACTCAAGTTTACACAGGTAGACTCGAGTTTGCTTCTTTGACAGCTAACTTCAGCACAATGTCAGAGATTCTACATACAATGATCAGCCTGCACAATAACCCTTCTAGATACTCCAATCTTTAAGTTAGCAATTAGTGATCATCAAACACATAACTAACATTAGGTGTTTACTTTCAAATTATTGGGATTCACCATCCCCAATTTTCTTTTGAGGTAAATGAATGTTCTTCTTAAAAACCAGATAATGTACCAACATTTTCATGAGTGAAAGATTCATTTTGAAGTATGTTTGAAATGCAGTGCTTACATAAAGAATAAATGGAAGTCAATAGGTTGAATACATCAGTATGCTCCAGATTAAAGAGATGTTGGACATTCCCCTTAACATGTTGAGGAGACACCGCAAAACCAAGAGTCATGAAGATAGAATACTAATGAAACATTCTTAGCACAACAGAAGTGTATAAGCATAATGACTTTGCTATTGACCAGGAAATAATCTTGCATTTTCGAATTAGAAATTCATGACTGCTCAAGGCAAGACTTATGAATATAGTTACTCAAAATAAGAATGGAAGACAAATGCTGATGTATTTGAGCAACTAAGAGAATACTGGGATTCTTGAATGATGAAGCTCAAATTCATTAGTCCAAATGACTAAAGTTTCGAATATCATCCTAGTAAGATATTCCATTAATGGTTAATGCATTATTATTCAATGCATTAATGAACATTTATAAAGCTTGGAATAATTTGGCCAATGAATGTCTATGCAGTAGGCATAACTGATTCACAAACTGAAATCTTTTCTTGAAGATAGATTTGAAACTTATGTAAGATAACTCATTAGATATGAAGTCCAACTAGTTTGAGATTTAAACTAGAAGGTTCAAGCAACACATTGAACTCTAAAGATCAATTTGTGAGGGATAGGAAGCATTCAACTTAAACAAGTTTGAAGCATATTTGTCATTCAAAAATATTAGCTTCCAAATTTAAACACTTATTTGAATGCAATCAAAGTATGAATATTTTCCAAAACATGTGTAAGCATTTTCACAAAAAAAAAGAGTGAATCCAAATAAATTTTAGACTTGTGTATTTCAAAAACATAAACTTATAAAAATATTCACAAATTCACTTGTTTGATCATCAAAAAGATTTCACAAATTTGAGCAAGATGATTTCAAAAATTTGCGACACAAACTCGAGTTTGTTTACCCAAACTGGAGATTGCAATTTCCTTCAGAAGTCTAAACTCGAGTTTACAAAACTAAACTCGAGTTTCCTTTATCCAGAGAAGAATGTCGCAATTTGATATTTGAACCAAGTTTTGAGCAAAATCAAAACTCGAGTCATTAAATGACAAACTCGAGTTTTGGGCTTTTATAATGAAAAACAAATTTAAATTCAAAAGCTCAAAACTGAAGTTTCCAAAATGTTCCAAATAGGCAGAACTCTCTGCTTGACCAAAACTTGAGTTTTCAAAAGTTAACTCGAGTTTTCTCATTCTTTGGAAATAGTGAAAACTTCTTTGTAAGGCCGAAACTCGAGTTTCCTCGTTTATGAGAAAATATTGAAAAGTTTTGTCAAAAAGAACAATGGAGTTTTCTTATGTTTAAAATAGAGCATTACTCTCGGTATGGCGCAAACTCGAGTTTGGGAACTCAAACTCGAGTTTCCTTAAAATAAGAAAACCATTGAAAAACGCTCAGCCAAGCGCAAACTGGAGTTCATTAGGACAAACTCGAGTTTGCTTAAAGTATGAAATTTTTGAAAAAAAAAACTCTTGGCCCGACGGAAACAGGAGTTTGCAATGCTAAACTGTAATTTACACCTTCTAAACTAGATTTTGCATTTCTAAATTGAAGTTTGGCTTTGATAGTAAAATTGTTGATTGAGATTGAATAAGTTTTGAAACCTTTTAACTTAACCAAAGACAAACCAGAAATATAATCATAGTATGAGTGGAAAGATTAATTGCCGTATCTCCCAAAATAACCAAGTTCGTAATTAATTTGCAGAATTAGGGAACCTGGGTCGTTTCCCAACGAATTTGCAGCGGGCTTGTTTAATAACAATAGTGAAACAGAATGATAAAATGGGGGTTTGGTTTAACAGAATAGAACAAAACGAAATAACATAACCAAAATGCAATAAACAGAGTCAAACAGAATCAAATAAACAGAGACAGATTAAAGATGATCAACCCAACGAATTGATTCCAGAAACCTCCATCATTGAACGAAAATACAACTAACCCACGTTTGGTTCCGGATGAATCGAAATCTCTGCATTCATCCGGAGATTCCCTCGCCTAGACGATCGCCTAGAATCTGTCCGGACAGTGGCGTCTCACTGTGCAATCGCACAGCAACACTGTAACCTAGTCCGAACTAAGTCCTTGGGATGAACCAAACCGAATATTAAATCTAATATTCGAACTATTTCCAGAAATCGAATCCGATAAGATGAAAACAGAATCGAGTAGTTACCGATTAGGCACGAGTTCTCTGGATGAATCATGGAATCCTCATCGTTGGGTTAATCACAAGAGTTTAGCCGATCATGGCTGGGAAAATCGAAGAACGAACGAAGAACACGAAGAACGCGCGAAGAACATGAAGAATGATGAGAGAAAATGAAAACTTGTATTTTGATCCACTCTAATGTTAAAAACGTGAATGAATATGTTTGTGGCAGCTGCCATACTTAAAAATAACCTAAAACGAAATGGGCTCTCATAGTTTTAGCCCAAAACAAAATAAAATAAAACTGGACTTAAATTACAAAATTCGGGTCCAAAATAAATCCAGAATTGTACATCCGACTTTGGCTCCAAATTTTACCGCCTTCTTGACCGAATTTGCTCTTGATGTCTTCATAACAATTGTAGCTCTCTGAATCATCTGAAATATGAGACAAAAATGAGGCAAATCCGATGTCTGGTTCAAGAGTTATGGTAGAAATAGTGAAGTAATACAAAACTGGAATTTTATTATTAAAAATGGCTAAATTGCAATAAAAGGCCCAAGGCCCAAATAAACATAAGAGCCATTATTTATTAGCTAAAGGGTCCTAAATTATTATTCAAGAGACAAAAATAAGTGTATAAAATATTCAATTATCAATGAGGTAAGAATTAGATATCACTGTAATTCCTCTCATCCTCATAGAAGCTTGCTTGATTAAGATGGATTTGATGTAGATGACTCCTTTTCCAATGTTCACCATCAACATCAAGCATAGCTTGTTTAGCTTTCTCAAGACTTGGATCATTTCTCTATGTTGCATTCTTGAGAAGCTTTCTTTGATCCTACAAAACCGTATAAATATTTTTCTTTTTTTGGTATCCAACCTTACATGGATCCAATCATCGTTAGCTTGTAGGAACCAAATTTCACATGCTCTTATGAATATAATTACAAATAGGAAATTGAGCATAAAGAATTAAGCATGACTTTATGCATAAAAGAGATATTTTCTTTTTAAATCATCATGTATGCATAAATAATAAACTATTGAACATTGCAATCCATTTATAAACTTATTAAGTGAATTTTTAAGGAATGTGGAAAATCAATTTCAAAATAGTTTGCAATGCTCATTCCTAAGGATACAAAGTATAAACCCTCAATGAATATTTCAGATGATAGGAAAGGAGGTTTTACCATTGTATACCTTTAGCTTAGGTACTTGGAGTATTGCCTTTGCTTACCCACTGATTCTTCATATATTTTCTTATGGGTGTCGGCAAGGCTCTCTTAGAAACTATAGACTTCAAGAGTCTTCTGTTTGATACTTGAGAGATTCTCCTCTTAGGTTCATGAGAAACTCTTGGACTTTTCTTCCTCTCCTCTGTACCTTGATGTCCATTGATATTCAAATCATCCTGCATACATGGAGTAATAGATGGACATTTTGGTACCCACTTATACTTGGGTCCTTGATTGTTAGTAGTGGACCTTACTTGTCATTTTGGAACCCAAACAAATTTATTTCTCACATTATAATTTCTCCTAATATAGCATGTGTGAGAAATATGTCCAGATTTACCACAATAATTGCAAACAATATGATGATGTGCATTATGAGATTTTATGCAAGTATTGTGTCGGTTGTCAGAATGGAAATTTAAGTAAATCTCATTTGAATAATCTTTCTTCCCAATAAACTTTCCAGCATCATTGTTGAAAACATTTTTGCTTTTCAAACTAGAATCAATAATTGGTTGGAAAACAATTTTATGCAATTGATCAAAATCACTTTTCTTAACTACACAAGAAGAATTTGAGTTGTTTACCACATGTGCATCTTGAGCTCTAGATAGTGATTGATAATAATTGTCCATGAGCTCTTCTTGGGAATCATCTGTCTCTTGTTCTTCTGTATTGACTAGATCAAGGAAGTGTTCTAAGATTTCTCCTTCTTCACTCTCCACTTCCAATTGTTCATCAATTGTGGATACACAGCTTATAGTTTCAGATGAACTGTCAATACTTTCAACTTCAACATATTTGTTAAAAGCATATATAGAATCAAGAGTATCCCAAATATCTTTAGCACTAGAGCAAAATTTTATTTTCTCGAAATCATTTTCTGTCAATGCACTATATAAAATTTTCATTGCTTTAATGTTCAACGAAAACATTTTCTTTTCCTTTTCAGTCCAATCCTTTCTTGGTTTGTAATAAAAAACATTTGTTAAAAAATTCCACATATCAAAATCAGTTGCTTTGATAAAACTAGTCATTCTAGCTTTCCAAAACCAAAAATCAATATCTTTGAAAAACGGTGGAATCATATAATCAAAACCTTCTGAAAACGAGCAACACCAAAAATTAGCCATTGTTAACTCTTGAGACTGTGAAGTCCTTTAAACAAGAGCCTAGCTCTGATACCAAATGAAAGACTTGGCTATCACCCAAGAGGGGGATGAATTGGGTGTTTGATTAAAAACTTAGAACTTTCAAAATCTTTTCGCAACTTACTGAAACTAGTTTGAATGACAATAGTAATTTACAAAGTGATAAACAATCATTCAAACATATATGCTGGGAATGTAAGAGATAAGGGAAGAGAATATGCAAACTATGATTTATACTGGTTCGGGCCAATCCTTGACCTACGTCCAGTCCCCAAGCTATGCTTGAGATTTTCAATCCACTATCTTCTTTCAACTTGATTACATGTTTTGTACTTGAAGTAATCCTCTCACTAGGATTCACTCCCCCTTACAAACTGTAATCAATACACCCATTTGATTACACACTCTGTACTCGAAGTAACCCTCTCACTAGGATTCACTCCCCTTACAAGCTGTAATCATCACAATGGGTTTCCCACTCAAGATCACCCAATCTTGAGTTACTCACAGATAGAAAGATAGAATGGTTACAAATAAATCTTCTCTCTCTCAGAACTGAATGGATAAACACTGAAGTACAATACAGCTCATTTCACTCTCTATGATAAACTATGTAGACATTGAAAACATAGAGTAAATGATATGAAAATCAGAGTATTAGCATGATGAAGATCTGAGCTTGTGTCTCTGCTAATTTTTGTCTTGAATCTGTCTTCTTTTATAGGTAGAGATCAACATATGACCGTTGTAATTCATAAGGTGACCGTTGGAAACATTGCAGGTTGTTTAGTTGAAGTTTTGGTCTTCTCTCTACACTTTGGTTAATCCAGCTTTGCAGAGGTTCAGACTTGACCTTCTGAATTTTAGTCCGTTGGAAGAGCAGCTTACTGGATGTGGAAGGAAACTTTAATTCCTTCAAAACGTGTGGAGAAAGGTTGTTCAGAAGCATGCAAGTTTTCTGCACTTTTGCATTTAATGTTCTGACTCTACTTTATGCTTTATGCTAAATCTCCATTTAATCCTGTCTAAATCATCTGAAACTCACTAACAAACTGATTAAACATAGTTAGGAATAGTTATGAGTGATGATATGAAGTATTGGATTCAAACACAAAAGTTTCATAGATTTGTTCAGTTCGAAATTCAAATTCAGCGATGCAAACTTGAGTTTGTTCATCAAAACTGGAGTTTGTAAATATTTTCAGGTACCAAACTCGAGTTTATAATTATAGGCTCGAGTTTAGAGCATAGTCGAGGAAACCATCGTGAAAACCATTTGAAACACATTTTGAGTAAAAGGTAAACTCGAGTCTATTAGTGACCAGGCTCGAGTTTGACACTGTTCATGTCAAAAATAAGTTTTACTTCTCAAAATGTAAATTGGAGTTTATAAATCCAAACTGAAGTTCTCAAAATAACTTTTCTCTCTGTAAAGACCAAACTCGAGTTTACCTTAAATAAGTAAACCTTTGAAAACTCTTGGCTAGAGGCAAACTGAAGTTTAAAGAAGTAAACTCGAGTTTGGAAAAGATATAAAAACTTGAAAGCTCTCTGCCAATGGAAAACTCGAGTTTGCAACTGCAAACTCAAGTTTAAAAGTTTTGTAAGCTCTTTATGTTTCTCAAACCACAGCGAAAACTCTACACAAAAAGAATAGGCTCGAGTTTGTATCTGCAAACTCGAGTTTACATCATTTGTAAACCTTTGTAGAATTTCAACAAAAACAAACTCTACTAAGAAAGGAATTCTATAGATTTTAAGAAATGGTTTCAATTTGAAAAGGTTTCCCGCCAGAGGCAAACTCGAGTTTGTAACAACAAACTCGAGTTTACACATTTGTAAACTCTTTGAAGACTTTATTTGGAGGTTCTAAACTGGAGTTTAAAGATACAAGCTCGAGTTTGAAATCCAAAATAGCCTGTCTTGCTCTCTGTTAGTAGCAAACTCGAGTTCACACATTTAGGCTCGAGTTTGGCGCTGACAGAATGTTTTCGAGTTGAAATCAATTTGTTTAACTTATAAAAAAACATTCACACTTGTTTACAATTGTCAGTTATCATCAAAACACATAGAGAACTAACAGATTAGTCTCTTGTCATTTTATATACACCATAATGTGTTTATTTGTTTTTTGGTTCAAAATAATTTTTTGTCAATTGCTCTAAGATGAGTCCAATTTTAACCTGATCTTTCTGATTACTCACTTTTACTGTATAAACTTTCACATAGGCATGCTTGTTTGAATCTAGATGAAGTGCAAGGGCTGCATGAAGTAAAGGTTGAGGCTTATTCATTCTTTAATGGTCAATTACATGGAAACAGAGTTTGGACTGGGTTAGTTTGGCATTTTTGTATATAATCAAGAGGTTGCATTTGAGTGGATGTCAATAGCTTGTGAAAGAAGTCAGAGATGAAGTTCACCTTGCTTGTTGTGTTTAAAATCTGCTGATGGTTCTTGCTTTTATACTTGCTTGAATATGTGACAATGTTGTTTATGGCATTGGAGTCACTTTAATAGAGCCATTATAGTACTCATCCCTTTTCAGCCGAGAAATGATATATGGCTACCCAGATGATTTTGAAAGGCAAGTGAGATTGTATCACTGATAATTGGCCCATAAGCTTTTAATCGCCCTGTGGTACTTCAAGAATCATTTCAAAGTTAAGTTTATGTCAAGGATCAATAGTATATGGCAGTGATAGGATATTCAAACTGAAACTTGAATTTTGCATTTCTCCAAGAATGGGCTTTATTCATCCTTTTTAAAACACTGTTAGAACTAATAGCAAATATTAATTTGTTAAAATTATAGCAAAATAAATTGACATAGGGAAGAAAATAGGTTGATTTTAAGAATAGAAGGTAACAGGAAGAAATGAATTCAGATATGTTACTTAATTACATGCTGGTTCGGAGTCCATTTTGACCACATTGTGCTCCTGAACTATCTTCAAAGAGAAAGAGAAGCCAAAGGCAACTCTAAGAATCTGATAATTTGATCAGCAACAACAACTTTCTTCTGGTTAAGATGACAAGAAAGTGGAATTTGACTAAATCAAGATGTGTTTATTTCTTCTAGTCTTGTTTTTCCTTTATATATTTTTTTTAATGCATTTAAAGCTTTGCTTAAAATAATAATAAATCGGGGGCACTACCCCCGAACCCCAGCATCCCCGCCAATGGTGCCCCTCTTCCATAAATTCCTGGATCCGCCCCTGGCTACAGGTTGTAAGAAAATATATCTTTCTAAGTATGTCTCAGTTTCATTTTTGTCGTTGTTCTTGGTGTTTTATCTTCAAATTTCAAATTCCTTCCTTGTCATAATGCATTCTAGTATGTTATAGAAATGGATTCAATTGGTTGAATGTACAAATGGGCCTGTTTAAAGTTGAAAAACATGATACAATTTCCCTGCCATGGATCCATGGGTTGCTTATCTTATATCATATTTCCATTATTGAATAATTCTATGATGAGCTAATCACTCTTGTTACATTGCTTCATATCTGACTCTTAGTATTGAAATCAATTAGTATGACTAATTTTCCTTTGATTTTTGCTATTGGACTAAATCTTCTCCTCTGATATGACTTCCTGGGAACATGTGGATCACTTTTATCTCAACTCTTGTGGCTTTTCTTGGGGAAAAATAAGATATCTTGTCCTATCAAGCATTATTGCTTTACTGGTTATTGAGTGACAACTGAGAATTAAGAATTAGCCAAGATAATCCATGACTAAATTTTGATGTATTAATGATGCTATGCCTTTTTTTATCGCCTTTGCAAATTCTTGTAAAGAGTGTATGGAACTTCTAGAATTCTGTTTGCTTAAAAGGTTCATTTATGTTATAATTAAATATGGCAGGACAAAAGAGCCAACATGGAATGAAAATCAGAGTTTGCTTTTAATATAAAGCAACCTCCAACTTGAAACCCTTCAGGTCGGTATGAATACTATATATATATATATATATATATATCTTGTGCGCACACACAAAAGAGAAGCCTTCTGCATGTCTGAATTAACCTACAAAGAGAATTCCTTCTCTCTAATTGACATGGAAATTGCATGCATCTGTCTACTTTTTCACACAAAGTGATGTGGTAATCAGCCATTGCTTACTACTTTTACTGCATAACAATATGCCAATTGCATCATCCAGATAGTTGTTTTGAAACAAAAGGCCCAAAACGAAGCGTACACAGACTAAATGAAAACAAAGTTTGACTTGGAGCTTACTAAAAATAAAAACAACAAAGTTTGATTTACTTTATTGTTTGACAAGTGCCATGCAAAGCTTTTTTTCGGTGTCTCTGAATGCCCAAACATTAATTGTTTGGCCCTTTCTGAGTTTGTCTTTCTCTACAATCTCGTTCCAACCATGATTCAATACATATTGTTTAGCAGAATTCCAGTGTTTGAAGTTCAACGTGATCTCACTGGGAGAATTCTTCCCTTCAAAAATCAAGGGCACTTGAATGGCTCCTTTCTGCTCAAGGAGTGCCTTCTCATTGTCTTTTAAGAATTCAACATGTTCCATTTTCTTCAAAGGCATAGCGAGTCTACTGTAAATTTCCATTACATCTGAACTAGATAAAGTGTTTTTGTAGATGCAAATGATTTGGTCCGGCCATGTTCGGCCGGATTTCTTGATGATCCGTCTTTTGAATTCCTCTGGCAGCAAACTTGCAGCACTATCTTCCCTTTTTTCTTAGTTGTGAATTGCTTGTGTGAAGATTTTCTCTTATTGTTCTTTAGTGGTTGGGCTTTTTCTTTAGTTGATGGGTTAGCCTCAGCTTTTTCTCTAGCCTTCAACTTTTTTGAAGCGTCGTCCGCAACAAATGCCGAAACTTCCAAGGAACTTGATGAATTTGGATCCAATTCCTTCCCTTTGAAATCTTCAGGAGTTAATAGATTAGACATTCTGGCTTGAATGGTAGAGTTCTGTGCATATTGTACGAAGCAAGTAATTAATCATAATTTAAGATAATATATGAGGATAAAGAATACACCAGACAATGCATGGATAGAGACACGCACACACATTTCAAACCAAAAAAAAAAAAAAACCAAAAGGAGCAGAAAACACTGCATTTTTCACAAAAGAAAGTTAAATTGATGAAATTTGCAAAGAATACCATTTTTAATTCCATTTTGAAGGTTTCTCATCAAAACAAGGTTTTTTTCATATAGCGATTCAAGGATTAAAAAGAAGAATGTTAGTCTCTAGATAAATAAGAGAAGAAAGAATGGTAGATGGCACATAAGATTTAACGTAAAAATAACTAATATATACAATCTCAACTTCAAATAAATGAATATGACGCCTAAGAATATTAGTTATAGAATATTTTTACAAAATAAAACAAATGCTCATTATGATACCTCAAGATGAGATGAAAAGTATGATGAGTTAGGACTGCAGATCTGGAAAGAGGAAAAAACTGAGTTAAAAAAAAAAAGAAGAAAAATCAAATACAACTTTAATTATGTGAATAAAATTAAAATATCCAAGAGAGAGAGAGAGAGAAATTAGAAAATCGCTTTCAATCAAAAACTTATTAGAGAAAGAATGATTGTGAATCACTGAAATGTTAAAGAAGATTCAAGAATAAATGGAAAGATTCAAGGAAGACTCAAGAAACAAAAAAACTGATTTGAAGAAGTTCAAATTAAAACAAGATAATATGCGATCATTATAAATAATCAAAGAGGGACATGCCTGCTTCTTTCAGAGATCTCTTTGAAGACGACTTCACTTTAATTAACTGCTTCGTACAAAGAAAATGCTCATAAATGATTGAAATGTTGAAGAAGCTTTAAGAATAAATAGAAAGATTTAAAGAAGTTTTCATCAAAATAATTATTAATGTTAATATAACATCAGGTTAACAAAAGTATCCGTATTCAAAAAAATTAAAAGAACATAAAAAATTGGGATTTTAGTTACGTTTTTTAGCATGAGCATATATAATCCATCAGCATATGAATTCTTAACTTTGGTGTGGTTAAAGATTCATCACCAAAAATACCGAGATTTGTACGTGTTCTTGATAATTAAGTATATAGAATTCGTTTTTGGTTCCAAGAATAGAAGAGAGAAATGAAGAAGCAGAAATATTAAGTAAGAGAAAGATTAGAGAATAATGAAGAAAACTCACTGAGAATGAAGAATCTGCAGAGAAGAGGAATGAACGAAGCGCATTACAAATGAAGCTGATCGAGAGGGTGAGAGGGAAATTAAAATAATGGCCAGAGCCTTCAAATCTTCTTTGTATCTTTATCTCACTAGGTGGGCATCAGGGACGGACCCAACAATTATAATTAGGAGGGGCGAAAATTATATAAAGACACCATAGTTTTAGGAAATCACATTTTAACCTCATAAAAATATTAATCTTTTCACTTTAGTCCCTCTATGAAACTATTAGGAGAGGACTAAATACTGAAATTTTTATAAGGCTGAACTGCAATTTCCTAAACTTTTGGGTTCTTTTCTATAATTTTAGGGGCGGGCCACCCTAGCCCCCATGTAGGTCCGTCCCTGGCTACATGGATTGATGTCACTGTGCTATGTCAAAAACCACAGTTTTAGATATATTATTAAATAAAATATCCCTCTCTGATCTCATTAAGCACTCACTTCGGCCTTCTTCAACCTCGTTTTCCAAGAATCTATGTTGCCTCCTCACCAGAAAAATACTAATATTTTTTAAAGGTTAACAAAATATTTTTAAAATTTCCGACATATATATGACAGATGCAGTCAATGTTATAGGACTGGGATTCGGATTGTCTCAGAATCTCTTGCCTCAGTATCCCTCAGTATCTTTTCATCTGAGCCGTCCAAAAGTTGATCTAAGGGTCCAGAATCATTAATGTCAAAAAACCGCATGCGGTGCCAGTACCGCATGCGGTAAATATAAAAATTTTAAAACTCCCTCTAGCCGTCGGATTCATTTTTGGACGGCCCAGATTAGGATACTGAGGGAAAAGGAGAGAAAGATACTGAGATAATCCTTTTCCTATAGGACTGATGCCGTCAATGTTATGGGGCTGATTCCATTGTTCATTTAAAAAACAGAATGTTTGAGCCAAATATTAATGAAAAAACAAAACAATCAAATGAAGCACTACTTAGACAAATATCAGCTATCAAAAATATGTATTTGTAAATTTAAAATTATTGCTGCTTCTCTTGATCATTCATTCTGGCACTACAAAAAAAAAGACCATTAGTAGCGGTTAAAATGAACTATTTGTAGCGGTTTTAGGCGCAGCTAATGACATTTGTAGCGGTTAGAGTAACCGCAACAAAATCGACTGTGGCAAGCTGATTTGTAGCGGTTGTCTAAAACCGCTACTCATGTAATAAAACCGCTATTGTATTAGTAGCGGTTTTGAGTTACCGCTACAAGATGCTCTCAAGATGACGAATTTCAAAAAAATTGGCGCTCAAATTTTGTAGCGGTTGTAAAACCGCTACAAATATTTAATCCGAATTTAAATTAAAATTTGTAGCGGTTTTACAACCGCAAAAAAATATTGCAAAATTGAAAAAAAAAATATAATTTGTGTCCATTGTTACAATATTATGTTGAATATTTTTATTATTTAAGTGACAAATTAAATGATAATAGTTAATATTTAAAAAACTGATTAACTTAAGTTAGATAAGTGTAAATATTATGTAGGTATAATATTGAGAATGTGTAGATAATAAGGATTTATTGTGTTGTCCACCTCTGAGCAAAAAATTATGTTGTACATTAGATGATATTTGATTATGTAAAGAAATTTGATGATGATAGAAGGAATATTGAGGAAATATACTTAAAGTTCTGGATAAGGAAAAAAAAATAGTATCAATATTATAAAAAGGAAAAAATAAAACATTGAAATCAAAGATTTTGGAAGGGTTGGGAAGAAATGAGAGAAAACAAGAGAGAAGGGGGTGGGAAGAAATGAATAAGTGTATGAGATGGGGTGTGGTGGGGATATTTATAGAGATATACGTAACATTTGTAGCGGTTGATGTAACAGATTTTGTAGCGGTTTAATGTTTTGTAGCGGTTAAAAACCGCTACAACAACCGCTACAAATATGAACATATTTTTTTAAAAACATAAACTTGGCGGGATTCGAAATATTCAAATTTCAATATTATACACTTTGTAGCGGTTGATATAACAGTTTTTGTAGCGGTTCACATTTGTAGCGGTTTTTTTTTTTTTTTTTTGCGTTTTGTAGCAGTTTCAAAACCACTACAAAAATTCATTGGTATTTTTAAATTTTTTTTTTCAAAATATCACATTTTGTAGCGGTTATACTAACAACCGCTACAAATATGAACATATTTTTTAAAAAAAGTAAACATGGCGGGATTTAAAATTTTCAAATTTCAATATTACACACTTTGTAGCGGTTGATGTAACAGTTTTTGTAGCGGTTCACATTTGTAGCGATTTTTTTTTGCGTTTTGTAGCGGTTTCAAAACCGCCACTAATGGCGCACCATAAGGCGCCATATTTGTGACAGTTTGTATAAATAAACCACTACAAAATAACCGCTACAAAATATGGCGCCACCATATTTTGTAGCGGTTAGTTTATGATAACCGCTACAAATGTCGTTCATGAACCAGCGCGCCACTTGGCGTGAGTCATACTGCTGTAGCGGTTTTGGTATAAACCACTACAAATTCACATATTTGTAGCGGTTTATTTTGACCGCTACAACTTAACCGCCACAAAGTGACATTTTTTTTGTAGTGTGGTTTAGCAACTGCCTTGTAAAGTGTATTTTCAAGATCTCATATAAAAACAGAGAAAGATTAAAGAAGCTTGCATAAAGTTTTATTTTGTCTTTTAATTTCATAAAATATTTTTAAAACTATTTAACCCCATTGTGGTTGTTAAAAAAAATGCTACTAAAAATTTTAAAGGGAGAATGACAGGATGTGTTTTTTGAAATTATAAAATTTCAAATCAGGTATTTCTCATAAAATGAATTGTCAATTACTTTATCAATTTTTTTGTAACAAAATTGAATTGAAATTTTACAATTTCGAAGTTTTTATGTCATTCTGCCAATTTTAAAGTATTTCAAGCTAAATCTCAAAAGGAAGGGCACTGGAATCCCTTGCCTCCACATATAATCCACATTGACATAGATGGTTCTGTTCAAGAGCACAACCAAGCAACATGTGGGGAAGTGCGGGCAGGGGGTGGGTGCCCCTACAAAATTCCCGGCTTCCCCCTTTTTTATTTTATATATTTACGTTTCTTTTAATTATTAAATTCTACATAAAATAAGTGACATTTTAGGTGAAAAAATCGAGAGTGGTTTTATGATTTTTTTTAAGGATTTAATGCTTTAAAGTTGTCACCAAATTATGGGATTCCATCCAGCTTTGGGGGGTGTATGATCCATTCCAAAACTGATATTACTGCAATCAAAACAACTGGGATTCTCACGCATGTTTATCTACTCGATTCCCACAATCATCCCTTGAAGGTGTTGGTTATGTTACTGATAGATACACAAGACCTCTTATTTAGCTGCAAATCTCAATGCTGTTTACTCATAAAATCCATTCTCAATTAGGTGTTGTAGCCTAGTTTTTTGTTTTTACAACTTTCAAGCCTCGGCTTCCCTTTCGTATACAAAAGAAAAGAAAAAAGAAGAAGAAGCTCACAACGCATCTTTAAATCCTGACTTTGAGACTAATGAGGACTAAATTGAAATCTTCTTTAATATTCATTGCAAAAGTACAATATGAATATACTCTAGGCTCTTGGGTAGTTTCTTTAATTGTTGGTTTATGTAACGTCCTTCCATTTTGCTTAACATAATGACTAATTAAGGGTTGATTGACCACTAAGTAATGCTTCATCAATTAGCAAATTATACAAAATAAATCAGATTATGCAGAATGAGCCCTAACATGGCAATATACAATCATCCAACATATACCAAAAAGACGGAAGAACTACTTTTAGCTAAAGTAGCCTAAGCTTCCGAGGTCTTCCCTGATGGACTCGTACAGGAACTACTATCACCTGAAAAATGTGGGTAACCATCAATCCAACTCATTATGAATACTAATACGTGCTAGTGAGGTGCCAAGTGGAACAATTTATATATCAAAGTATTAAAAATATAATTTACCAATATACTCGATACAAATTTTCATATAAAAAATTCTGTATCACAGTTTTCATTAACACAATTCCCAATATGCCTCCCACCAATCCAACCGAACCGCCTTATTTCCTCCGACTAGACCCATGGGCTAAGTTACATCCATGTTACTGGTTACTCAAAAGCTCACTGGTCATGTGATGAGATTCGGCCAAAATCTTCAGAGCACATGTCCCAGACCATGGGTCTTTTCCCCTTATTGAAATAGGGGTGTCGTAAGCCCTCATTGAACTAGTGGGCTAGTCCCTCATTGAACAAGTGGGACAATAGAAAGCCAACCATCGTGCACCAATGGAGGCCTCACCACGTGGTGGAATAAACTACTCCATCTCTTCCCAATTTACCCCTTTCCATAATTATCATAATAAATAACTCAACAGGAATTTTTTCCAAGATACATAAATAAATATATGTATATATTTCACAATTCAAATCATAAGGTTCCACAAGGAAATTTCTATTAAAATATTCATAATCATTTCACAAAATACTCACAAACAACATACTAATACACATAACAAGTGGAAAGTGGTTACCTCTCGCCGAAGCTAACTATTACCACACTGCTCCTAATCCAATAGCTCAAACACACGCCAAAAATGAATCTATCACAATCAATTTACTAACAATTAATAATTCTTCTAAAACTTTACATAATCGAAAATTAAAACTTATAATTCATAAAGTCAAAATTATTATTTATCTACAATTAATTTAAACTCTCAAGGCTATCCTAACTCTTTAAATTAGGAATTTAATAAATGCTCACACCATGTCAAATATACTTCACTATATACATATATATATATATATATAATTTTATAAATAATATTATAAGTGAAATAATATAGGAATTAGTTAGATTAGATCCTATATAATAGGAGTTTATAAATACTAAAAATATATATTTTATTATGCTATACATATATATATATATATATATATATACACACACACACACGCACACAGTACAGTTTTGGGCTCCTCATCATTATATATATACAAAATGAAAGTATAGGTATATACAAAAACCACAAAACCCACGTAAACATATAACGTACATATGAAAAGATAACCGACAGTTTTTAAGTTCTTATCATTTAAATGAGTACACTTATATATTAAGCTTTTCCTTTCTTTTCTTATGAATATGCAGCTCCAAAATATTTGTTAGTAAAATACTTCCATGAACTTCAACCATTTATATTTTAAAGAACAAGAAATCCTTAAACAAAAGATAAATAATATATATATATATATATATATATATATATATATATATATATATATAACACAAAGTTTTTTTTTCTTTATATATATAACCACATAATCTCAACTAACAACAAAAATCATTTCCTTCCTTTCTTTCTTTTATATATATATATAGTACTATTATATATATCCTTTATTTTCTTTATATATATATAGTACTAATATATATACATATAACACTCATATATATCTACATAGTGCAGCTAGCGCCCCTAATATATATGAGTGTGCAGCGTTGAATATCTATTAGCAATTTCCTCTTATTCATTCCTTGAGCAGCAACGCATTGATTCATATACTCATCACACAGTCAAGTTTCCTTTCACTCTCATATATTTATATACAAGTGCTAAATATACATATATACTCACAGCAAAGCAACATGGTTTCCCTATTTGTTTCCATATATGCAGTGACGTTCTCATTTATTTTAGTTTATTTTATTTTCCTTTCTTATATACGTAGCGTTATGATAGTTAAAACTCTTCCTTCTTTATATATTATATAAGCAAGGTTTCCTAAAAGGCAGCACAATCTATATATATATACACTTACAACTTACAACTCGACAGTAAAGACGTTCCCCTATTTTCCCACTGCAACGTTGACAGTATATATATCTATATATACACACACACACACGTCAGTAACGTTTTCTATGCAGCAAGTTTCTTTTTCCAGCGACTATGCATATATATATATATATATATATATAGTGAGTGCAACGTTGTGGCATATTTATATATGTTAAACCGCCAAGTTTTCCTCTGTTTTAGCCTCAAAGAAACAGAGACTTAAATGCTAAACTTCCGTAAATAAATACAAGGAAGCTAACGTTGGGAACATACGGAAACCAGAAGGAGAGGAGCTTAAACACACGTTGAAATTCTCTGGTTTACAGCTTTCACGGTATGCGTCTGCTTCTTCCTCTCTCTCTCTCTCTCTCTCTTACTCAACGTTTCTGCTCTTAATCTCTCTATCGGCTGTCTCACTTCCCTCAGCCTCTCACTCCCCCTCGTTCTCGGCTAAAGGGAGTGGATGGTTGGAAGATGCAAAGCAATGGTTAAATAGCAGTTGGCAGATCTGGTCCGAAGCGAAGAACACGCTGGGCTCGAGGAGATTTGCTGAGAGAAGGAGTATGGTGCCGCTGGTATTACTGTTTTTGCGTGTGCTCAGTGATTAGCCGAAAGCAAGATCATCAGTATGGTGTTTTCCGTAAACCACGCTGTGATGATTTTCCTTTTCTTTTTCCGCTGCGCTTTCGTGTTGCAGTTGGTATGAGACAATGGGTTAGTTCGGGTTTGCTGAAGTTGGGCCGTTGAACACAGAATGGAGTGAGATTTAATGAATAAGAGAGTATGTGTATCTGAGTGTTGGGTCGAAGAGGAGTAAATGAACTGGGCTAAAGATCACCTAATGGATTGGGCTGAAATCATTTAATCCAATGAATTGCTTATTTAATTGCAATTATGGAAAATAAATTAATCCTTAATTCCATATAAGGATTTTCCTTTCTCAATTAATTCCTCTAGGCCATAAAATATTAATTCCCTAATTTTTTTTAGGCCTAAATTATTCCTTACTTGAATTTATCCTTTTTCCCAAAATAAATTAATTAAGCGAAAAATAAGCCTAATTTTCCAATAATTATTCTCATAATTATTTTAAGCCAAAATTTCATAATTAATTTCCCTATACTATTCAAACTTTAAAATGCCAAAATTTTGGATGTTACATTTCTCCCCTCGTTCAGTAAATTTCGTCCTCGAAATTTGAACACTTCGGGGAATTATTCTAGACATCTAGTCTATTCCTTTCCTATGCACCTGTCACGCATCCTAATATTTAGACAATTGTCTCATTCATCTTGTACATAGGTAAAATATTCAAAAACAAGACCTACCGGTCCATCCTCATAGTGCTTGGTTACGTAGGCCTCACTGCCTGCCTCATTTTGCCTCTCAGCTTATCACTTGTTAGCCTTCCGATGCATTCTATTACCACAACAATCGATTTCTAGTCTTACTACCTAGGAAATTATCCTCAAGCTTAGGTATCTTATCTATCACCTGGCACAGATCGAATAAATTGCCAGCCTCAAGATGTACTCTAGGCATACTTGTATAAAGTCATCATGCCAATCAGTATTCCACATAGAGCTAAGCATCACAGGTCTTATGACCTAGGGACACCGTCCCGTGCAAATTTGCACACCAGATCATACCTCCTCGAGCCTTTGCTCGTCTATTACATGTCTGAGCTTCCTCAACTTAAGCTCTCAAACCACTTTTCTCTTGCTTAACACACTGGAAATTCTCATAGAACCTACTCAGTTCAGATCTCTAGACCATTCTAACAATTTTTGTTCCTGTATCAACACAATTACCAACTGCACCGCTTTTCATTTCAATACACTATCAAATGGCGCAGCAATGACGCCATTGCTTTTTATTCTTCTATGTTATCTCATATTCGACTTCAAATTTTCAAATGTTTAAAATTTTTGGTGGTCGCAGTACATTTTTATAATTGCACGAAACAATATTTTCACATTTTCAATAAACCATAATCGCTGCCAGCTCAATTTTGAGAAAATACATTCTTTGCCGGCCCAAATTCAAGAAAACATTTTCTGCCGGTTTAACACACAATGAAATAATTCATTTCACAAAATTCAACAACTAAGAGGCACACACCACCACTTCGCCCTGCCTTACTAGGACATATCCCAATCCTTTCATACAAACCATCAGAGTGACAACGCGCCTACCGGCTGATGTGGGAGAATTTCCATCCCCACATAAGGGACCCAGTGTCTACATTAGCACATCTAATAAAGGCTTTCCACCGCTTTCCCAGTCAAGCCAGTCCTTAGTCACGGCCACCATTGTGCACCGCTTTCCCAGCTGACCAGTTCATAATCACGGTTAGTGCCGGCCCAACACATCGAAATATGTGCCCCTTCAAGGTGGAACTACTCAGATTGAGAATATTCACCACTGGTGTGAGTGTTAACCTCTCATATCCCATCAAACAAGTTTTTCAATTCAAATGAGCTTTATAACTGGCCAGTGATTTCAAACATTCTTAAACATATCTGGCAAGATCCAACAAACTGAGTATTTCTACAACAGTTTCTGGCCTCTTCCAATAGTTCAAAAACAACCACTTCAAATTGATTTAAAATTCCATAGAAAATATTTCATCTAAAACTTCAGTTCAGAAAATTCAATCTCAAAGGTTCACAATATAGCAGGTGCATTGGCAAACTCAAAATTCATTTTTCAAATATACCAGGAACCAAACAACTGACATAGAAGGTCATCAACTCCAATCACATTTCAGACTCTATCCTTGGCTATTCAAGCCATCCATAAGACACTCAGTCCATTTCATTCTATTTGTCCAGTCATTCCAGAAATAATGCCTGTAACTCTCAGGCTTGCAACTTTCCCAAGACATTGTCTGGTATTCTTAGTCTAGTAATTGTGGACTTTTTCCAGCCTATGAACATATCAGTCACATAGAACTTAGGGCCTCTCTCATTGAACACCAATCAAACTTAATGACCTGAAGTCATATCAGTTTAGTAAGTCTTATTGCCCACTACCTATTCATTTCACAATTTCATTCAATGATAACGCCCATATGGCACTGGAGCACCCCATGACAATACATTAAATCACACAAATTCATCTGGGGTCACTTGATATGAACTTCAAGAATAATAATCCAGCTCCAGGCATAGTCTCATATCCATTTTTTCCATATTGGGTATTCAACACACATCTTAGAGGTGTATTAGCCACTATCATATCTATGGTTATTGGTCTTGGTCATGAAACTATAACTTGTGGTTACCAAGGTTCTAGCTACTCCTTGATTCCTCCAAGAAAGAAACTATTACTATTTTTTTCTTCTAAGGGACAAATCATGAGATTAAAATCATTCCCTATTAGCTAGTAACCTCCAAATACCTCATACACATGGATACCACACTCTAGTGCCATAATTTATTCAGATCAATTAAATACCTAAAGAATCTCTCATAATCAAATTTGATTCTTAGGTTCATTAACCAAATATTGAAACCTCGACTATGGCCAATAAACACACTACGATCATAATGATTCATAGCTTACAACATTCATGCACTATCCTCAAATAACCCCAAACAACAATAATTATTAGATTCACAATCCAAACCATTGTTTGGGCCAAGAAATCATATTGCCTCAATAATACCCAATATACAAACTAGGATCATAATTCTCATTCCTAGTTTAAACCTCGAAACATTCAAACGTCATTCTCGTAACCAAAACACAATACACAAGGTTCTAATTCACTTTCAGTCCTCAGTATCACAAGAGCCTATTCTAACATTATTCTTTCATCTAATCGACACCCCTCAATCATACCCAAAGCATTGCTCATGGCACCACATCAATCAACACTTACAGGGTTCCTACTTTCGAGTAATAAAACCTTAGGACAACCTTAATCACATTTCGATCTAATCATCAATCAATATTCACAGGATTCCTATTCTCATGTATTGGAACCTTAGTACAACCTCATTCACATTTTGACCTAGGCACTAGCTCAACTTAGATCAGATTCAAGCCTAATCTCAATCATTTCCGTATTCAATCTAACATCCTCACAACATCTCTATGGATTACCATATGTCATACCTCAAAGTACTAAGACCTTAAATCAGGGAATCTTAAATTCCTATAATACTTCCCAGGATATCACCCATCCCGAGATTTCTTTTGCCTAAGCACACTTAACCTCAAAGTACTAATAGGATATGGGGATCATATCTTGACTTAACAATAAAAGCCTTAGGATTAACGACATATTCTACATTTTGTGCCATCTCAGCTATCTTCAAAGCCCCCAACTTCCAAAGCCTGAACCCTCTTATTTTCTCTTCCATTATGAGATTAGATATAGCAGAATTCTCAGCACAATTTTCTGCCAAGGGCTTTAATCTTGGGTGAAGATAAACAACGCTTACTTATCATAAATTTTCTGAGTATGTACTTTAATTTATGGACTTCTTGCTTTTGTTGGGAAGAAGGATTGAGTACAATTGCAAAATCCAAAAGACTAGGAAGCTCGTCAAGAAAATCTCCTTTGTAGTAATGAAGCACCTGATTTGTTATAGAACACAAATCTTGAATGACGACCACTTTCCTTTTGAAGTCAGAGTCCTTCTATAAAGTGTTCGCGACCAAGTCACAGAAATCCTTCTTTGACATGATTTTGATATAACGTCCGGACAACACAAATTTTCCGAAATTTCCACTTTGTTAAGGGACTGAATTATGTCAGTATTGTCATTCCTCGATGTGTGTCTCTCATCTAAGATTAGAATAGAAAGTACCTCAAGTAATATCTTTTAGCAAGATGTTGATGTGTGGTCAGTACCAGTATCACAGTCAATTGAAAATAATTGTTTATATCCTAGGAAAAAGGATACTCTTATGCTCTACCCACTATTTTAAAGCTTCAAGTTTATTTAATCAGTTCAAACTCAAGCAGATATTCTAACCTATTGTTAGAACCTATATTCTGATTGGACTTCTAAATTTTGAGCAGACAATTCTATGACCAAAGTTTCTACCCTGATTCCAACTTGTCACTCAAAATTATCCAAGTATCAATCTATCTAGCTTCCTCAGAAATGCTAAGTATTGTCCCCTTGATATCCACTGCACCCTTTTTATGTAACGGACCATCACCGTCAAGGACTAAGTCAAAGACCCCTATCCTCGGAGCATTAATGTATCTTTGAATCGATGTAAAAGAGCCTCTTTCTATTGACACATCGGTGTCTCAGGAGCATTTGGAGGTCGCTTAACGACGAATTGAGTCCTTCGTGTGTGCACCATTCTCCCCACCAAAGGATGAAACCTACCCTAATAAGTGAATGATAAAGCAACACAACAGAACAACTAAACAGGGAAGGTATGTTTGAATATTGTATATTGCCACTATATGTAATGTATGCAAGTTTATTATCAGAATCATATGCTCTGATACCAAATTGTAACGTCCTTCCATTTTGCTTAACATAATGACTAATTAAGGGTTGATTGACCACTAAGTAATGCTTCATCAATTAGCAAATTATACAAAATAAATCAGATTATGCAGAATGAGCCCTAACATGGCAATATACAATCATCCAACATATACCAAAAAGACTAAGAACTACTTTTAGCTAAAGTAGCCTAAGCTTCCGAGGTCTTCCCCGATGGACTCGTACAGAACTACTATCACTGAAAAATGTGGGTAACCATCAATCCAACTCATTATGAATACTAATACGTGCTAGTGAGGTGCCAAGTGGAACAATTTATATATCAAAGTATTAAAAATATAATTTACCAATATACTCGATACAAATTTTCATATAAAAATTCTCGTATCACGCTTTTCATTAACACAATTCCCAATATGCCTCCCACCAATCCAACCGAACCGCCTTATTTCCTCCGACTAGACCCATGGGCTAAGTTACATCCATGTTATTGGTTACTCAAAAGCTCACCGGTCATGTGATGAGATTCGGCCAAAATCTTCAGAGCACATGTCCCAGACCATGGGTCTTTTCCACTTATTGAAATAGGGGTGTCGTAAGCCCTCATTGAACTAGTGGGCTAGTCCCTCATTGAACAAGTGGGACAATAGAAAGCCAACCATCGTGCACCAATGGAGGCCTCACCACGTGGTGGAATAAACTACTCCATATCTTCCCAATTTACCCCTTCCATAATTATCATAATAAATAACTCAACAGGAATTTTTTCCAAGATACATAAATAAATATATGTATATATTTCACAATTCAAATCATAAGGTTCCACAAGGAAATTTCTATTAAAATATTCATAATCATTTCACAAAATACTCACAAACAACATACTAATACACATAACAAGTGGAAAGTGGTTACCTCTCGCCGAAGCTAACTATTACCACACTGCTCCTAATCCAATAGCTCAAACACACGCCAAAAATGAATCTATCACAATCAATTTACTAACAATTAATAATTCTTCTAAAACTTTACATAATCGAAAATTAAAACTTATAATTCATAAAGTCAAAATTATTATTTATCTACAATTAATTTAAACTCTCAAGGCTATCCTAACTCTTTAAATTAGGAATTTAATAAATGCTCACACCATGTCAAATATACTTCACTATATACATATATATATATATATAATTTTATAAATAATATTATAAGTGAAATAATATAGGAATTAGTTAGATTAGATCCTATATAATAGGAGTTTATAAATACTAAAAATATATATTTTATTATGCTATACATATATATATATATATATATATACACACACACACGCACACAGTACAGTTTTGGGCTCCTCATCATTATATATATACAAAATGAAAGTATAGGTATATACAAAAAAACCACAAAACCCACGTAAACATATAACGTACATATGAAAAGATAACCGACAGTTTTTAAGTTCTTATCATTTAAATGAGTACACTTATATATTAAGCTTTTCCTTTCTTTTCTTATGAATATGCAGCTCCAAAATATTTGTTAGTAAAATACTTCCATGAACTTCAACCATTTATATTTTAAAGAACAAGAAATCCTTAAACAAAAGATAAATAATATATATATATATATAACACAAAGTTTTTTTTTCTTTATATATATAACCACATAATCTCAACTAACAACAAAAATCATTTCCTTCCTTTCTTTCTTTTATATATATATATAGTACTATTATATATATCCTTTATTTTCTTTATATATATATAGTACTAATATATATACATATAACACTCATATATATCTACATAGTGCAGCTAGCGCCCCTAATATATATGAGTGTGCAGCGTTGAATATCTATTAGCAATTTCCTCTTATTCATTCCTTGAGCAGCAACGCATTGATTCATATACTCATCACACAGTCAAGTTTCCTTTCACTCTCATATATTTATATACAAGTGCTAAATATACATATATACTCACAGCAAAGCAACATGGTTTCCTATTTGTTTCCATATATGCAGTGACGTTCTCATTTATTTTAGTTTATTTTATTTTCCTTTCTTATATACGTAGCGTTATGATAGTTAAAACTCTTCCTTCTTTATATATTATATAAGCAAGGTTTCCTAAAAGGCAGCACAATCTATATATATATACACTTACAACTTACAACTCGACAGTAAAGACGTTCCCCTATTTTCCCACTGCAACGTTGACAGTATATATATCTATACACACACACACACACACACGTCAGTAACGTTTTCTATGCAGCAAGTTTCTTTTTCCAGCGACTATGCATATATATATATATATATATATATATATATAGTGAGTGCAACGTTGTGGCATATTTATATATGTTAAACCGCCAAGTTTTCCTCTGTTTTAGCCTCAAAGAAACAGAGACTTAAATGCTAAACTTCCGTAAATAAATACAAGGAAGCTAACGTTGGGAACTTACGGAAACCAGAAGGAGAGGAGCTTAAACACACGTTGAAATTCTCTGGTTTACAGCTTTCACGGTATGCGTCTGCTTCTTCCTCTCTCTCTCTCTCTCTCTCTCTTACTCAACGTTTCTGCTCATAATCTCTCTCTCGGCTGTCTCACTTCCCTCAGCCTCTCACTCCCCCTCGTTCTCGGCTAAAGGGAGTGGATGGTTGGAAGATGCAAAGCAATGGTTAAATAGCAGTTGGCAGATCTGGTCCGAAGCGAAGAACACGCTGGTCACTCAACGCTGGGCTCGAGGAGATTTGCTGAGAGAAGGAGTATGGTGCCGCTGGTATTACTGTTTTTGCGTGTGCTCAGTGATTAGCCGAAAGCAAGATCATCAGTATGGTGTTTTCCGTAAACCACGCTGTGATGATTTTCCTTTTCTTTTTCCGCTGCGCTTTCGTGTTGCAGTTGGTATGAGACAATGGGTTAGTTCGGGTTTGCTGAAGTTGGGCCGTTGAACACAGAATGGAGTGAGATTTAATGAATAAGAGAGTATGTGTATCTGAGTGTTGGGTCGAAGAGGAGTAAATGAACTGGGCTAAAGATCATCTAATGGATTGGGCTGAAATCATTTAATCCAATGAATTGCTTATTTAATTGCAATTATGGAAAATAAATTAATCCTTAATTCCACATAAGGATTTTCCTTTCTCAATTAATTCCTCTAGGCCATAAAATATTAATTCCCTAATTTTTTTTAGGCCTAAATTATTCCTTACTTGAATTTATCCTTTTTCCCAAAATAAATTAATTAAGGGAAAAATAAGCCTAATTTTCCAATAATTATTCTCATAATTATTTTAAGCCAAAATTTCTTAATTAATTTCCCTATACTATTCAAACTTTAAAATGCCAAAATTTTGGATGTTACAGTTTAGACCTTCCTTATGTAACCCGGAAGGGGAAAGGAGGGAGGGGGACGGGGGACACACACTTATGTTACAATTTTAGCAAATTTTTTTGGATCTATTTTTCTGCATGACTAAATACAAAAATACTTAGTTTATGCAAATAAAAGTTACGAATAAATAAATAAAATCAATCCTTTGATAACTTATAAAGAGTTAAAAGATTAATTGAATTCATTAAAAAAAAAAAAAAACAGAATGTTTCAGTCAGATATTGATCAAAGGTAATCCTAAATCCCAATATGTGTTTTAAAAAGTAGATCCTGTACATAGCTCATGAGCATAGGCGGACCAGGGGGGCTAGGGGTGGCCCTCGCCCCCCCTAATTTTTTTATAAAAAAATATATATGTGTGTTTGTCTTGATATATATGTGTGTGTGTGTTTAGTTGTAGATGAGAGTCCAGCCACGTCGCGGATGCACGTTTGGAAGTCTCTACGTACTCTCTACTATGTCTATATATATAGTGTCAATTCTAAATATAAGACCTAATTGATTTTTAAAAAAAGATTAAGGAAGTTAAATCGGTTACTTAGTTAATCATATGTTGTGTATGATTAAATTATTCAGAAAAATTTAGACAAGGAATATTCAACACTATTCAAGATATTTCAAGTGTTTTACATCTGGTTTCAACTACAAAAGGGTTATTTCATAAATTAAGAGAGACAATGATGCTTTCTTGGTTCATGTTAAATTTTTTTGCATAAAATATAACATTAACATTTCATATATGAGTGCAAAATATATTGGAAGGAGAGATCGTGCTTGAAATGAATAAAGTGAGTTTTATACTGAAAATTTTTATAGGGTAAATATCTTTTGTGCTACAATTGATTACCCTTTTATTGATAGAATAATTAGAATTGTATCACTCTTCCAGTTTCTACAACAACTATTGAAAGATCTTTATCTGCTATGAAGATAATCAAGAACAAGCTTCGAAATAGAATTGAAGACTAATTTGTTAATAATTCTTTGATTACATACATTGAAAAAGATTTTTATTTTTATTTTGAGTTTTAGACGGATTCAATTATAAATGAGTTTAACAATATGAAAACAAGTAAAGTAAGGGTATGTTTGGTTTGAGGGAAGGGAGGGAGGGAGAGAAAAAAAGGAGAGGAGGGAAAAAATTTCAAAATTGAATGTAGTGGGGCCCACAAGTTTTCCTCTCCCATCCTTTTTTTTCTCCCCCCCCTCCCCCTCCCCCTTCCTCAAACCAAACATACCCTAAGAGTCAAGTGGAGTGATCTTAATTTCTGTAATAGATTTCTTTTATTTTTTGTATAATAGATCTATATTGTATTTCAAGTACTTTTATTTATGATATAACGTTTTTTATTTTCACCCCTCGTCATTAAAATTCCTGGGTCCGCCCCTGCTCATGAGGACTGTAAAGAGTTACAGATTTCGCAATTATTAACAAAAATTTATGATTCTTCACATCTTAATTTTCTTTATCATTTAGTTACGGGTTCTTATGAGCATCGTAAATAATTACGAGTTATAACTCATAAGCACGTAAAGAGTTACAAATTTTCATGAGTACTGTTAAGAGTTACGGGTTATCACTACAAAAAAAAAAAAACTACCATTTATCGTGGTTCACCTGTAGTGGCCATAAATAACCGCTACAAATTCATGAATTTGTAGCGGTTATTGACAAACCACAACAAATTAGTAGCGGAAGCATTGACGCCAAAGCGCGGACTTGTTTGCAACGATATTTGTAGTGGTTACCATAAAGTAAACTGCTACATATGTGGTGCCAGCTTGGCGCGTAATGGCGCAAATGTTTGTGGCGTGGCATTTGTTGTGGTTTTTGGGAATAACTACTACAAATTTGGCGCCAGCGTTAGAGCATAATGGCGTGAACTTTGTCGCGGTGAATTTGTAGCGGTTAAATGAAAAACACCGTTACAAAAAAGCAAAACGACATAGTTTTGTCACGGTCAGAGCAAAGGGACACCTTAACCATGTCAAATCCTATAATTTTGTAGCGGTTTTTGCTTCAACCGCTACAAATATTTATGCTTTATATAAATGACTCTGTCCGTACAACAATTATAAATATTATGAAATTCTTAAATCTGCATTGTTGCAGAATGAACTTTCTCGGGAGATGAGAGCTGCAGATATTTGCCTCTCTCATCCTTGTAGCCGAGGAAGTTCCTTCAATGACAATCCACTTTCTATATCGGTTCTTTAAAATAACCTCTACAGAATGTAAAAGGTTAATCATTTTGTAGTGGTTACGTAACTACTGCAAAATTATGAAATTTGTCGCGGTTATATTATATAACCGCTACAAAGTGTAACAGTTTTTATCCACCTCCCTCATTTTGAATCATTCGCGCGCTTGGATTTCATTTTTCAACTTTTAACTTTTCAACCTGTAGCGGTTATATATTTAAACATTGTGGTTTCTAACAATAAGGGGAAAGGGAAGTCCATTGCACGGGAGAAAGTGCCTATAAGAGGCAGTAGTAGTAGTAGAGGTCGGAACCGTACGAGAGGGCGTGGAGCTCTGTCAATCCCTCCGCCCACTTAAGTGTGGAACGAGTTTGATGAACTCTTTGCCAATGAGCCAATCCCAGACATAAAGACCGTAGGGGGAGAAGGAGGTGCAAGCCTATCGTTCAGCAACATCGATGAAAATGAGCAGATCCATATTGACATTCCCATAGCCGAGGCGGAGCAGTTTGTTGACAAGGAGAATGAGCGGGACCAAGGGAACCCCCGACCGTCGTCTTCGCGTTCTACCAGATTTGAGGTGGAGGTCGAAGGTAAATGTAATTAGTTTTTTGACAAAAATTAAAATTAAATTCATTACATTTAATTAAATTTTATTTAAACGCAACACAAACGTGTTTTTATAATTGTGCAGATACATATGGGAACACCAGATGGAAGACGCTTGATGTTTCCGAGGTCACTTATCTGAACGGATATCGCGTCGTAGTCCCCTTTAACGAGGACATGAACCAGTCGATCGGCAACGGTGGTTACCTAGTGAACCAGTTCCTGTCGGAATTTAGCGGGAATTGGCATGGTTCCCAATCTACTTCCACAATTGAAAGTGTGTTCCGAAGGATAACAAGGACAAAGCGTTCATTAACATTGTGCAGGTAAGTTATGTTGCTTAATTAAATTTTACGTGTTAATAGTTATGATTTGTGGTTTATTTATTTATTTATTTCTTAATTAATTACTAGTTAAATTATGATACAGAAAAAGTTTAATGTGCGAGGCTCCGCGAAGAGGTACATACTGCTGAAAATAGGGGAAGGGTGGAAGAGCTGGAGGGTCGTCTCTACAACCGAGAATGGAGATGGGACGATTCCTCTGCGGCGGTTGGCCGAGAGCGTCCCATACGGCGTGGACCCAAATGACCAAGTGGCTTTTGTCCAATATAGGAGGAGTACAAAGGGACAAGTACATTTTTTGATTAATCATAGTTTACATTTGGTTTAAATTAATTAATGGTTTAACTTAATTTATAGTTTAAATGTACTTGAAATATAGCTTAAATATTATTTAAATTATAGTTTAGATATAGTTTAAATTACTTTATAGTTTAAAATTTAAATATAGTTTACAAGATATCAAAATAATAATTAATTTAACTTAACATTTTGTTTGCTCCTCCTTGCTGGCTCTGTTGCAGAGGAACACCAGAAGTTGGGCACAACAGAGGGCCAATCACACGGTAGGAACAAAGACGTTGGCTGTGACCTACAGTGAGATGGCATGTTGAAAGTTAAATTAATTCCTGGTTTAAATGATGATTATTTAATTTTTGACTAGGTCAAAGATCAACGACTCATCATGTAGGAATCCATGATGATCTCAGGTCAAAGGGCATTGTGACGCGGTTATACATGAGAAAAGCTTATGACTTAATCCATGCAGCTTTCTCATAGTGGGTCGGTCCAGCACCTTGTACCCTTATAAGTGTCTATGACTTTGATTCGTATCTCGATACCTCATCAAAGTCATACTGGTCTTATTTCATCTTCGCTCCCGCATTGATGACTGACCAGGGACATTTAGGATAATCAATAAGATATATCAAAGGATACAGTTTCACTATAAACATGCAAATGAAAATGATAACTAAATAAAGAATACTTTAAATGACATTCACGTTTAAAGTACAATGACTTCCCCTAAGGCATAATTTCCAACAATAGATACAATAATGGGACGAACAGGATGCCAAGCTAAATCAATAAGGGCTTCTTTAGGTCCTTCAAGGATTTTCATAAGATGGTTAGCTCTATCCCATATGTAAATCTTGTGCTCTCCTTTGCTAGCAGAACCACCAACAACCCATTCACCATCATCTTCTTTAGTTGACTTTTCTAAATTCTATGGTAGAATAAAGTTTGATGGCCCTTAGACGTAGACAGACAAGCTTCTGCAACATGCCATTTTGAATGGCTTATGCATAAGAAAGCATGATCATGCCATATTTCCATTTCCAATCCATTTCTAACACAGGACATGAAAGATACGAAAATCCAAGAAACAGAAGCAGATCTGCTGCTATCTACAAAACCGAGCTGTTCTCTTCATTGCAGAATAATCTTTTCACAATCACAATTATTTCCTTCAATGATGATGCCCATCGTTCATACCCATGCCAAATTGTGATGGGGACCAAACATAGAAAATCTTTGCCTCCAATGGGGACAATAAATTAACTAAACTCAGTGAAATAGAAGTTGAAGCAAAACCATGATGACTTAGCAAAAATCCTTTGCCACCGCACGACAATGTGAATGGATTACTACCACATTGATTCGAAGCTCTAATCACCTTGATAGCCAATTATGATTTTTCAGGAAACAACAAGAACTAAAAAACAACTTGAACATGAAAAATAATGCATCCAACACCAAGAACTCAAGGCACCATCATAATTTCCCATCAAGCAATCTTCTCAATTCAGAAATCACAGTGACGAAGATGAGAGAACTTGGAATCTCAAATTGCCTATTTACCGATCAGGTTCGAAATTGGAGAAGTGTCTGTCAACAGGAGCCTAACAAGAATCTTCTCAAAGTTAAACGAATGTTTAAGGACTACTCCTCTCTTGCTCCCGTTCTCTCCCGAGATGACAGTCCCTCTCTATCGGAGTCCCAGGCCATCGGACTTGTTGCAACTTCTCAGGCCAACATCATGCGCGTCATCGTCCCATCACTTTCCTCACGGAAGCTTCTGATAAGCGTCTTGAACAATCTTCTTCATCTGCTCAAATTGAACTGCTATGTTTCGTGACGGATTTGTTGAAGAAGATAAAGAGAAGGGTGATGGTCAGTGACAAGGTGTTGGTAGGTTCTATTAATTGGGTGGATCTCAAGGGCAGATGGCCTTTCGTGCGTCTAGCCATTCACGACGGAGATTGTGGCGGATCTTGGATCTCAGCGTGGGTCTTTTTTCCTCTTCGCCGGCGTCGATCTTTCCGACGTGGGTCTTTTTTGCTTTTCGCCGGTGTCGACCTCTCCCTTCAGAGGTGTCGCGTCGATCGTGAGTCCTTTTTCCTCACTGGTGTCGATCTCTCCCCTTTTCAAATGTGTCGCGCCGATTGTGAACAGGGGCGAAGCAGGGGCGAAGATAAGAGAATTTGAATCTCAAATCACCTTTCGTGCTTCCTTACTCCCGTTCTTCGACTCCGTAAAATCGTTCTTGTTTCACAGGTCTCAGTTCAGAGCGCAGGGGCGTGGATCGCCTTTTGTGCGAGTGGAGAAAGACAAGTCAAAAGTTGTTCAATTGTGTTCCTCTCTTAAGATGTGGGGTCCAACAAACCAAGGCAGTCTTAGTGGCTCTGATGACGGTGAGAAAGGATGCAATGGACCCGGATCTTTGGTTCCTGGCTTGGGCTTTGCCCTTCTTTAATAACCGGTTAGGAATTCTTGGATCGCAACTTGGGCTTTCAACACTTAGAGCCTTATTCTTCCATGAAGCCTTGTTCCTGCAGATTGGATCTTGATTACTAGGCTGTTGCTCTTGAAAAATCAACCTTGCTCATGATACCATGTTAACTAGTATAATTAGAGAAGATAATATGTAGAAAGAAGATGAAGAATCTCATTGTATATATTATCAATAGAGCAATAAGGCTCAAACAAAGAGTAATAGTGAGGGCTTAATACCCAACACTCACTAACTATTCATATTAGCTAAGATCTCCTATTTATAGATTAGGGTCCTAACTAACTCCCTAACTAATAGGCTAACTAACTTTCTAACTAATCAACTAATCTCACCTTATATTCTAACATTGTCGATTTGATGAAGGGACCTATAAACCAAGCGCATGAAGATCGACAGCTGGTTGAAGAAATCAAGAGTGTCATTGGCCGAGACTGAAACGTTAATATCCAACATATCAATCGCTGGATAAATGGAGTAGCGGATCATTTGGCCAAAGTGGGGCTTTCTTCCATGCCAGGGCTTCAAACTGTGTTGTTTGCGGACCTGAAGCTGGAAAGGATACTCGCTAATGATAAAGTTTAGATGATGTATGGTTGCTCAATGTTATCCAAAAAAAAAATACTTTTCTCATTATCTTTATTTAAGATCAAATGGGAACCAGATAGGGTACTTTTTAATGGAATATATTTTTTATTTGTCGAGATACATTTGAAAAATAAAGTGACATCCGCGAAAAAAAGTGATGCAGAATTAAATATAGAAGACACCTTTCACAATTTTAAAAATTGAAAAAATATTGTGTTATTTATTTTAATATTTATAACTAAAAATGTCTTTGTGCGCTAAGATAAATAACTCCAAGCATATATGATAAATCTCTCTAAGACTTTAGAACAGATAAATAAAAATAAGATTTACTATTAGCATATAAACTATTTTTTTTTTTTATCGATTTTTTATTATGTCTCTATAGTTTCATTTAGTTTTTAATGAGGCCTTTATATAGCATTTAAATAAAAAAAATAAGTATAAAAAAGTCTAATTAAAAATACAATGAAATTAAATATGGAAACTTGCAGGTTCCCCCCTCTCTAGACGATGCCATTTAAATATGTAAACGGCTTTAGAAAAAGTGGGCCTCAAGGCTTCTCATTAAAACAACTTTTTTTATTCAATAAAGGATTAAGCAACTAATTTTAAAATAGAAATAAGAGTAGAGAAAATAATTATATGTTTAGAACGCTATAAATAGTAATGTAATATTTTATCACCTCACCATTAAAATTGTTCCTTTTAGAATATAATTACTCCTCCTGATTTTAAAACTCATCAAGAGAAAGAAGTATCTACATTTTTATAACTCGTTTCTTTTGTCTCTCTATGAAATTTTGTTCCCCTTCATAATAAGTTATAAGGGTGGAATGAACGAGATATTAATGGCGCCTTGTAAAGATTTAAATATCTCCCCTTTTGAAGCTCTTAATAACCATGGGGATAATGGGTCCAAAAACAATTTCAAGATCAAGGTGCTCATACCTGATTGGAATAAGGTAAGGTCTTTTTTTTTCCCCACCCGGTTTACCAGAGCTTCGCTTTGACTAGTCCGGATCCGACCCAGGTTGCGCACCTAGCTGTGGTGGGTAAGTCTCCCAGCGGAGATTTTCTGCATTCACAAGGCTCGAACTCGAGACCTTGCTTAAGCGACATAAGCCACTTACCACTTGTACCAACTCCTGTTGGTAATAAGGTAAGGTCTTTTATTTCCAAAGAGGGAAGAGTCAAGTCAAGGAATGAAATAAATAAATAAGAAAAAAAATCCAAGAATTACTCATACCTGTTTTCTCCAGAGATTGAAAATTACTTCATTATGATTTAAAGCTTAGTAGAGAAGAAACAATGCTCAGGAATAACTCAACTGGTAAAAATTTAAAGAATCTAAATTAAATGAAGGTAACATGTTATGATTATTATTTTTTAAATTAGACTCAGATAATTAATACACGGGTGGAAAAAAGGCTTTTAAGACCGGACAAAACATGTATATTAGGACTGGACCCGCGACAGGTCTTGTTCCAGAGGCGGTATTAAAAGTCTCCCTATTAAGACCGGACTTGTAACCGGTCTTAAAGAAATTCTTTTAGACCAGACATTTTAAACATCCGGTCTTAAAAGTGTTTCAAAATAATAAAAAAAGAGTAAATACCTTTTTTGGTCCCTGAAAAAACACACGCTACCCATTTTGGTCCCTGAGTAAAAAAATGTCATTTTTGGTCCATTTTAGAGACTAAAAAGGACTTTTTGGGAACTTCTGAGGGATTAAAATGCCCACAAAAAATGACTAAAAGGACTAAAAGGGACCTTTTTTTTACTGTTTAAGGACTAAAAATGACATTTTTTACTCAGGGACCAAAATGGGTAGCGCGTGTTTTTTCAGGGACCAAAAAGGGTATCTACTCATAAAAAAAATAATAATAAATACTCAAATGAAACAATCAGTCCCAAATCCCAGATCTGGCAACATTTTGAATGTCCCTCCGTCATCAACGATGGAGAACCAAGAGAAGATTGGAAGCAACAACAACAAGAAAAACAAAAAAGATGATTACAAAGTCCAGAAATAAACAAAAATAACAAGAAACAGAAATCATTCACCATGAAAATCGAATTTGAAGTCCAGATCTACAAAAAAAACATAAGCTTAAAGCAACCAAATCTGAGCAGGATCCTCTTGTCAGTGCTAGCAAAGCTTCATGCAACCAAAATCGAAGTCCAGATCTGAGCAGGAGCGGTCAATGTAGGAAATAAACAGACTTAAGCAAGAAGATATCTAGGTTTGATTTCAAACCGGATCTATGCGAAGGCGGCGTGGAAGGACCCATAGATCAAAGAGGAAAGAGCCGCCGTCGTCCAGAATATTCAAAGTAGTACGCTTTCGCTGTTGCTGAGGATTGGAGTCGACGCCATCACAAAACCCTTGAAGCATCTCACTGCCAACGTTGCCAAGGAGTTGATTGTGCGACTCTTAGGATGACTTACGAAGATTGCGAGTAGGTTAGAGGAAGAGGATGACATTCTTGCTAAGGATTTGCCCGTGAGGCTCTTGGGACACTCGTTGAATCTATAACTAAGCAAATATTATATCACCAAGAAGACAAAGCAGACTCAAGAACTTAACAAGTTTAGCGAATTTAATTTTTTTAACACTTTTAAGACCGGTTTTCTGAAACAACCGGTCTTAAAAGTATATTTTTAAGACCGGTTGTTCTAAACAATCGGTCTTAAAAGTGGAAAAAAAAAGTGACCGATGGCATTTTCGTAAATATATAGAACAATTTTAAGACCGGTTTTTTGAAACAACCGGTCTTAAAAATACACTTTTAAGATCGGTAGTTTTAAACAACCGGTATTAAAAGTGTATTTTTAAGACCGGTTGTTTTAAACAATCGGTCTTAAAAGTGTAAAAAAAAAAATTTGACCGGTGGCAATTTCGTAAATATATAGAACACTTTTAAAACCGGCTTTGTGAAACAACCGGTCTTAAAAGTGTTCTATATATTTACGAAATTGCCACCGGTCAATTTTTTTTTTCACACTTTTAAGACCGGTTGTTTGAAACAACCTATCTTAAAAGTGTTCTATATATTTAATTAGTTATCGTATACGATTATATATATTGTGCAATTATCTCAATTAAGTTGTTAGAGAGATTTTAGGAATTAAGTTAGCAGATCATGGTTTTTTTGAATTTCGTAATTAAATTCCTGATTGTAATCATCTTAATTAAGATGTTAGAGAGATTTTAGGAATTCAGTTAACAGATCATGGTTTTATGAATTTCGTAATTATATTCCTGATTGTAATCCCTAAATTATAGGAACTGCCTAGGTTTATTTACTTATTAGCATCTGTATATAATTCCAATTAAGCGAAGGAATAAATCATGGCATTCTCGGGCTTGATCAGCGTCTTCTCACAATATTTACGAAATTGCCACCGGTCATACTTTTAAGACCAGATATTTTATAGCCCGATCTTAAAAGTGTTCTATATATTTACAAAATTGCCACCGGTCATACTTTTAAGACCGGATCTTTTATAGTCCGGTCTTAAAAAAATCATAAGCTTAAAGCAACCAAATATGAGCAGGATCCTCTTGTCGGTGCTAGCAAAGCTTCAAGCAACCAAAATCGAAGTTCAGATCTGAGCAGGAGCGGCCAATGTAGGAAATAAACAGACTTAAGCAAGAAGATATCTAGGTTTGATTTCAAACCGGATCTATGCGAAGGCGTGGAAGGACCCATAGATCAAAGAGGAAAGAGCCGCCGTCGTCCAGAATCCTCAAAGTAGTACGCTTTCACTGTTGCTGAGGATTGGAGTCGACGCCATCGCAAAACCCTTGAAGCATCTCACTGTCAACGTTGCCAAGGATTTGATTGTGCGACTCTTAGGATGACTTACGAAGATTGCGAGTAGGTTAGTGGAAGATGATGACATTCTTGCTGTAAGACCGGTAGTTTTAAACAACCGGTATTAAAAGTGTATTTTAAGACCGGTTGTTTGAAACAACCGGTCTTAAAAGTGTTCTATATATTTAATTAGTTATCGTATACGATTATATATATTGTGCAATTATCTTAATTAAGTTGTTAGAGAGATTTTAGGAATTAAGTTAGCAGATCATGGTTTTTTGAATTTCGTAATTAAATTCCTGATTGTAATCATCTTAATTAAGTTGTTAGAGAGATTTTAGGAATTAAGTTAGTAGATCATGATTTTTGAATTTTGTAATTAAATTCTTGATTGTAATCATCTTAATTAAGATGTTAGAGAGATTTTAGGAATTAAGTTAGCGAGATCATGGTTTTATGGATTTCGTAATTATATTCCCGATTGTAATCCCTAAATTATAGGAACCGCCTAGGTTTATTTACTTATTAGCATCGTATATAATTCCAATTAAGCGATGGAATAAATCATCGCATTCTCGGACTTGATCGCGTCTTCTCACAATATTTACGAAATTGCCACCGGTCATACTTTTAAGACCGATATTTTATAGCCCGGTCTTAAAAGTGTTCTATATATTTACAAAATTGCCACGGTCATACTTTTAAGATCGGATCTTTTATAGTCCGGTCTTAAAAATCATAAGCTTAAAGCAACCAAATCGAGCAGATCCTCTTGTCGGTGCTACCAAAGCTTCAAGCAACCAAAATCGAAGTCCAGATATGAGCAGGAGCGGTCAATGTAGGAAATAAACAGAGACTTAAGCAAGAAGATATCTGGGTTTGATTTCAAACCGGATCTATGCGAAGGCGGCGTGGAAGGACCCATAGATCGAAGATGAAAGAGCCGCCGTCGTCCAGAATCCTCAAAGTAGTACGCTTTCGCTGTTGCTGAGGATTGGAGTCGACGCCATCGCAAAACCCTTGAAGCATCTCACTGCCAACGTTGCCAAGGATTTGATTTTGCGACTCTTAGGATGACTTACGAAGATTACGAGTAGGTTAGAGGAAGAGGATGACATTCTTGCTGAGGATTTGCCCGTGAGGCTCTTGGGACACTCGTTGAATCTATAACTAAGCAAATGTTATATCACCAAGAAGACAAAGCAAACTCACGGACTTAACAGGTTTAGCGAATTTAGTTTTTTTAACACTTTTAATACCGGTTTTGTGAATCAACCGGTCTTAAAAGTATATTTTTAAGACCAGTTGTTCTAAACAACCGGTCTTAAAAGTGTAAAAAAAAATTGACCGTTGGCATTTTCGTAAATATATAGAACACTTTTAAGACCGGTTTTTTGAAACAACCGGTATTAAAAGTGGATTTTTAAGACCGGTTGTTTGAAACAACCGGTCTTAAAAGTGTTCTATATATTTAATTAGTTATCGTATACGATTATATATATTGTGCAATTATCTCAATTAAGTTGTTAGAGAGATTTTAGGAATTAAGTTAGCAGATCATGGTTTTTTTGAATTTCGTAATTAAATTCCTGATTGTAATCATCTTAATTAAGATGTTAGAGAGATTTTAGGAATTCAGTTAATGGATCATGGTTTTATGAATTTCGTAATTATATTCCCGATTGTAATCCCTAAATTATAGGAACTGCCTAGGTTTATTTACTTTTTAGCATCTGTATATAATTCCAATTAAGCGAAGGAATAAATCATCGCATTCTCGGGCTTGATCAGCGTCTTCTCACAATATTTACGAAATTGCCACCGGTCATACTTTTAAGACCAGATATTTTATAGCCCGATCTTAAAAGTGTTCTATATATTTACAAAATTGCCACCGGTCATACTTTTAAGACCGGATCTTTTATAGTCCGGTCTTAAAAAAATCATAAGCTTAAAGCAACCAAATATGAGCAGGATCCTCTTGTCGGTGCTAGCAAAGCTTCAAGCAACCAAAATCGAAGTCCAGATCTGAGCAGGAGCGGCCAATGTAGGAAATAAACAGACTTAAGCAAGAAGATATCTAGGTTTGATTTCAAACCGGATCTATGCGAAGGCGGCGTGGAAGGACCCATAGATCAAAGAGGAAAGAGCCGCCGTCGTCCAGAATCCTCAAAGTAGTACGCTTTCACTGTTGCTGAGGATTGGAGTCGACGCCATCGCAAAACCCTTGAAGCATCTCACTGTCAACGTTGCCAAGGATTTGATTGTGCGACTCTTAGGATGACTTACGAAGATTGCGAGTAGGTTAGTGGAAGATGATGACATTCTTGCTGAGCATTTGCCCGTGAGGCTCTTGGGACACTCGTTGAATCTATAATTAAGCAAATGTTATATCACCAAGAAGAAAAAGCAGACTCACGGACTTAACAGGTTTAGCGAATTTAGTTTTTTTAACACTTTTAAAACCGGTTGTGAAACAACCGGTCTTAAAAGTATGTTTTTAAGACCGGTTGTGAAACAACCGGTCTTAAAAGTATGTTTTTAAGACCGGTTGTTCTAAACAACCGATCTTAAAAGTGTAAAAAAAATTGACCGCTGGCATTTTCGTAAATATATAGAACACTTTTAAGACCGGTTTTTTGAAACAACCAGTCTTAAAAATACACTTTTAAGACCGGTAGTTTTAAACAACCGGTATTAAAAGTGTATTTTTAAGACCGGTTGTTTGAAACAACCGGTCTTAAAAGTGTTCTATATATTTAATTAGTTATCGTATACGATTATATATATTGTGCAATTATCTTAATTAAGTTGTTAGAGAGATTTTAGGAATTAAGTTAGCAGATCATGGTTTTTGAATTTCGTAATTAAATTCCTGATTGTAATCATCTTAATTAAGTTGTTAGAGAGATTTTAGGAATTAAGTTAGTAGATCATGATTTTTTGAATTTTGTAATTAAATTCTTGATTGTAATCATCTTAATTAAGATGTTAGAGAGATTTTAGGAATTAAGTTAGCAGATCATGGTTTTATGGATTTCGTAATTATATTCCTGATTGTAATCCCTAAATTATAGGAACTGCCTAGGTTTATTTACTTATTAGCATCTGTATATAATTCCAATTAAGCGATGGAATAAATCATCGCATTCTCGGACTTGATCAGCGTCTTCTCACAATATTTACGAAATTGCCACCGGTCATACTTTTAAGACCAGATATTTTATAGCCCGGTCTTAAAAGTGTTCTATATATTTACAAAATTGCCACCGGTCATACTTTTAAGATCGGATCTTTTATAGTCCGGTCTTAAAAAAATCATAAGCTTAAAGCAACCAAATCTGAGCAGGATCCTCTTGTCGGTGCTACCAAAGCTTCAAGCAACCAAAATCGAAGTCCAGATATGAGCAGGAGCGGTCAATGTAGGAAATAAACAGACTTAAGCAAGAAGATATCTGGGTTTGATTTCAAACCGGATCTATGCGAAGGCGGCGTGGAAGGACCCATAGATCGAAGATGAAAGAGCCGCCGTCGTCCAGAATCCTCAAAGTAGTACGCTTTATTGTTGCTGAGGATTGGAGTCGACGCCATCGCAAAACCCTTGAAGCATCTCACTGCCAACGTTGCCAAGGATTTGATTTTGCGACTCTTAGGATGACGTACGAAGATTACGAGTAGGTTAGAGGAAGAGGATGACATTCTTGCTGAGGATTTGCCCGTGAGGCTCTTGGGACAGTCGTTGAATCTATAACTAAGCAAATGTTATATCACCAAGAAGACAAAGCAAACTCACGGACTTAACGGAGTTTAGCGAATTTAGTTTTTAACACTTTTAATACCGGTTTTGTGAATCAACCGGTCTTAAAAGTATATTTTTAAGACCAGTTGTTCTAAACAACCGGTCTTAAAAGTGTAAAAAAAAAAATTGACCGTTGGCATTTTCGTAAATATATAGAACACTTTTAAGACCGGTTTTTTGAAACAACCGGTATTAAAAGTGGATTTTTAAGACCGGTTGTTTCAAACAACCGGTCTTAAAAGTGTAAAAAAAAAAAAAAAATTGACCGGTGGCAATTTCGTAAATATATAGAACACTTTTAAGACCGGCTTTGTGAAAGAACCGGTCTTAAAAGTGTTCTATATATTTACGAAATTGCCACCGGTCAAATTTTTTTACACTTTTAAGACCGGTTGGTTGAAATAACCTGTCTTAAAAGTATACTTTTAAGACCGGTTGTTTCAAACAACCCGTCTTAAATGTGTTCTATATATTTAATTAGTTAGCGTATACGATTATATATATTGTGCAATTATCTTAATTAAGTTGTTAGAGAGATTTTAGGAATTAAGTTAGCAGATCATGGTTTTTTGAATTTCGTAATTAAATTCCTGATTGTAATCATCTTAATTAAGTTGTTAGAGAGATTTTAGGAATTAAGTTAGTAGATCATGATTTTTTGAATTTTGTAATTAAATTCTTGATTGTAATCATCTTAATTAAGATGTTAGAGAGATTTTAGGAATTAAGTTAGCGAGATCATGGTTTTATGGATTTCGTAATTATATTCCTGATTGTAATCCCTAAATTATAGGAATTGCCTAGGTTTATTTACTTATTAGCATCTGTATATAATTCCAATTAAGCGATGGAATAAATCATCGCATTCTCGGACTTGATCAGCGTCTTCTCACAATATTTACGAAATTGCCACCGGTCATACTTTTAAGACCAGATATTTTATAGCCCGGTCTTAAAAGTGTTCTATATATTTACAAAATTGCCACCGGTCATACTTTTAAGATCGGATCTTTTATAGTCCGGTCTTAAAAAAATCATAAGCTTAAAGCAACCAAATCTGAGCAGGATCCTCTTGTCGGTGCTAGCAAAGCTTCAAGCAACCAAAATCGAAGTCCAGATATGAGCAGGAGCGGTCAATGTAGGAAATAAACAGACTTAAGCAAGAAGATATCTGGGTTTGATTTCAAACCGGATCTATGCGAAGGCGGCGTGGAAGGACCCATAGATCGAAGATGAAAGAGCCGCCGTCGTCCAGAATCCTCAAAGTAGTACGCTTTCGCTGTTGCTGAGGATTGGAGTCGACGCCATCGCAAAACCCTTGAAGCATCTCACTGCCAACGTTGCCAAGGATTTGATTTTGCGACTCTTAGGATGACTTACGAAGATTACGAGTAGGTTAGAGGAAGAGGATGACATTCTTGTCGAGGATTTGCCCGTGAGGCTCTTGGGACATCGTTGAATCTATAACTAAGCAAATGTTATATCACCAAGAAGACAAAGCAAACTCACGGACTTAACGAGTTTAGCGAATTTAGTTTTTTTAACACTTTTAATACCGGTTTTGTGAATCAACCGGTCTTAAAAGTATATTTTTAAGACCAGTTGTTCTAAACAACCGGTCTTAAAAGTGTAAAAAAAAAAATTGACCGTTGGCATTTTCGTAAATATATAGAACACTTTTAAGACCGGTTTTTTGAAACAACCGGTATTAAAAGTGGAATTTTAAGACCGGTTGTTTCAAACAACCGGTCTTAAAAGTGTAAAAAGAAATAAAAATTGACCGGTGGCAATTTCGTAAATATATAGAACACTTTTAAGACCGGCTTTGTGAAAGAACCGGTCTTAAAAGTGTTCTATATATTTACGAAATTGCCACCGGTCAAATTTTTTTTTTTTACACTTTTAAGACCGGTTGGTTGAAATAACCTGTCTTAAAAGTATACTTTTAAGACCGGTTGTTTCAAACAACCCGTCTTAAATGTGTTCTATATATTTAATTAGTTAGCGTATACGATTATATATATTGTGCAATTATCTTATTTAAGTTGTTAGAGAGATTTTAGGAATTAAGTTAGCAGATCATGGTTTTTTGAATTTCGTAATTAAATTCATGATTGTAATCATCTTAATTAAGTTGTTATAGAGATTTTAGGAATTAAGTTAGCAGATCATGATTTTTTAATTTCGTAGTTAAATTCTTGATTGTAATCATCTTAATTAAGATGTTAGAGAGATTTTAGGAATTAAGTTAGCAGATCATGGTTTTATGGATTTCGTAATTATATTCCTGATTGTAATCCCTAAATTATAGGAACTGCCTAGGTTTATTTACTTATTAGCATCTCGTATATAATTCCAATTAAGCGAAGGAATAAATCATCGCATTCTCGGACTTGATCGGCGTCTTCTCACAATATTTACGAAATTGCCACGGCCATACTTTTAAGACTAGATATTTTATAGCCCGGTCTTAAAAGTGTTCTATATATTTACAAAATTGCCACCGGTCATACTTTTAAGATCGGATCTTTTAGAGTCCGGTCTTAAAAAAATCATAAGCTTAAAGCAACCAAATCTGAGCAGGATCCTCTTGTCGGTGCTAGCAAAGCTTCAAGCAACCAAAATCGAAGTCCAGATCTGAGCAGGAGCGGTCAATGTAGGAAATAAACAGACTTAAGCAAGAAGATATCTGGGTTTGATTTCAAACCGGATCTATGCGAAGGCGGCTTGGAAGGACCCATAGATCGAAGAGGAAAGAGCCGTCGTCGTCCAGAATCCTCAAAGTAGTACGCTTTCGTTGTTGCTGAGGATTGGAGTCGACGCCATCGCAAAACCGTTGAAGCATCTCACTGCCAACGTTGCCAAGGATTTGATTGTGCGACTCTTAGGATGACTTACGAAGATTGCGAGTAAGTTAGAGGAAGAGGATGACATTCTTGCTGAGCATTTGCCCGTGAGGCTCTTGGGACACTCGTTGAATCTATAACTAAGCAAATGTTATATCACCAAGAAGACAAAGTAGACTCACAGACCTAACAGGTTTAGCAAATTTAGTTTTTTTAACACTTTTAAGACCGGTTTTGTGAAACAACCGGTCTTAAAAGTGTAAAAAAAAAAAAAAAATTTTGACTGATGACATTTTCGTAAATATATAGAACACTTTTAAGACCAATTTTTTGAATCAACCGGTCTTAAAAATACACTTTTAAGACCGGTAGTTTTAAACAACCGGTCTTAAAAGTATATTTTTAAGACCGGTTGTTCTAAACAACTGGTCTTAAAAGTGTAAAAAAAAAAAAAAATTGACCGATGACATTTTCGTAAATATATAGAACACTTTTAAGACCGGATTTTTGAAACAACCGGTCTTAAAAATACACTTTTAAGACCGGTATTTTTAAACAACCGGTGTTAAAAGTGTATTTTTTAGACCGGTTGTTTGAAACAACCGGTCTTAAAAGTGTAAAAAAAAAATTTGACCGGTGGCAATTTCGTAAATATATAGAACACTTTTAAGACCGGCTTTGTGAAACAACCGGTCTTAGAAATGTTCTATATATTTACGAAATCGCCACCAATCAAATTTTTTACACTTTTAAGACCGGTTGTTTGAAACAACCCGTCTTAAAAGTGTTCTATATATTTAATTAGTTAGCGTATACGATTATATATATTGTGCAATTATCTTATTTAAGTTGTTAGAGTGATTTTAGGAATTAAGTTAGCAGATCATGGTTTTTTGAATTTCGTAATTAAATTCCTGATTGTAATCATCTTAATTAAGTTGTTATAGAGATTTTAGGAATTAAGTAAGCAGATCATGATTTTTTGAATTTCGTAATTAAATTCTTGATTGTAATCATCTTAATTAAGATGTTAGAGAGATTTTAGGAATTAAGTTAGCAGATCATGGTTTTATGGATTTCGTAATTATATTCCTGATCGTAATCCCTAAATTATAGGAACTGCCTAGGTTTATTTACTTATTAGCATCTGTATATAATTTCAATTAAGCGAAGGAATAAATTATCGCATTCTCGGACTCATCTCTGATCAGCGTCTTCTCACAATATTTACGAAATTGCCATCGGTCATACTTTTAAGACCGGATATTTTATAGCCCGGTCTTAAAAGTATTCTATATATTTACAAAATTGCCACCGGTCATACTTTTAAGATCGGATCTTTTATAGTCCGGTCTTAAAAAAATCATAAGCTTAAAGCAACCAAATCGAAAGCAGATCCTCTTGTCGGTGCTAGCAAAGCTTCAAGCAACCAAAATTGAAGTCCGATCGAGCAGGAGCGGTCAATGTAGGAAATAAACAGACTTAAGCAAGAAGATATCTGGGTTTGATTTCAAACCGGATCTATGCGAAGGCGGCGTGGAAGGACCCATAGATCGAAGATGAAAGAGCCGCCGTCGTCCAGAATCCTCAAAGTAGTACGCTTTCGCTATTGCTGACGATTGGAGTCGACGCCATCGCAAAACCCTTGAAGCATCTCACTGCCAACGTTGCCAAGGATTTGATTTTGCGACTCTTAGGATGACTTACGAAGATTACGAGTAGGTTAGAGGAAGAGGATGACATTCTTGCTGAGGATTTGCCCGTGAGGCTCTTGGGACACTCGTTGAATCTATAACTAAGCAAATGTTATATCACCAAGAAGACAAAGCAAACTCACGGACTTAACAGGTTTAGCGAATTTAGTTTTTTTAACACTTTTAATACCGGTTTTGTGAATCAACCGGTATTAAAAGTGGATTTTTAAGACCGGTTGTTTCAAACAACCGGTCTTAAAAGTGTAAAAAAAAATTTGACCGGTGGCAATTTCGTAAATATATAGAATACTTTTAAGACCGGCTTTGTGAAACAACCGGTCTTAAAAGTGTTCTATATATTTACGAAATTGCCACCAAATCAAATTTTTTACACTTTTAAGACCGGTTGTTTGAAACAACCAGTCTTAAAAGTGTTCTATATATTTAATTAGTTAGCGTATACGATTATATATGTTGTGCAATTATCTTAATTAAGTTGTTAGAGAGATTTTAGGAATTAAGTTAGCAGATCATGATTTTTTGAATTTCGTAATTAAATTCTTGATTGTAATCATCTTAATTAAGATGTTAGAGAGATTTTAGGAATTAATTTAGCAGATCATGGTTTTATGGATTTCGTAATTATATTCCTGATTGTAATCCCTAAATTATAGGAACTGCCTAGGTTTATTTACTTATTAGCATCTGTATATAATTCCAATTAAGCGAAGGAATAAATCATCGCATTATCGGACTTGATCAGCGTCTTCTCACAATATTTACGAAATTGCCACCGGTCATACTTTTAATACCAAAATTTTAACATACCTCTTTCTCCAACATATTTTTTAAATAAATATCATATCTACCTCTAAAACATGATATCTAAATCATACTTGAAAAACTAAAGATCTAACACTCCTACTATAACTACCGAAAGAACTTAAGACTAAAGACCGAAAAACTTACTCAGAGCTTCGCTGCAAATTTCCCCGGACTTCTTCCTCCTTCCTTGCTGCTCCAATTTCGAATTTAGCTAGTGGTTTTTGGTGTGAGATTTCAAATGAGCGCAAAGGCCTATTTATAGGCAAATTCGGTGCACTATTCACACTTTATCATACCAAATCTCAACCGTTGGATCCTGCTTTTGTGTGTTGGATTCATCTCACCCCTTAAACCCACCTTGGCCGACTTCCCCCCCTTAGGTGGCACAAAATGACATCATCCTTGATGATGTCAAAGAGTTGCTTTTTGCCTCCGGCCCGATAAAGTTTCCCGATCGGTGTCCTAATCGCGTAATCTTGAAAAATCTCAAAATTCCGGGAACATAGCTTTGAAGATCTCTTTTTCCTCTTTCAAAATACTTGGGTCAACTAAATTTTTGATCCCATTCAGGGTGTCTCCGGTTCCGCTGAAGATTTTCGGATACCCGCCTTCGGTTGCGGAAATCGCTTCTGGTAACAACATCTTCGGGACAAAAATCCACTGATTCGTAATAGGCCCAGATGTTTACCAACTCATTCTTGGATTTCAAGTTATGGCTTGGTTTCTATAGATTTTCATTTATCTGATTTGCTTTTTGAACATCAGATAGATTCATAGTCAGTCTAGCATAACCCTTTTCGGTTTCGGAAATAACTTTGGAGACAGCCTACTCCGAGATAAAAATTCACTTGTTTAGAATATACTCTGACTTTAGAAACCTTGTTCATGGTTTTCTAGATAAGATTTAGTTTCTATCGGTGGTCATTTATCCTATTTGCTTTTTCATAAATTATATTAATATAATAATGCAACTTGCCAAAATAATATCTAGAGATTTTTGCTTCATTCTTATCCAAATTTTCTTGCAAAATTTCGGCTGCCCTTTATTTTTTTTTGTTTTTATTTATTTTTTAATTAATATTATATATTTTAATTATTTAATAATTATTTTATATAATTTTTTCACAAAATTTCCCTATTGGTCCATACATGTTTTTAGGCTTAAAATTACTTAATCTCATATATTTTTCTTAATATTTTTTAAATAATTAGCAAATATATTTTATGCTAATCTTAGCCATAAACCACTGATTACAGGGTTTTACATAATTATCTTTGGATTTTCCTTTGTTTAAGCTCAAATAATTAGTCAATAATTATTTAATTAATTACCCAATAATTGTTGATAATTTTATTAATTAGAATAACTCATGACCTCACAACTTTTGCACTGACATTTGTATTTTATGTCTCATGCATTATATTAAAATTCACGAGGGCATTTTGGTCATTATTTTACTTTTTGATTTTTCCCCCTTTATTTTTCCAAGGTTATAATTTATTAAATTACCAAAATTAGAGACAATATACTCTCTAAATTTTAATAATTATTGCCTCCTAGGATTTTTCATAATTCCCATAAGTCATTATATGCTCCACAAGGGCATTTTAGTAATTTTGACACATTATTATTTTTCCTAATTTCCAAGAGATTTTTCTTCATAAATACGATATCTATAACACAGAAATTGAAACCACATATTCACTTATCAAAAATAGCCATTTTATTTATCCGGGTATTACAGACTAAAAGGTTAGTAAAGACCCTTAATGGAACCATAATCTTTGTAAATCCAAATATTTCTTAAGTGATATCGTAAACCTCCAAGATTACCTCAAAAAGTATTTGAGAGTGTTAAGAATATCCGATTAGAAACACTGAGCAGGGGAATTTATCGGTAGAATTCACAAAAGGGGATAGGATGACATCATGTTTTGAAGAGGATAAGGAGAGAGAAAGGGAGGGGGGAGGTCGGCCAAGAGGTGGAGGGTGGAGATGGAGTCTTACAAAAACCCTAGATCTAAGGGCTAAAAATGAAGAAGGAAAAGTTTGGAAAAATTGCAAGTTTAATTTGCCACAACAATTGCCTATAAATAGCCTTCATTCCCTTTCAAAATTTTCACACCAAATCCTCTTGAAGATTTCGAAATCCTAGAGAGAAGTAGGAGCTCTTGAGAAAAAGTAGCAAAGTTCTGGGTAAGTTCTTCGGTCCCTAGTTTTAAGTTCTAGTCTTTAGTTCGGTAATTCTTGAAGTTCTAAGCTTAAATGTTGTTTTGATCTTTAATCTTCCAATATATTATGGATATCATGTTTTATGATTAAATATGGTATTTATTTAAAAAAATATGATGGAGATAGAGATATGGCAAAATTTTGGAAGATTAGAGTCAAAGTAGCGAAGCTCTGGCGAAATTTTGTCGGTTAGCAAAGTCAGGGGTAAAATGGTCATTCATGACTAAAATATCTGTTAGGATATTTTTTGATTAATAAATACAATATTATCCTTATAGGATATATGTGATTGCTGTTGGGATACGCTTGGTTGTTTGATACATGTGTTGTGTGCCCATATGTTGTTAATGATGTGAATATTTGTAATCCATATACTGTGTATATAAGCATGAGGTTAACCGTTACCTGAGGTCCAGGTGCATTGGACCTCAGCTCTTCACATAGCTTCAGGGTCAGGAGGACCGAGCGTCGAGGATAAAGGCAAGCAGCACGCTTAGAGACCCGGCTAAAGACTTCCTTTTGTTATGTATTTACATTTATGTTAGACACTCGGATTAATGTACCGTTACTACGAATAGCCAGACACACGATGTAATACCCTAAAATCTGACCTATGATGAGCATCATAGTTTAGTAAGTAATACCTATTGGAAATAGGTGAATATATGGTATCAAACCTTGAGATATAATTATCTTATTTTCTAGAGAAATTTCTATTGAAATTAAAAGACATAAAGGGGCCGAAAATCCCTAAGTGAGATTATGGGCCATAGAATGCCCTGAAAATATTATGATAAATCCTAAATGGTAATAAAATATTTGTTAAAAATTAGAGAGTATGTTTTCTCTAATTTAGGGAATTTTTGGGATTATTTTCCCTGGAAAATAATGAGGGAAAAATCAAAAAGTATTGTGAGGACCAAAATGACCCCAGGATTTTTAATATTTTACATAGAGCGTAAAATACCAATGTCAGTCCAATAGTTGTGAGAAAATAATTATTCTTAAATAAGAAAATTATCAACAATTAGTGAGGGATTAAATAAATAATTATTGGCTAAATATTTAAGCATGAATCAAGAGAATATTCAAGTTAATTATGTAAAAACCCTTTAATCAAATGATTAGTGGCTAAATTAGCAAAAAATATACTTGCTAATTAATCAAGAAAGATTAAGTAAAATGTGTGAGATTAAGTACATGGAAATCCCTAATCCTAAAGGGTTGCTAAACATAGGATTTGCCAATGGGATAATTATCTAATTAGATGAATTAAAGCATGGATTAATTAATAAAGCAAAGTTTGACAAGTCAACAATTGAGGCAAGTGGGAGGCAACATCTTTTGTCAAAAAGATGCCAAGATTTTCGAAAATAAGAAAGAAAAGAAGAAGGAAATTAATGTAGTAAACTTAGTTGATAAGTTGTTGAAAAGTCAAAGATGTCTACTAGCCAATGAGAACACTTCATTCTATGATATTGTTGCAAGTGGGAGAACAATTTCCTTGGCCAAGAAGTGCCCATCAAATTCGAAATTGAGGAAGGAAAAAGAAGAGAAAAAGATGTTAGGTGTGAACACATATGCAAGTTGGAAGAAAAAGTGAAAAGTAGAAAGATGTTTTGATAAAAGCCAACAGGATAAATGAGAACCGATAGAAAATAAATCCTAACTCAAAATTCTTGAATTAGGTTGCTAACAACTGGACATATTATGATTCAGTGTAATTTTGTCCCGAGTTGGACATTACTCGAAGCGATTTCTGTAACCGAAGACGGTTATTCGAAAATGTTCGGCAGGCAACGCAATACCCTGAATGGAATCAAAAATTTAGTTAACCAAGATATTTCCAAAGAGGAAAAATAGACCTTCAGGACTATGTTGCCAGATTTCTGAGATTCTTCAAGCTTACGCGATTAGAACACCGAACAGGGGACTTTATCGGTAGAAAACTTCTAGAGCAAGGTTTTGACATCATGGGGATGATTTCATTGTTGGAATAATGACATCATCAACTTGTTGAAGAAGTTGTAGATGATGTCATCAATGACATCATCAACTTGTTGGAGAAGTTTTGGAAGATTACCAAAATGCCCTCACATAAACTCTATAAATAGGTCAACATCCTTTGCATAATTCTCACACCAAATTGCCTTAGCAATTTCGAATCTAGAGAGAAGGAGGAGCTCGGAGAAAGTTGTAGTGAGGTTCTTCAAGGGTAAGTTCTTCGATTCTAGTCTTTAGTTCGGTAGTTCTTAAAGTTCTAGGGTAGATGTTGTTTTGATCTTTAATCTTCCAAGTATGATTAGATATCATGTTTTAGGGGTAATTAAGGTATTAATTTTGAAAATAATGTTGGAGGAAGAGTTATGGCAAAATTTTGGAAGATTAGAGTCAAAGTAACGAAGTTCTGGCGAAATTTCGCCGATTAGTCAAACTAGGGCAAAATGGTAATTTATATCTAAAATGCTGTTATAATGTTGGACATTGATTAAAGTGATATTATCCTTATAGGATATCTCGTGATCACGTACATTGTCAAACGTACCATTTTCCGTTTTCCGTCGAAGTGCGATTCATGTCAACGAAGGTACGTTCGCGTACTGTAACACTAACTCTGATATTTATGGTATGCATGTATATTGTTAGGTGTATTGTATGAGTAGAGTTGTTATGCTATTAGAGGATGATTGAACATATGCATGCACTGGGAGTGGTATGTCCGTATTCACCGGGAGTGGTATGTCTGATTCACTGGGAGTGGTACATGCATTCGCGGGAGCGGTACATTTGCATTGGGTGGTGTGCTATTATGCTGTTATGTTGTGATTGACTATAGTCCATGTACTGCATATGTAAATATGAGGTTAACCGTTACCTGGGGTCCGGTGCATTGGACCTCAGCTCTTAACATAGCGTCAGGGTCAGGAGGACCGAGAGTTGCAATCACTTTTGAACCACTCGGTTACTGTACTGCTGTTGTAATTAGCTAGACTTACGGCATATTGAAATATATATATATTAGTTACTCAATCACTCCGGTGCTCTACTCTGATGATTTGAAATAATGTTTTGATGAAAAAAAAATTATACTGCTTTTGAAAACGGGATGTTACACACGACAGTTGACATTTTGAATATATGTATCGCTTACTCTTTTGCTCCGATGCTCTACTCGATGAAAAAAATTATTCTGCTTTTAAAAAATGGGATGTTACATTCATCATCTTCACAACGAAAAGCCCCATCTATAACTGTGAGTCTCTTGTGATCTTAAAGCATATCATGTGAGTTAATAGTTGGATATTGTGTGTTTGATATGGTGTTATATATGCAGTATTTGACAAGTTTTAAGAATGGTAGACTTAATTGCATTTACTACTTAACATATGCTATCCCAAATCATAATGATGTAATCATTTTTTAGTTCTGTTTACTTTGGAAAACCATGTGTGTGTATCAAAGTGGTGATCCTTTGTTTACCATTTATCTTCTTTTCTATATAATGTGTTTGTTAGGAAGGAGCGCAATGGATGTTAAACCTTCCTATCACTTGCAAGAGTTTGGTGAGGAAACAAATAAACAAATATATGGCAGAAATTAAATTGCACAAGAGACATCAAAATTATTAACGTGGAAAATTATGAGTTGTCTAGGCAAATGAAAATATAATCCACTATGATTAAAATAGAATACAAGAAAGTCTCATAAAACACGTGTAATCACCCAGTCAAATAACTAAAGCTACATGCTTACAATAGAGAACAAAAGTAAATGAAAATACCAGAAAAGACGTCCCTAACTAATAATCAAAGTTCAAAAGCAACATTTAGCCCTAATTTAATACGCGTATATGATTTTCATCAGGTAAAGTACACATAGAGCTTTCATTCATAATTTAATAACATACATAAGCTTTATTCCAAGGCAAATCGTTTGCCATTTATTTATATGGCAACACATACATTTACAACACCTAACTAGAGTTGGTGAAGTATATATTTATGATAATGTTATGCAGATCCGAGGGCCATGAATGCTTTGTGTCTTGTTTTAATGATAGGATAGAGGGAGAGGCGTGGCTGGTTCTCTTTCTATTTTATGATTTAGGTGCTTTCATCACAGCATTTCCAGCTGGACTCCACTACTGCCCGGCCCCACTTTCCCTACTATGGTAATCCCGCCCCCCCAACTGTAAATCCATGAATAAAGGAAAGAAGCAGGGACGAAGACACTTTGCCATCTCCTTTGTTAATACTGATGCATGTCTTGGCTGTAAAAAACTAAAAATGTCTTGATTTAGATATTTTGGTGGGTTGTGTCAGTACACCTAACCTGCCTGAAAAGTGAAATTATTTAAACAGATCGAGTGAGCTGTGATTGATGTCTGAGAGAAGGCATCTCAGTTCTTCTGCAACTGCAGCTTCAATCCAAAAGGCTTTAATATGGTTTCTTGTTGCAGTTTATTTAACATACATAAGAATGGAAATGCATGCAAGGTTGGAGAAGTGTCGCAGATTTTAGCAGAGCCCAGCCTTGTTTGGTATGAGGGGAGGTAAATTTTTTTTAGGTTAGACTTAAGAAAATTATTGAACTAGGATTAAAAAATTTTAATTAATTTTTTTTACTCTTACATTTATGTAACTCTACTTTTTCATTTTTTTAAAATCCAACCATAAAAATTTTCCATCCCCACTCCTAATTTTTAAACAATGGGACTTCATTTTTCCAACTTGTAACCTCAATTAACAAAAAAAGATAAAATGCCGTGATTGGTGCCTTATACTATTTGGTATAAAAGATTGCTTCTAGTTGGTGCATTGAAATAAAAAAAAAAAAAATTGGTGTTGGTTTCCCCAAAATAATCTTAAGAATATTTTTAAATATATAGCCCTTTGAGATTCTTGGTGCCTGGCACTTTTCCTTAATCTTATTATCAGATATCTGAGTAATGGACTAAGATGATCTTTTTTGAATAAGGTGAAATTCAAATTTAGTTCTCCAGCTTATGTCTTGTGGTTATTCTCTCTTCTCCCTTTTCTCTTTGGCCGAACGTATTCTATATGTGACCAAAAAAAAAAACGTATTCTATATAATTATATAATGTTGTATCATACTTTGAAGATTATTTTTAGCATTCTTGGAGAAGAAAAAGTTTATTACATTTCAGAGATTCTTTTTTCTTTTATAAGACGTATTACCTTATCTTGAGCATTGATGGCAAACCACAGAATTTTTATTTTTATTTTTTTTTTTGTTGCAAAAAGTGACAATTTTAAAGGGCGTGCTCCCGTCATCCAGTGTGTGGTTCTTAATTTATGGTGGTAGCTCTTAACGGCATCATATTATCTTTTGGTTTTGGGAAAAGGAATCTGTAACATAGCGATAAGTAATGAAACTGGGTGAACATCAGATTTATTAAGTGTTTTACTAATTTTTGAATGCTATTTCTAACATATCCTTATTTAGAACTTGGGGAAAGACTAGCCTCTCCAAAAGCCAGAGTCCTATTTTCTTCATTGTTGTAAGTGGCTCCTAAATATAAGACATGATTAACTTTTTGAGAAGTATTAATAAAGCTAATTAAATTACTTTAAAATATTTATATTTATCAAATTTTTTCTCCAAACTATATTAACTAACTTATAAACTGATATATAATTTATTGATACATAACATATGATATAATTAATTAACTTATTTAACATATGATATGATTAAGTAACTCTGCCTTTTTTGAATAGTCAATAGACCATAATTTAAAGTGAAGTTCACTATTTTCCCCCTCTGGTTTCAGCCCCATGCATGCGATGTATGGCTTATTTGTTCATATTTCTAAGGGCACAATTAAATAATAAAAGTATAAAATAACATCCATTACTTTGATTTTATTTTGTTGCATACTACACCTTAATTTTATTTATGGTGTATGCAGCATCTAATTGCACCAGGAAAATAACATTAGGATGCAAGATGGACCATAAATAAGATTAAAGTATTGGATCCTATTGAGAAATAACATCAGGGTACTAGATGCTACTTTATCCATAATAAAAATATTCCTAGCTAGCAAAAGAAAAAACCCCATAATAAAAATATACGCCTACTTTCTTTGTTTCTTTTTATAAAAACTAAATTCGATATGTTATTTAGTATTATTCAATTTATAAACTCCTTGTTTTAGGATGGTGAATGCAATAAAAATTAATTAATTTAGGATATAATGTGTTTTTGAAAAAAATACTTTAGGTGGTGAATGTAATAAAAATTAATTATTTTAATATATTGTGTGTTATTGAAAATTGAAAAATATTTTAAGATTCTAGATGCACTAAAAGTTAATCAATTTAATATATTAATATTTCAGAGTACGGATACATCTTGACCTAAATAAATAAAAAAACTCGATGAGCATTCCATGCTCATAGATTCGACGAGCATGCAAGCCCGATTCCTCTAATGCATCCAACACCTTAATTTTATTTGTAATGTAATTTCTTTTCTTTTTTTTCTTTGACAATTTGTACTTGTTGGAAGTGAGTGGCTTGCATCACTTGCTGAGAATAATAAACTCACAGTAGAGTTTGATCACCGTGTTTCGCTTCATACATAAAATTTCATTGACACTCGAGAAAATTCAGATACCATTAAAGCAGTGTCTCTGACTATAAAAATAAAATGGCAGGGGATTCAAGATGTTATCTTGATTAATTATAAATTTTATACGAACAACTCATGTCCCATACATGATACTACCTCCGGTCCTAAATATAGGAAAAAGTTTGTAGTGCAAATACCTCCGGTCCTAAATATAGGAAAAAGTTTGTAGTGCAATTTGCACTACAAACTTTGTCTTATATTTAGGACCGAGAAGATATTATGTTAGTCTTCAAGTTCATTGACTGTAACATGTTTCCCTTTGTTTTAATAATCCAATATGTTATGCATTTCGTGTAATTCTTTAAGTTTAAGCCGGACACAAGTAAACAAGTTCTGTTTTGACCAATAACTAAATATCTATAGTGTTGTTGTTTTGAAAGGCTTACTACTTTTAAAAAAAAGCAAGATAAAAAAAGGAGAACGACTTTAAAATGTTAAGCTTAATATAGATGCACCCTACAAACACATCCATTGTCCTCACCAATGATTGGGATGTTAAACTATGGGCCTGTTTGAGTTGACATTCAAAAAGCAGGTTCACGCAACCATGTGGTGTTCGATAAGGATGATGCTAGCATGATAAGGAATGACCAATTTCCTGCGGACCGTTGCCCTCAAGCGATAATTCTTTTCATAGAGGGATTTGTTGAAGAGTGGGTAGCATTTCCATATATATTGCTTGAAAGATTTCCGAAGCTAAATGAATTTCATGTGAAGAATAGTTCCTTTAGGGAGATATTCCCGTTACAAGCACCATCCTCCACTTCATTTCATAATTTGACAGTACTGAAGGTATTCCAATGTCATCAGCTTGTCTATTTAACGACAATTTCAACCGCCAAGAATCGGTGAATCTTTAAACATTGGAGATATGTAATCGTGAAAAATTGGAAGAAATTATCAGAAAAGAGCCTAATGAAGAAATAGAAGAGGGAATCACATTATTCAACATTGAAGACAAAGCAACAAATGCTGGATGCACAAACATTTCCATACCATTTTTCAACCATAATAAGGAGTGTTCAAATTAGTTTAGTATATGAGCAGTATGTAAAGTCCCTCTAACATGTCTGCACATAACCAGTGCCACGATGTACGGTCGTGTCCCCAGCGCTAGGAAAACTCAAACGGCATTATTATGACTATAACCCGTGTAAAGCTGTATGTATAAATGACGACCCCAACCAGAGCCTCAGCCTATGAACGTATCTATCACATATAAGTATATGAGCAGCACAGGATTAGTGTTACAGTACGCATCCGTACCTTCGTTGACAATATACGGTACTTCTGGTACGTTTGACGGAAAACTACACTTTTGACGGAAAACAACGGTACGACAGCGGAACGACGGTGGTACAACTGCAGTGCTTGATCTCGGATATCGTATAGGGATAATATCACATTTATTAGTGATAATCATCATAACAGGCATTTGAAGTACAAATTATCATTTTGCCCCTACCCTTACAAATTGGCGGAATTTCGCCAGCACTTCGCTACTTTAACTCTATTTCTCCAAAATTTTAACATATCTCCGACTCTAACATGATTTTCGAAATTAGTGCCTTAATTACTCCTAAATATGATATCTAATCATACTTGGAAGATTAAAGACTAAACTAGCATTTCTACTCTAACTACCGAAAGAACTATGAAAACTTAAGACTAAGGACCGAAGAAATTACCCAGAGCTTCGCTACAAATTTCCCCGAACTCCTCCTCCTCTCTTCTGCTCCAAGATTTCGGATTGCCTCTTGGTGAATTGTGAGAAAATATGAAGAGGATTGGAGGTTATTTATAGACTTTTGCAGGGGTATTTCGGGAATTTTCTGATTTGTTCTGGACCACATAAACCTAATGCTTCTGGAAGCTCTTCTCTTGGCCATGCAATTGCTTGGGCTGACCTGCCCCCTCCCAAAAAGCAAAAAGGATGAGTCATCTTGCTTTTGCATTTTGCCTTCGACTTGATAAAATTCCCCGATCAGTGTTCGAATCGCGTAATCTTAGAAAATCTCAAAATTCCGGGAACATAGCCCTGAAGATCTCTTCTTCCTCTTTCAAGATACTTGGGTTAACTAAATTTTTTATCCCATTTAGGGCCTCTCCTATTTCGCTGAAGATTTTCGGATATCCGCCTTCGATTGCGAAAATCGCTTCAGGTAACAACATCTTCGGGACAAAAATCTACTGATTCATAATATGCCCAGATGTTCACCAACTCATTCTTGGATTTCAAGTTATGTCTTGGTTTCTATAGATTTTCATTTATCTGATTTGCTTTTTGAATATCAGATAGCTTCTTAGCCAGTCTAGTATAACCCTTTTCGGTTACGAAAATAACTTCGGAGGTAACCTACTCCGAGCTAAAAATTCACTTGTCTATAATATGCCTTGACTTTAGAAACCTTATTCATGTTTTTCTAGTTAGGATTTAATTTCTATCGGTGATCATTTATCCTATTTGCTTTTTCACAAATTATATTAATATAATAATACAATAATATCATGATATTTTTTTGATCAAATCTTATCCATTCTCATTCAAAATTTTTGGTCAAACACCCCTAGACCTTTTTGTTTTATTTTTCATTTTTTAATTATTTAATTAATATTATATTTATTTATTAATTATTTATATATTTTTTTATATATATATATATATTTTTTTTTTACAAAATTTTCCTATTGGTACATACATGTTTTTAAGCTTAAAATTACTTAATCTCACATATTTTTCTTCATATTTTCCAATTAATTAGCAAATATATTTTATGCTTTTAGCCATTAACATTTAATTAAAGGGTTTTACATATTTACCCTTGAATATTCCCTTGTTCGAGCTTAAATAATTAGCCAATAATTATTTAATTAATCCCTCACTAATTGTTGATAATTTTCTTATTTAGAATTAATCATTTTCTCACAACTATTGGACTTATATTGGTATTTTATGCTTTACATAAAATATTAAAAATCATGGGGTCAATTATGGCCCTCACAATACTTTTTAATTTTTCCCCTTTGATTTTTTCCAAGGTTATATTTTATTAAATTAAATTAGAGACAATATACTCTCTTCATTTTAATAATTATTTTACTGCCTCCTAAGATTTTTCATAATTTTCTTAAACAATTTTATGCTCCACAAGGCATTTTTGTCATTTTGGCACCTTATTATTTTTCCCTAATTTCCAAGAGATTTTTCCTTCATAAATACGATAAATATAACACAGATATTGAAACCTCATATTCACTTATCAAAAACAGCCATTTTATTTATCCGGGTATTACATTTCTCCCCCCGTTAAATAAAATTTCGTCCTCGAAATTTGAACTCTACTATCTAAACTCCGTACTAACTAAATTTCGGACTATTAACTTCGGATTTTTATTCTATCTCAGGTTTGACTACAAAGATCTTGTCATATTGTACTTTGGTATATAGTGTCTCCCGTGGCTCCCATACACCGCGGTCAACACCACGATACCAAAATGTCTCCATGGCGTCCATACACCATGACCACACAAGATATCATACATGTCACCATGGCGCCCATACACCATGGCAACACAAGATGCCTCCTACTCAATGACATGATCACGGTCGAATTGTAATAATGAAGAAACACAGAAAACGTTATGGAAGTCTAATCAATTTCGGGGATAAGGCTATCTAGTAGCGACTGGTTTGTTTCCAATGAATAATTCGAATGATTTGTTCGCTTTTGAGGTGTTCTATTGACACCAGCTTCTTGGGATATATAAAAAACATATGATCATCACAATAACCAAAAGATTCTCACGATCCTTTGTGACTTGTATAAAATATTTAGAAACGTGATCAGCCATATCTAGTCTAAGAGAAATTTTGCTCTGACAACTCTGCTGAGCAACATAAGTGATTTACACTTCTACCTGTTCAAGGCGTCAATTGCTGTCATCTCAATTGTAAGAAAATTTGAAGTATCAGTTTCATCGGGTATAGTTACAGTTTTGCGGGGAATTTCCTTTGTTAGAATTAAGCTTTTATCATACTCTCAATGTCACCGTTTTTTTTATTGCCGCTAGTTTAACACACTTGAGAATATCGTTAACATTGTGAAGTAGTAATAAGATCAATATTATATTTGTAACTTGGTTTCAGACACGCTTCATAATCTAAAGAGTTTACACCTAATCACACCTAGTAGTGTAGCTACTACATATGTATGCATCCCAAAAGGATCCGTACAACATCAAAAATACATGATCGATTTAGCACCTAGATCGGTTTATATCTGACATAGATTTTTACTGAGCGGTAGTATCTTGGACCATTCCTGAAGATTCGCCAGCCTCCGTATTACTTAGCGCAAAGATCCGACCTGAGTTCTGTGGTCTTGTCTCTGCAGCCTTCTCAGGACAATTTCGGCTGATATGTCCCGGTGTAACATCCCATTTTCAAAAGTAGTATATTTTTTTTTCGTTAAATATCATTTCAAAATCATCAGAGTAGAGCAACGGAGCAATTGAGTAACTGATACTTGTATTCAAAAAAGCCGCAAGTCTGGCTAATTACAACAGCGGTACATGTACCGAGTGTTTCAAAAGTACATAATAACAAAAAGAAGTCTTCAACTGGGTCTTCTACACGGGCTGCTTGCCTCTCCCCTCGGTCCTCGGTCCTCCAGAACCTGACGCTATATCAAGAGCTGAGATCCGCACCGGATCTCAGGTAACGGTTAACCTCATGTTTACATACACAACATATGCATTACAGACATTCATATCACAAGTATCACATACAGCAAGCGCATCCCAACAGCACATAAGCCCCCAGGCAGATGTGTGGCCCCTAGCAACGTATTCTAACAGCACATAAAATGTGTGGCCCTTTGCAAACGTAAGGCCCTTAGCAAACATATGGCCCTTAGCAGACGTACCCCAATAGCACATAAGATGTGTGGCCCTTAGCAAACGTAAACATATCAACAGTACATAACATACAGCAGAGTCATCATCCATTACACATAGGCCTACATAACATATCACATATACGTATACAATAAACACCAAAGTTAGTGTTACAGTACGCGAACGTACCTTCGTTGACAGTATATGGTATTTCTGACGGAATACGGTATTTTTTACAGCGGTACGAGATCACAGATATCCTACAAGGATAATAACGCATTTATTAATGATCAAGCATTATGAAGGACATTTTAGTCATAAAATGACCATTTTACCCCTGATCCCCTAATCGGCGGAATTTCGCCAGCACTTCGTTACTTTGACTCTAATCTTCCAAAATTTTGCCATAACTCTTCCTCCAACATTATTTTTGAAATTAATACCTTAATTACCCCTAAAAGATGATATCTAATCATACTTGGAAGATTAAAGATCAAACTAGCATCTCTACTCTAACTACCAAAAGAACTACCGAAGCTTAAGACTAAGGACCGAAGAACTTACTCAAAGCTTCGCTACAAATTTCTCCGGACTCCTTCCTTCTTCCTTTGCTCCTCCAAATTTCGAAATGAGCAAGAGCTCTTGGGTGTGAAATTTGTGAAGAGAGTTTCTTGCTATTTATAGAGGTTTTGGTGCACTATTCATGCTTTACCAGACAGATTCTGGACCGTAGGATCACACTTCATTGAAATGGCAACATCTTGGCCATCCAACACACCTCCTTATATCATTCTTCAAGGCCATGATGTCATGCCAATGATGTCACCCATGTACTTTGATGATGTCACTTACTTTCTCAAGAAGTTTTATACCAATAAAGTCCCTGTTCGGTGTTCTAATCGCGTAATCTTGTAAAATCTCAAAATTTTGGGAACATAGCCCTGAAGATCTCTTTTTCCTCTTTCAAAATACTTTGGTCAACTAAATTTTTGATCCCATTCAAGGCCTCTCCTATTTCACTGAAGATTTTCGGATATCCGCCTTCGGTTGCGGAAATCGCTTCAGGTAACAACATCTTCGGGACAAAAATCCACTGATTCATAATATGCCCAGATGTTTACCAACTCATTCTTGGATTTCAAGTTATGGCTTGGTTTCTATAGATTTTCATTTATCTGATTTACTTTTTGAACATCAGATAGACTTATAGTCAGTCTAGTATAACCCTTTTCGGTTTCGGAAATAACTTCGGAGACAGCCTACTCCGACATAAAAATTCACTGGTTTAAAATATACTCTGACTTTAGAAACCTTATTCATGATTTTCTAGATAGGATTTAGTTTCTATCGGTGGTCATTTATCCTATTTGCTTTTTACAGAATATTCCATAGAATATTCCTTTTTATTAATTTTATATTACAACTTGCTACAAAATATCATGATATTATTTTGCTTCAATCTTATCCCATTTTTTGCTCAAAATTCGGCTGCCGTTTTTTTATTTTTTTATTTTTTAATTAATTAATATTATATAAAATAATTATTTAATAATTTTTTTATATAATTTTTTTACAAAATTTTCCTATTGGTCCATACTTGGATTTAGGCTTAAAATCACTTAATCTCACATATTTTTCTTCATATTTTTCAATTAATTAGCAAATATACTTTATGCTAATTTTAGCCATTAACATTTACTTAAAGGGTTTTACATATTTACCCTTGGATTTTCTCTTAATCGTGCTTAATCAATTAGCCAGTAATTATTTAATTAATCCCTTACTAATTGTTGTCAATTTCCTTATTTAGGATTATCTATTATCTCAAAAACTTTTTACTGACATTGGTATTTTACGCTCCATGTAAAATATTAAAAATTATGGGGTCAATTATGGCCCCACAATACTTTTTGATTTTTCTCCTTTAATTTTTCCAAGGTAATAATTTAATAAATTACCTAAATTAGGGACAATATTCTTCCCTATTTCAAATAAATATTTATTTTCCTCTTTATAATATTTTCAGGGTATTTTATAACCCATAAATATTTTAGGGACCTATTTGCCTATTATCTAACGTTTTAGGGACCTTTTCGCACATTATCTTATCTCAAGAGAAATTGTCCTAATAATAAGATAAATTCAATACAAGGTGTTTGAGACCTCATATTCACCTATTTTCAATAGGTATATTCTACCAATTTATGATTTTTACCCTAAGTCAAATTTTAGGGTATTACATTTCTCCCCCCGTTAAATAAAATTTCGTCCTCGAAATTCGCACTCTACCATCTAAACTCCGTACTATCTAAACTTCGGACTATACCCGTCGGATCTTCACTTCGTCTGCCAGTCGTTCCTCTTGGTGATCGAGAATTCGCTTTGGTTTGACCGCAATGATCTTGTCATATCGTACTTTGATATATAGTGTTTCCCGTGGTTCCCATACACCGCGGTCAACACCACAAATACCAAAATGTCTCCATGGAATACACCATAGCAACACAAGATATTTTAAATGTTTTTATGGCTCCCATACACCATGATAACATAAGATACCTCCTACTTAATGACATGATCATGGTCGAATTGTAATAACGAAGAAACATGGAACACGTGTTTAACATCTAATTCATATATTGCCTAGAGAAGATTCCGTCTAAGAGAGATAGTACCTTGGACCTTCTCCGAAAGTTCCCTCTCTACTGCATTGGTCAGCGCGCACATTCGGCCCGGGTTCTGTGGCCTTATCTCCGTAGGTTTCTCAGGACAATCTCGGATAATGTGGCCTGGCTTCCGACATCTGTAGCAAACTCGCCTTATATAACAGTCAACACCAGGATGGTATTTTCCGCATTTTGGACTCGGTCGGGATTCCATCCTTCGTGAGTTGTCCTGCTGCGAAGACTGGAAAGGCCTTTTACTTTCTCTTGGGGAATCACTCCATGGTGCCTCTCTCTTCCGCGAGGAATTCCCACGGCTGACCTCGCTATGATCTGCACTGCTAATGCTTAAGTGCCGAGGTTTACGTAACTCCTTTCGGTTGTGCTCAATCAGTCGACAAGATTCCACCGCTTGGGCTAGTTCAGGAAACTGCTAAGACACCAGCCTCTTCTTTATCTCATACTTTAGCCCGTGTATCAACCTATTCGCCTTCCAGCCTTCATCATCGTCACGCTTCAAGTACGATGAATATCGTGACAGATTCGTAAATCGGGCAAAGTAATCGTCAAAGGATTCCTCAGGACCTTGTTGGATGCTAAGAAACTCCTCCTCCTTAATCACTTGTGTCGAGGGAGGAAAATACTGTTCATTGAACTTTTCCAGGAATTTCTTCCAAGTGACAGGGCAATATCGGGTCTGCAACGTCGTAGCGACGCTCTTCCACCATCGATGCGCATCACCCTCGAGCTTATAGATCGCGAGTTGAGCCTTCCGATCATCCGGGCATTCCATAACTTCAAATATTTTCTCCAGATTCAGCAACCAATCCTCAGCCAGATCATTTTTCCCATGGAAAGCGGGTGGCTTGAGCTTACAAAACTGAGTGACCCAGTGTTGTGAGGTCTGTACGAGTCTCCCTCGTCGTGGAGGTGGCAGCGATCTATCGAACTCCTCGACTTCCTCAGTATGCTCATCACTTTGCTCACCTTCTTCTTCCTCATCGTTTTGATCTTCCTCAGCTTGTCGTTCTTGTAGTTGTCTCTCAGCCTCTCGATCTTGTCTTTCTCGTTTTTCCTCTAGGAGTTCACCAACAAGAGCTCTCAGTTCTTGCAGAGTTCCCCTCATCTCATTTTGTTCCGGTTGATTTGGTATTTCAGGTTCAGGTATCGGTCGTACTCGGGGTCCTCTACCTCGGCCCCTACCTCAGCCTCTGCCTCGGCCTCGGGGAGCTCCGGCTCCTCTCAAATTCGCCATGTCTCGTACTTTTTCCTTTATTAGGGAAAACGTTTAGATATTCAAGGAAAACAACAATTAACATATCACATTATTTATCACATCGACTTTATCGCACTAGTATTAATACTACAAACGAATAGACACTCGCAATATTTCCTTCGTCAAATTCTCGTTGGTTCTCTATACTCAGACACGGATACGGGGAAAATAATGAAAAGTGGATCTAATCCAATTTCCAAAAGAGTACGGAAATATGTGACGATTCCTCTGGTAGAAGTTCTCCACATGGGTCAAATACCGCATGTGTTTATCTTTGTTGGTCTCAGAATTTCATCTGGCGTGACCCAGCTCTACATATAAGCTTTGGGTTAAGATAGAATTACCATCCAGTACAAACTGGAGGTTATCAAAATTATTGGAGTTATCAGAGACTCATATCATGGTTATCAGGATTTCGGGGACTGATATCGATACAGGTATAGATGATGGATACTCCGGCTCTGGTTTTAGAGTGATGCACCAACAGAGGGTGGTACACTGGTTTAGGATGGTATACCGGTGCAGACTGATATACCAAAGTAAGGTGGTACACCGACTTAGGGTTATATCAGTACTCATTTTCAAAATATGCTCCAAATTTTTGAAAAGGCTTAGAACCTAACTCCGTTAACCGAACAGAATGGCCAGGTAAGTGTCTATCATGGGGGCCTCACCGAGTTCACGGCGACTGATTGGTACACCCACATAGACTAGCCTTGCCTTCAACACCAAACTGTCCGTAATAACTTCATTAAATTCATGCCAGGACTACTGCTCTGATACCAAAATGTAACATCCCATTTTCAAAAGTAGTATATTTTTTTTTCGTCAAATATCATTTCAAAATCATCAGAGTAGAGCAACGGAGCAATTGAGTAACTGATACTTGTATTCAAAAAAGCCGTAAGTCTGGCTAATTACAACAGCGGTACAGTAACCGAGTGTTTCAAAAGTACATAATAACAAAAAGAAGTCTTCAACTGGGTCTTCTACTCGGGCTGCTTGCCTCTCCCCTCGGTCATCGGTCCTCGGTCCTCCAGAACCTGACGCTATATCAAGAGCTGAGATCCGCACCGGATCTCAGGTAACGGTTAACCTCATGTTTACATACACAACATATGCATTACAGACATTCATATCACAAGTATCACATACAGCAAACGCATCCCAACAGCACATAAGCCCCCAGGCAGATGTGTGGCCCCTAGCAACGTATTCTAACAACACATAAAATGTGTGGCCCTTAGCAAACGTATGGCCCTTAGCAAACGTATGGCCCTTAAGAGACGTACCCCAATAGCACATAAGATGTGTGGCCCTTAGCAAACGTAAACATATCAACAGTACATAACATATAGCAGAGTCATCATCTATTACATATAGGCCTACATAACATATCACATATACGTATACAATAAACACCAGAGTTAGTGTTACAGTACGCGAACGTACCTTCGTTGATGGTATACGGTATTTCTGACGGAATACGGTATTTTTGACAGCGGTACGAGATCACAGATATCCTATAAGGATAATAACGCATTTATTAATGATCAAGCATTATGACGGACATTTTAATCATAAATGACCATTCTACCCCTGATCCCCTAATCGGTGGAATTTCGCCAGCACTTCGTTACTTTGACTCTAATCTTCCAAAATTTTGCCATAACTCTTCCTCCAACATTATTTTCGAAATTAATACCTTAATTACCCCTAAAAGATGATATCTAATCATACTTGGAAGATTAAAGATCAAACTAGCATCTCTACTCTAACTACCGAAAGAACTACCGAAGCTTAAGACTAAGGACCGAAGAACTTACTCAGAGCTTCGCTACAAATTTCTCCAGACTCATTCCTTCTTCCTTTGCTCCTCCAAATTTCGAAATGAGCAAGAGCTCTTGGGTGTGAAATTTGTGAAGAGAGTTGCTTGCTATTTATAGAGGTTTTTGGTGCACTATTCATGCTTTACCTTGATGATGTCACTTACTTCCTCAAGAAGTTTTATACCGATAAAGCCCCTGTTCGGTGTTCTAATCGCGTAATCTTGTAAAATCTCAAATTCCGGGAACATAGCCCTGAAGATCTCTTTTTCCTCTTTCAAAATACTTGGGTCAACTAAATTTTTGATCACATTCAAGGCCTCTCCTATTTCGCTGAAGATTTTTGGATATCCGCCTTCCGTTGCGGAAATCGCTTCGGGTAACAACATCTTCGGGACATAAATCCACTGATTCATAATATGCCCAGATGTTTACCAACTCATTCTTGGATTTCAAGTTATGGCTTGGTTTCTATAGATTTTCATTTATCTGATTTACTTTTTGAACATCAGATAGACTTATAGTCAGTCTAGTATAACCCTTTTCGGTTTCGGAAATAACTTCGGAGACAGCCTACTCCGAGATAAAAATTCAATGGTTTAAAATATACTCTGACTTTAGAAACCTTATTCATGGTTTTCTAGATAGGATTTAGTTTCTATCGGTGGTCATTTATCCTATTTGCTTTTTACAGAATATTCCATAGAATATTCCTTTTTATTAATTTTATATTGCAACTTGCTACAAAATATCATGATATTATTTTGCTTCAATCTTATCCCATTTTTTGCTCAAAATTCGGCTTCCCTTTTATTTATTTATTTTTTATTTTTTAAATAATTATTAATGGACATCCACATAATTTAATATAGAGTAAATACCCTTTCTGATCCCTGACAAAAAACGTGATCCCCATTTTGGTCCCTTACCAAAAAAGGTCCTTTTTAGTCTATAAAAAGGACGAATAAGGGTTGATTGGTTGACATTTTGATCCCTCACAAATTTCCAAAATGTCCTTTTTAGTCCATAAAAAAGGACGAATAAGGGTCAATTTTTTTGTAAGGGATCAAAATGGGGTCCGTATTTTTTGTCAGGGACCAGAAAGGGTATTTACTCTTTAATATATTCATAACAATCCCCTTGGATGTCCATTATGAATGTGCCTCATTCAAAACTTTAACTAGGAAAAACCCAATGGGACAAAAACCTAGCTAAAGAAAAGAGTACACAATTCATTGATACACTTTCCACGCAGCCTCATTAAAAACCTTTCTAGGAAAACCCAGTAGGATAAAACCTAAATAAGGGAAAAGAGTACGGCGTGTATCGACTCCCCCTCTTGACAACATCAATTGAGATCTCTGAGTCTTCAAAGACCAATGCCATGGACAAGCTTTTCAAAGATTGTACTTGGAAGTGACTTGGTGAATAAATTTGCTAGATTTTCACTTGAACTGATTTGCTGGATATTTATTTCGCCATCCTTTAGAAGGTCATGAGTGAATAAGAATTTTGGTGAAATATGCTTCGTTCTATCGCCCTTGATATAACCTTCCTTAAGTTGGGCAATACATGCAACATTATCCTCATATAGAGTTGTTGGAACCATTTTATCTGAAGATAAATGACAAGTTGTTCATATATGGTGTATTACTGACCTCAATCACGCGCATTCTCAACTTTTGCTTCATGCATTGCTAGAATCTCTGCATGATTAGATGATGTGGCTGATATAGTCTACTTCATAGATCACCATGAAATAGCTGCACCTCCACATGTAAATAGATAGCCTGTTTGTGATTTACCATCATGTGGATCTGACAAAAATCCAGCATCTGCATAACCAATCAGTTCATGCTTGGATACATTTGAGTAATATAACCCATGTCTATAGTGCCTATGAGGTAACAAAGAGTGTGTTTTATTTCATTCCAATGCCTTCGTGTTGGTGAAGAACTATATCTTGCAAATAAATTAACAACAAATGATATATCATAAAATCCCTCTAGGACCTTCTTTGTATAAGTTTCTTGATATACAAAGATCTCATCCTTCAGGTACTAGATCTGTAGTCCAAGACAATATTTCGTTTTGCCCAAGTCTTTCATTTCAAATTCTTTCTTCAAACAATTAATTTCATTTTGAAGCTCTTCAGGAGTTCCAATGATGTTGATATCATCGACATAAACAACAATTATAGCAAATTCATTGCTAGATCTTTTCATAAAAATGCATGGGCATATTGGGTCATTTTTGTACCCTTCTTTCAACAAATATTCCTTGAGACAATTATACCACATGCGCCCTGATTGCTTCAAGCCATACAGAGACTTATTTAACTTAATCGAGTATTGCTCTTGAGAATTTGGATTAGATGCTTTTGTCACCTTGAGTCCTTCAGGGACTTTCATATAAATGTCATTGTCAAGTGGGCCATACAAATAGGGAGTCACGACATCCATTAAATGCAAATCAAGTCCTTCATTTACTGCTAAGCTAATCAAATAACGAAAAAAGTAGTTGCATCCACTATTGGTGAATACGTTTCTTCAAAATCAATGCCAGGTCTTTGTGTAAAACCTTGGGCTACAAGACGTGCTTTATATCTTATAATTTCACCATTTTCATTTCTATTTCATACAAAAATCCATTTTTATCCAATCGGCTTTACATCTTCAGGTGTATGGACTATAGGTCCAAATACTTTTCGTTTTCCAGTGATTTTAATTTTGCATTAATAGCATCTTTCCATAGGGGCCAATCCTTTCGCTGTTGGCACTAGCTAATGGATTTTGGCTCATGATCCTCATTATCATTCATTACATCACATGCTATATGATAAGCAAAGATGTTGTCAACGTTGACTTCATTTCGATCCCGTCGGATACCATTCATAACATAATTTATTCAGATCTCATTATTTTCACATATTTCATTCTGGAGCTACTAACTTTTCTTGATTATCCTCGACTTGACCATCTATATTCTTAGCTCCTTTTTTCTTTCGAGGATTTTTATCTTCGGAACCGATGGGCCTGCCATGCTTCAGGCGTGCTTTAGATTCATTTATACTAGGTTGTCCTTCAGGGACATCAACTTGAATAGGAGCATTAGCAGCTGGGACATGTGACTTTGTCACTTTCTTTGGGTCAGTAAATGCTTTTGGCATTTGATTAGCTAAATTATGTAAATGAATTATCTTTTGAACTTCCAGTTCACATTGTTTTGTACAAGAATCAAAATGAGCCAATGATAATTCATTCCAGCTAATCTCTTTACCCAACTGCTTATTTTCTCCCCCTAATGTTGGGAAAATTGATTCATCAAAATGACAATCGTCAAATTGGGACGTAAATAAATCTCCGATAGATGGTTCTAAATATTTTATGATTGAAGGAGATTCATACCCAACATATATTCTCATTCTTCTTTGTGGACCCATTTTAGTGCGTTGAGGTGGTGCTATTGGCACATATACTACACACCCAAAAATTCTTATATGAGAAATATTAGGTTCTTGACCAAAAACCATTTGTAAGGGGGAAGCTTTTAAGTAATTGGTTGGCTTGATGCGAATTAACATTGCTGCATGCAAAATGACATGGCCCCAAGTAGAAATTGGGAGATTAGATCTCATAAGTAAAGGTTTTGCAATAAGTTGCAATCATTTAACCAATGATTCTGCAAGTCTATTTTGCGTATGAACATGAGCTAGAGCATGTTTAACATCAATTTCAAGGGACATACAATATTCATTAAAAGCTTGTGAAGTAAATTCACCAGTATTATCAAGACATATTTTCTTGATAGGATAATCAGGGTAATATGCTCTTAATCTAATCAATTGAGCAAGTAATCTTGCAAACGTTAGGTTGCGAGAAGATAATAAGCAAACATGCGACCATTTGGTTGATGCGTCAATTAAAACCATATAGTATCTAAATGGTCCGCATGGTGGATGTATTGGTCCACAAATATCTCCTTGTATCCGTTTAGAAATGTGAGAGACTCAATTTCTACTTTGCTTGGTGAGGGCCGAGTAATAAACTTTCCCTTAGAACATGCACCACATGAGAAATCATGGGATTGTGGTATTTTCTTACACTTCAGGGTATGTCCACATGAATTCTCAACTATTTGTTGCATCATAGTTGACATGGATGGCCAAACCGGTCATGCCAAACATTAAATTCATTAGTAAACTTTTGGTTTACATTGGCAAATTTTTGGTATGTATTGGTAAACTTCTGGTTCACAATAGCATGTGATTCATTTGTGCTTATAAATGTATAATACAAACCAAAAGAAAAAGCAGGAAAACTTTCTAATATGCATTTTCTATCAGAAACTCTATCTGTGATAGCAAGACATTCCTGATTATTTTTAATTGTTGTCTCTATATTATATCCATTTCTGCGAATATCTTTGAAATTCAATAAGTTTCTTTTAGACTTGGTAGAGTAAAATGCATTATCAATGCATAATTTTGTTCCTTCATGAAACAAAATATTAGCTCTTCCATAGCTTTCAATCAAATTTATACAACCAGATATAGTCTAAACATTGGCTTCTTGCATTACCAAGGAAGAAAAATATGTATCATTTTTTAGTATGGTGTGCGTTGTTGGAAGATTCATTCTTCATTAAAAGATGCAGGAAAATAAATAAATAAAAACATAATTAAAAGAAATACATATAATAGAAGAAAGTTTCAATATACTAAACCATGACAATTCTATATATGAAAAAATAATTTATACTAAGAAATCAGCGACATCTAAATAAACAATATCAACATCTTCATATTCAGAATTCCCAGTCTCTTCAACATGATTTACTTCAATTTTTGGTCCTTTACCATTACTTTTCAATGATTCTTGGTAAAGGTCAACCAAGTGCCTTGGCATACGACAGGTACGTGACCAATGATCTTTGCCACCACAACAATAGCATGTATTTTCAGCATGTCTGTTATTCCCATTGGTTTCCCTTCTAGGTTTCTTTTCAATTTTTCCACCCTAGCGCGGAAATTTGATCCACCACGATTTGGACCACGGCCATGCGCACGGTTGTAGCCGCCTTTACGTCCACGTCCTCGACCATTAAAAGATTCATTAGTTACTGCATTTGCTTCTAGAAATGGATTTGAGCCTATTGCACAAGATTCATGATTTTTTTAATGAAAGCTCATTATTCTGTTCAGCCATAAGGAGACAAGAGATTAATTTTGCATACTTCTTGAAACCTTTCTCATGATATTGCTGCTGCAAGAGCAAGTTGGATGCATGAAATGTGGAGAATATTTTTTCTAGCATATCTTCATCAATAACATTTTCCCCACATAATTTTAACTGAGAAGTAATTCTGAACATGGTGGAGTCATACTCACTCACAGTCTTAAAATCTTGCAAACGAAGATGTATCTAGTTATAACGAGCTTTTGGGAGGATGACCATCTTCTGGTGGTCATATCTTTCTTTCAAATTGTTCCAAAGAACAAGTGGGTCTTTTACCGTCAAATATTCAACTTTTAGATCTTCATGCAAATGGTGGAGTAGCAAAATCATGGATTTGTCTTTATCTTGATTGGATGCTTGATTCTCTTCTTTAATTGTGTCTTACAGACTATGGGCATTCATATGGATTTTCTCATCCAGGCCATTTTCATAAAGAGAAATTAAATTTATATGGCTTCTGGCAATAAATAAGAGATTAAAGTGATATGACATCTGGTCATATAATTTCAGAATAAGAAATTAAAGGTGTATAGCTTCTGGCCATACAAAATAACAATATTAATAATATAAAAGAACCAGAATAAGAAATCAAATGTAAAATAAGAACGGGGGTAATCCTCACCAGAACTTAGTAAAAGAAATGAACTAAGAATGGAGGTATTAATCCTCACCAAGACTTAGTAAGAGAAATGAACCAAGAATGGAGGTAACCCCACCAGGACTTAGTAAGAGAAATGAACTAAGAACGGAGATAATCCTCACCAGGACTTAAAATGAACTAAGAACGGAGGTAGTCCTCACCATGACTTAGTTCATCAGTAGGAGAAGAATATGATAATGCGAGAAACAAATAAAATACTGTAACCAACATAAATTAGAAATAACAACATAATTTAAAAAGGAATAGTAATTATCTCCAATCTTAACCATGGAACCCGATGTTTAAAACATTCGGTAAAAATGTATATTTAATTCCATATAGTGGTTAAGATCATCCCGGATAGATAAGATGAACATATAATGAAATTATTAAAAAGATGATGAGAAAATAATACCTTCGTTAGAACTCTCGTGTTGATAACGTGTTATAAAACTAAAGGAAATATGGGATAAAAAAGAAGATATCAGGAAGAGAAAATCAACGAGAAAACTAGAAGTAATTATCATTAAATTCTTTGTTACAATGCTTTTCCTCACAACTCTCTTTTGATAATCCCGATCTGTGCGTGTGTGATGAGATTGTAGGTATTTATAGTCCGAGCAAAGCATACTCCTCATTTATTGCTTGGGATACAAATGGATATAAATGGATGCAAATCCTGCATGATGACAGCTATACAATGTGTCTTCCCAATTCCCAATTGTGGGCTATTGGGCGGCAATTCATTTGTCTGGGTATTATATATTATAATATATATAATACACCCAAATAATTTTCACGAATTTGGGATATTTAAGATTCAATGGACATTCACATAATTTAATATATTCATAACACTCTCCATTTCTCTCCGACTCTCCCCATTATTTTGTCTCCTCACATCTCTTTTACTTCTTACTTTCCTTTTCATCCAAAGGAGTAAATTGTATCAATATACTTGTGGGATGTTGGGTAGGAGTGGCACGCTCAAGTGCCGGCAACCATGGAGGAAGCATATTGACAAATCTCTATCTTTATTACTCCCTCCGGTCCTAATTATATGAGCACTTTTGTAGTGAAAATTGCACTACAAAAGTGCTCTTATAATTAGGACCGGAGGTAGTATATATTTTTATATTTTGTTTGAGGTTTTTCCCATAATAATTGAGCTTAATTTTTTTTTTGGGTGCTTAATTGGGATTAAAAGTAAATATGTAACATCCCATTTTTTAAAAGCATAATAAATTTTTTTTTAAACATCATTTCAAATCATCATAGTTGAGTACCGGAGCGATTGAGTAACTGATATATTCATTCAAAAAGCCATAAGTCTGGTTGATTACAGTAACGGTACAATATTTCAAAGGTTCAACTGAAACGTAGATACATGAACAGAAGAGATCTTCAGCCGAATCCCTATGTGACCTGCTTGTCTTTCTCCTCGATCCTCGGTCCTCCCAACCCTGAAGCTATATTAAGGGCTGAGGTCCAATGCAACCGGACCCCAGGTAGCGGTTAAACTCATATTTATATACATCATATATGTACGACAGACATTCATAGACTTTTGGCAACATTTACTACGGTCAGACATAGAGTATACATATCATATATGTATGGCAATAACAGTACAGTCGGATGCAAAGTTAAGGCACAATGAGAAATGTACATGATCATATATGCACGACAATAACAATACAGTCGGATGTAAGGTTAAGGCACAACGGACATTAATACAGTCGGATGTAAGGCATGACAGACAATAGTACAGTCGGATGTAAGGCATGACAGACAATAGTACAGTCGGATGTAAGGCATGACAGACAATAGTACAGTCGGATGTAAGGCATGACAGACAATAGTACAGTCGGATATAAGGCATGACAGACAATAGTATAGTCGGATGTAAGGCATGACAAAGGAAACACATATATGCATACAATAACCATCAGAGTTAGTGTTACAGTACGCGAACGTACCTTTGTTGACGGAATTTTGGTACGACGGTTGGTCAGAACATAATCAGGGATATCCTATAAGGACAATAGTGCATTTATTAATGATCAAACATTATGACGGACATTTTAGTCATAAATGACCATTTTACCCATGCCCCTAATCGGCGGAATTTCGCCAGAGCTTCGCTACTTTGACTCTAATCTTCCAAACTTTCAACATATCTCTTACTCCAACATATTTTCCAAAATAAATATCATATTTAATCCTAAAACATGATATCTAAAATAACTTGGAAGATTAAAGATCAAAACAACCTCTACCCTAGAACTTCAAGAACTACCGAACTAAAGACTAGAACCGAAGAACTTACCCTTGAAGAACTTCACTACAACTTTCTCCAGAGCTCCTCTCTCTAACTTCCCTCTAGAATTTTGAAATATGCAAGGGGATTTTGGTGTGAATTTTCAATGAGAGCAATGGCCTATTTATAGAGAAAATGTGAGGGTATTTTGGTAATTCTCCAACTCCTCCTTCAATATACACCATGAAATTTTGAGGTCAAATTTCCACCCCACAATCCCCCTTGGCCAACCTCCCTAGTGTCACTCTTCCAAAAAATGATGTCATCCCCCTTATGTCATCCCTATACTTTATGAGCTTACCCGATAAAATCCCCTGATCGGTGTTCTAATCGCGTAATTTTGAAGAATCTCAGAAATCCAAGAACATAGCCTCGAAGGTCTATTCTTCCTCTTTAGAAATGTCTGGGTTAACTAAATTTTTGATCTCATTCAGAACATTTCGTTGCCTGCCGAACATTTTCGGATAAACGCCGTCGGTTACGGAAATGACTTCCGGAATAACCAACTTCTGGACAAAAATCCACTGATTCATAATATGTCTAGTTGTTAGAAACCTAGTTCATGGTTTTTGAGATAAGATTTAATTTCCATTGGTTCTCATTTATACTACTTGCTTTTCATCCAAAGTATCTCTTATCTCTTAACAAAATATCATGATATTCTTTTCTTTTATATTGTTATTATATTGTCCACTTGCATACAACTTTTTGCTCCCCATAATTCAATATTTCGGCTGCTACCATACACACAATAATCAATTCAAATCCCTCCCCCCATATTTGACTTTTTCAACTTTGCTTTTAACAAATATCCTTCCATCCACTTGCATTTGTGTTCACACTACACACACACATATTTTTCTCATATTTTTCTCTCTCATTTTTGAAATTGCATGACAATTCTTGGCCAAAGATGTTACTTCCCAACTTGCACAAAAATCTTATCTTCATGTGTTCTTATTGGCTAGTTGCTCATTGTTGACTTTTCAACAACTTCCTTATTAAGTTTGCAAACTTCCATTTCCTCCTCCTTCAATCTCTATATTCGGCTGCCCCCTCCTTCTCTTTATCATCTTTTCATTTTTCTCTTTAATTCAATACCTTATATTACTTAATAGTCAATTAAAGGAAATTCCTCCATTGGTTCCTTAATTTCACAAGGATTATCTCTATGATTAATTAGGCTTTAAGTGTTAACTAAGCTTTAGGTATTTTATATTTAGGCTTTAGGTATATTATATAATTCATCTTATACATTTTCTTAATCATCTCTAATTGATTAACAATCATTCTCATGCTAATCTTAGCCATTAGTCTCTAATTAGGGTTACAACTCCTAATTGTGCCATTGTAACATGTTGATAAATCTCTAATAAATAGGGATTTAATCATTTACTAATTGTTGACAATTTTCTTAAATTAGATTAATTATTATCTCAACTATTTTACTGGCATTGATCATATATGCTCCATATATTATTTTAAAAATCACGGGGCAACTTATGCTCCCCAAAATTATATTTAATTTTGCCTCATTATTTTCCAAGGAAATTAATCCCAAAAATTATATAAATTAGAGACAACATACTTTCCTATTTTTAATAAATATTTTGTTGCCTCATGGGAATTATCATAATATTTTCAGGGCATTTTATGGCCCATAATCTCACTTAGGGATTTTTAACTCTTTATTTCTTCCAATTTTAATAGAAATTTCCTTAGCAAATAAGGTAATTATTACACTAGTTTTGAGACCACATATTCACCTATTTCCAATATGTATTATTTACTAATTTATGATATTTATTATAAATACGATTTTTAGGGTATTACAAAATACATTAAATTATAACTAAAAAGGGCAAAAATGTCAAAATAATTGTAATTACTCTTAGTCATTGATTTTTGGGAATATTAGAATCAATGACCTATGACAAATAATATTTATCGTGAAAACCCGTAAAAGTTGTAATCATTTAGGAGGACCAATGACTTAAATATAAATTTTAAAATACTAAATTACCCTTAATTAAACTTCCTGCATTCTCTCCTTCAATCTCTCCCACATCCTATTTTAAAAGCAATGTGAATTTTATTTTCCTCCAAAATTACAACAACCAAAACCATTATTATTATTTATTTATTTTTTGCTTTTTGAATTAGTGGGATAAATGCTAATAATATGAGATCAATAAGTGGCTTGCATGGCCACTTTACTCTTCAGCCTTCCCCAAGAGAAGATAAAGATTGGAAAAGAAACAGCGGATGCTTGAAACTTGTCTTCGTGAAAAATAGAGCGGTACTTGCATAAAGAATCAAGAAGGGAGTAGGAGGGAGCGGCTAAGGAGAAACGGAGACACTACTACAAAAAAGTGATTTTACTTCCTTAAAAGACGTTGGTTTTTTTAGAAGAGAAGTAAAATATAAAGGTAGTGATATTTTTGTAATTATGTGAAGAATATTTGATAGATTGGGTGTCCCTTTTAAAATTGAGACGTAGAAAGTGGACTTTAAGCGTCCTAAATTTAATTTAGGAAGCCAAAAGCAGAATTTTTGGCGTCCTAAATTAAATTTAGGACGTCAAAAGTGAACCATGACATCATATCTAGCGCCAAAAGCAATGTTTTAGGTGTCCTAAATTAAATTTGGGACTCCAAAAGAAGGTGATTTTGGACACTTTAGGTGTCCCAAACAGAAACTTGGGACACCTATTTAAACAATTTAGGCGTCCTAAATTAGCATTTCAGACGCCTAAAATCCAATTTTTTTCCTGGGTCTCGCTTAAACAAACAAGCCAGGATGTACACTTCAATTCAAACACTTTCAAGCCTTAGCGTGAGAGCCTCCCAATGAATCCACTTCATCTTCTTCCTCTTTCACCCCCACCCACTGCAACCACCGGCGACCTTCTTCTCCACACACTGTGAACGTCGACGACCTTCTTCCACTTTGTCTTCTTCCTCTTTTCCCCAACCTCCATGGCTGACCTTCATTTTCTCCACAAGATCGACGGCACGATCGATGTCGTCCCCAACCTCCTTCTCACGTTTTCCCCCTTTTTTCCTTCGATGTTCCAGATTTGCAACTTCCCACTGCAGGCAAGCTTCAACTTTTCCATATCTGCAACTTTGTCACCCCCATCCCCAAAATTTTCTTCAATTATGTAGAACTGTTTGAGTTTTATGTGATTTGGCTTTTGTCATTTTGTGGAACTGTTCGACGACGAAGTCGATGGCACGACAACAATCTCACATTTAAATGAACACGATTGACGACAATGCCGAGCTGTTCGAACTTCCAGATCTCAATATTCTTTGATGCTTTGATTTTATTTTCTTTGATTTTGATTTTAATTTTAATTTTTTTCCATCTTGTTTTTGTTTGAATTGGTTATAGATGCCGGTGGCTACTTCAATGTTTTTTTATTGTTGATGTGTAGTTTTTGCTGGTTTTTCTGGAAGTATGTTGATTGTTGTTGTATTGTGCTTGCTGATTGTTCCTCCACGACCAAGCCTCCTGATTCTTCTTCTACAGCCAACCCCTTGAACCTAAGGTTTGACTATTTTTTCTCCATTTTTTTCAAATAAATATTTTAGTAAATCACAACAATTAAAGTTTTAATTTATCAAATAAATGTTGTCACTAAGATAATTTTAATTAGTATGATGACTATCATTATCATCTTCTTCTTCACTATTATCAATTTCAAAGACATTTTGTTGTGCTTTGAAAGCCCGTCGGAACAGTCTGTCGGCCTCGCCTTCACGGTTAGTTGGCCTCGCCTTCGAAGCATTAGTCGTGATACTAATTCTTGAGTGTGTGAGAGACTGAGATTCAGAGTTGAGGGTTGAGATTGAGAATTGAGAGTTGAGATTGAGTGAGAGACTAAGATTGAGAATTGAATTTTTAGGGTTCCTTCAAAGCTTCACCCCATAAACACTCTCGGTCTCGGTCAAGTATTCAAGTCAAGTTAATGCAAAAAAAAAAAACGGGCCGGCTCTTTTAAACCCTCAACCCTACAAGGCTAATTTCATTTAACAGATTCAATTTACAAACCCGACTCTTGAAAGGTCAGAGCTTAAACGGGCTAGCCCGATTTCCCGTCTCTACTTTTAACCTTCCATAAATGTATATCACATTGCTATATCAAAACAGCCAATTCCAAGAAATGAACAACAAAACAAAACACCACCGAAATAAAAAAAATAATACTTTTATCTTGACGGCGTCAAATAAAGAGACATAAGAATATACTAACCCACAACTAAGGCTTATCATAGTTGGTGGGCTATTATTAGTTTCCCTAAAACTTTTCTTTATGTAGAATTAAATACAAATAATATTATTAATTTTCCTCAAATTTTTTTCTTTGGGTAGATTTATATACAAATAACATTATTAATTTTTGAAATTTAATAATAAATTTCTTTAATTTTTTAAGTTTATGCGGTAAAATGATATTAGTACTTTTGTACCTCAATTCCTCAAACTTTAAATTACAAAGCAAATCAATAGTATAGTAATCATCTACATAAATATAAAAATTTAATAAAGTTTTATTGTAAACTTTTAAATATTAGAGAGATTATTTACCTATGTCACTGTTCTGGTGTAGAACACAGATTGCCTAGCCTTGAGGGGCTAGGATGTTGGTGTAGATGGGGACTTGACCTAGGAGCGATTCCTAGGGCCTACGTACCCTGAAGAGGGATCAAAGTCACCGTAGTTCGAGGATTAATGGAGGCGTTTAGCCAAAGGGGTGGTCTGTATACTCTATGACGGCTGTATGTGATTAGCCAGAGCTTAGACCGTGTAGAAGATAGGAGATCGGAGATAATCTGTAGAAGATGAAGATGCCTGAACCTTTGGGGTTTTACTCGTATTTGTAGAGTGTACCTTAGGGTTTGGCTCCTGCATCGTGTATCATCGTGTCATCGTGTCTCCATGAATCTCGGCAACCTCCCCTTTGAATAGGTCTTGCGGTTTAGATCTGTGGGTCGGTTGAGATAATGGGCCTTGACCAGGTCCATAACAGATGCCCCCAAGCTCGGTAGTTCAGGTGTCTGAGCTGCCGAGGTTAATTGTTTGCTTGACTGTGAAATACAGACTTGGCCGAGATATGTTCAGCTCATCCGGGTTGCCTGCGAAGACATAAGACCCCTTGCTCGTGTGCGCAAATCATTTAGTTTGCTCATTTCGAATGCTTGTTCGAGTTTGCAAAATCCCGCTTATGGACAACTGTATAATAATTTCCCCCAGCCTGGTAGTCCAGGTCTCTGGGCTGCCGGGGTGGATCTGTTGTTACGTCCGGATATCGTATCGGAGTTGCTACCACTCGTTTGATTTTGATAAAGTGTCTATCCGAGTTTCAAAGAAACTCGGAGTTACTTGTCTCATGATTGAATTGCCCCCAGACATGTAGTCCAGGTTAATTTGCTTTGAAACTATGTTGACTTGATCATTAATGAAAGTTTGTTCACTTCCCGATAAATTCGAATATTTATGTAGAGTTTCATCCGTGTCCACGATGAACTGATATAGTGAACTCACATTTGTTTTTGGGGTACTATTGAGTGACCGAGCCAGGGTCAAAGGTGTGATATGCAGAATCTGCGAAAGTGCGAAAGTGCATCCGGTATTGAAACCGTAAAGTGGTGAGGGTCAGTATTCAAACTGCCTTGTATAATTCCAGGTTCGTTGGCGGGTCATCCTAGGATAAAGGGAAGTTGTCACCTGCCCGGGTTTGGTTTTTCACCAAAGCGTCCGAACATTTTGACCTGATCAGGGTCGGCATGACAGTTCCGCTTGACATCCTGGAGTAAGTTAGGAAGCGTCCGGGTTGCGATAGCTCTACGGAGACATCTCCCTCCGACTGAAAAGCCGGGTTTCATTATTCAGTTCGTATTTGAATTACAACCGGGTTCAGTGACCCTGGGTTTGCTCTTTCGTTCATGTCTTTGTTATTAGTGCAATTTGAGGAGATTGAATCAATGCTCTCGACTGAGAGTTTCTTTACACGGGGCCTATATTTTAACCGTATTAAGCGTAACCAAGGCCCGCCTTCAACGGAGCCGGGATTTTAACCGGATTCGGTGTAACCGAGTCTGCCTTCAAAAATTCACGCGGAACCGGGATTTTAACCAGATTCGGTGTAACCGAGTCTGCCTTCAAAAATTCACGCGAAACCGGGATTTTAACCAAATTCGGTGTAACCGGGGTCCGCCTTCAAATTTTTACGGGGCCGGGTTTTAACTGGGATCAGTGTAACCGGGATCGGCGTTCTTCTATTTTTTGAGGTGGATTCCATCTTGATTAATACGGCACCCTTGCGCCCAGAGAAGGGAGGGCACCAATAGCTCGAAGGAAACACATGTGATATGTGGATATGAAATGAACAATTATGGGTGTCGTAACCTGAATTTGTTTATCCAGGTATGGGTGTCGTAACCACGAATTCGATCATTTGAATAGATTTGGTGGCCGTAGCCGTCTTTATCCGAAGCCCGGATTTTAACCAGATTTGGCGTACCGGGATCCGTTTTCTTTTTCTTTAAAGTGCAAAAAGGTTGTATCTAGAAATGTTTCAGTAAGAGCTGTAGAAGAAGAAGTACTTCAACACACATAAGAATTGATGATCTGGATTCAGACCATTGACCAAACTTGATGGTGAATACCCATAAAAAAAATTTATGGACTCCGTAACTGCAGGATAAAGTTGAAGACAGCAACTACTCGGCACTGAAAGTGTCTTTTCATCAACTTTCAGCCTTTACGAGGAGACAGATGAAAATGTGCAGTCAATCCACATGGATTCAGCTCGGGGGAAATGCATATAGCAAAATCTGGACCTTCTCATGTTGATTTTGGGACTTTTGGTTTTTTTTGGTCCCTCAGCATGTGCAACAGCCTAGCCTTCCTGCAACTCTTATTCTTTGCTCTTCCAACAGCATTGTAGAGCATAAAAATACAAGAATGGGGGTTTAAATACCCCACCAAACATCAATAAATACAAGGAACTGACTCCACATGATTCCCAGCAGAGAAATCCTTTGTCGCAGAGAGCTGCTGTGAACTTTACACCGAAACAGCCTGCCGTTTCCCGGCAGTTTCCCTGTATTAAATTGGAGGACATTCCATTGTGCCTCGTCAGTTTCAAATTCAGAGCCCAGGCCTGTTGAAAACTTGTGAGCATGTGATAAATCTTGAACATGGTCATCAACTTCAAGAACCGACTCAACCAAGCCGAGAGCACCTAATGTTGATAAGGCTTCTCATTTGTTGCAAAATCTTTCTCTTTTGTGATTGGAAACGTTGGGCGACTTGATTTCTTAGCTGAGCACTTTGTTGTCTTTCAATCTTATGCTGATCTAATTGATAGAAGAAGATGGCTGGAAAGCAATGCCTGCGATCTCGATCTCGATTCTAGACAAAGAATGATATCATAGTCGCGTGTATCCGAACAGCTAGTATGAATGAAGAGATCATATTAAACTCCAACCGAGCGGAGTCCTCGGAATGTCTCCCGGGGGTAGATGACGCCATCGTTGTCGAGGTCGAAGAAGGCGACATGCTTCAGAACCAGGTTTCAGAACGCAAGCACCAAGCTTATGACGTGGGTTCGTCCACTTAGCCAAAACGTGCCACGTAGGAAGACGAGGTCGTGTGCTACCATTGATTGAACACGTGCACGTCTCCAGATTTGCCTGAATCCTCGTCGTTTTGACCTGCGTAGGTCTGAAGAAAATCCTGACTCTCCAGCAGTTAACTAATTATTCTGTGTCGACTCGTTTGTCGATTCAAGGAACCTCAATCTCGGCTCCTTCGTCTTCAGGCTTCAGTTTCCTCTGATGAGTTTGGATTTCATTTGGAATCGTTGCTTTATAAAAATCGCAAGATTCAAGAGGCTCTTCACTGAGTGATCCGAACCTTTCTGTAATGAATTTGCTGATGATGGTTGACGATACCTGAGTACGCGCTAAAGACAGGTTCACGCCACGACCCTCTTATATCCGGGGAAAAGAAATACAAACCCAGCCGAGAGTATATCTCGGCATGTACTCTTCTCCAAAATCTATATCCCGGGATAGCTTCAAATCGACATACCTGAAGCATTGTCTGCACCTTGGCATCTCGGCATTCCCCTACTCTGAAATTTACGTGCTGGCGTCTAAGCATCTCGGCCCAGGTATCCCGTCTGAAGGATTTTAGTGGGGAATCTCGGCCAAATCGCCATTTGATCTCGGCGCCGATCGTCCCGACGTCTTGACTCAGTTTCAAATCATCCTGATTTGAATCTCGGCTCCGTTTGAGATTCCTTTGCACAGGAATATCTCACGGATAAGATACAGGGAATGCGTAAATGTGAGAGCATTAATCGTCATAGTATCTCCATTCCTATTTTCCGCCATGATTGTTGAATAAGAAGATTAGAGATGGAGAAATCCTGGCTACCGAGAATGAGAAGGTTAATAAATAACCGAGTCTTCAAATCTGTGAGAGCAACAAAATTAAGAATCCGGATCTTTGAATCTACAATAGGGCGTCGGGATGCTCTGATTATACGCCGAGAATCCCGGAAGCAATTTTGAATGCGATGGGAGCATGTAGTTTATGACGAAGCTGCAAGACTTCCGTTGTGGAAAAGAGCTTAAATTTTGTTTCACGAATGCGTCTTGTCATCGTCTATGATTCAATCACGATTCACTCTCGTGGCCTCTTCGTCACAACTTCAAGCTTCTTCATTTGTGATGATTGTTAGGGTTGCCGCCTTGCGGAAAAGCAAGTTTGGCATTTGGGAATTGTAATGATTGACCATCTTTGGTCACTGGAATCGAAATTTATCGTTCCCCACGGACGGCGCCACTGTTCTGGTGTAGAACACAGATTGCCTAGCCCTGAGGGGCTAGGATGTTGGTGTAGATGGGGACTTGACCTAGGAGCGATTCCTAGGGCCTACGTACCCTGAAGAGGGATCAAAGTCACCGTAGTTCGAGGATTAATGGAGGCGTTTAGCCAAAGGGGTGGTCTGTATACTCTATGACGGCTGTATGTGATTAGCCAGAGCTTAGACCGTGTAGAAGATAGGAGATCGGAGATAATCTGTAGAAGATGAAGATGCCTGAACCTTTGGGGTTTTACTCGTATTTGTAGAGTGTACCTTAGGGTTAGGTCTCCCGCATCGTGTATCATCGTGTCATCGTGTGTCATCGTGTCTCCATGAATCTCGGCAACCTCCCCTTTGAATAGGTCTTGCGGTTTAGATCTGTGGGTCGGTTGAGATAATGGGCCTTGACCAAGTCCACAACGATCCACAGACTTCAGGAAATTTTGAATAATTTATCTCTTATCCATAAGATTATATTGGACCTCTTAAACTTCTTTATATATATAGAATCCCTTACCATCACCCTATGCGTGTTTATAATTGTTTTGAATTTTATATAATGTATAAATAAATTTTCATTTATTAAATTATGAAGATATATTCATAAATATTTTTATTTTAATACTTATTTAATAAATATATAAAAGTCATGTGCAAGGGCAATAAGCTTGATTAAATAAGTATTTCGTTCAATTAAATCAAACTCACTATAACCCCTAATTTAATTTTAAATTCAAAAATAATTCTATATAGGATAAAACTTAGATCAAGTTACATAGGTCATGTATGTGTAGTAGAGTGGGAATCGGGCCGGCCGTGAAGGGCTAGGGCCTAATCTGGCCGGCCTTCCGGGGCCGGGTAAAAAATATCTTTTTCAAAGCCCGACCTAAAAACTCCAGGGCCAGGGCTGGCTCTCCAGGGCCCGGAAGTTACTATTCCAAATTTTAACTATTTTTCCTCAATTTTTTTCAAAAAAATATAATTAGTAAATTACAACAATTAAAGTTTTAATTTATCAAATAAATGTTGTCAACATTAATATCCAAACAATACGAATCATCCAACAAAATAAGTATAGTCACTAATTCATGATCAAAATCAAACTATGTTCACAAATAACTCACATAATATAAGAAGAATACCACTAAGAAGAATGATGGGTTATCAATGTTGAAGATCTCTTGATTGATTCAAGACTGGGTGGGAAGAGATTGTCTTGTCCTTTGCTTAATTCTTAGGGAAAATCTATTTTAGGGCCCTTTTAGGACTAACAATCCCAAAAAAGGTCCCAAGATTCTGACAATCCCAGTAAAGGTCCCAAGGGCCTTTTCTAGGATTTTCAGAATTTTTGGTGAGTTGTCAACGGGGCTGATATAGTTGTTAACGGGTAGGTTTTAACAACTAAATCAGCCCCGTTAACAACACTTTGCTAACAACTATATCAGCCCCGTTGACAACTATATCAGTACCCCGTTAACAACTATATCAGCCCCGTTGACAACTCACCCAAGATTCTGAAAATTCCAGAAAAGGCCCTGGGGCCTTTTTTGGGATTATCAGAATCTTAGGACCTTTTTTGGGATTATCAACCTTAAAAGGACCCTGAAAATGATTTTCCCTACTTCTTACCTTTCAATTCTACAGTGTACTTTTGTATCATGAATTTATTTCAAGTTGCATCTTTCTTTAAGATTCTCTTGCCCTTGCTTAATTCTTACCTTTTTATTATAGAATAGATTTCGCTTGTAATACCATCCAAATAAAGGTATCTTAAATATTTAAGTATTGTACGAATTAAAAGTTGCGATCACATGAAAAAAACAGAGGGAGAGGCAACACCAAAATGTGAAAAAAAAAAAACTTGCTATGTATGTATCTTATCTAAATAATTTCCGAAATTTCTGGGCTCATACAATATTAATAATCCTGATCGTCTTAAAATAAAATATTGCGGCAACATTAAAATGTTAGCAGAACCCATGAGCAGGGCAGGTATCTAGGAGCAAATTTAAGGGGGGAAAAAGCTATAGTTAAAAGGATCTAACGGGCCGGCCCGAGGCCCTACAAGGCTGGCTCGTTTAAACCCGAGGCCCTACAAGTCTGGCCCTGCAGAGTCAATTTCAAAAATCTTATTAATTTTTCAAGCCGGATCCTTGACAGGCTAGGGCTTAAACGAGCCGGCTCGACGGGCTCGGCCCGATTTCTTGGCTCTAATGTGTAGAGATGGAAATAGGCCTGACCAGGCTAGACTTTGGCTAAACAGACCTGAGCCTGTAATGGGGGTAAAAGGCTTGAGCCTGAATGCAGGCTTTTTTTTAGGCTCAGGCTTGAGTCTTCATAAGGCCTGGTCGAACTTGAAGCCTTTTAAAAGGCCTACTTACAAAATATAGGCCTTTAAAAAGGTCTCACATTATAGGCCTTAGAGGCCATAAATAGGCTTTTGTACACTTTGAGCTTATCAAAACTATATAAATATAAGCTTTTAGTAAAATATAAGAATGAAAAATAATAAATATTATGTTATTTATATAATATAAATATAATTATATCTATTTAATGTGTAAATAGGCCAGACCTTAATAAAATAGGCTTGACCTATTTACACATTTAGACTTTTAAATAGGTCTTGGCCTGACCTTTTTAACAAACAGGTCAGGCCTGACCAGGCCCTAAATAGGTCAGGCTGTAGGCTGGCCTGACCTATTTCCACCCCTACTAATATATAGGTAGCCAATTAGATTTTTTCAGATGATGATGCATCATTACAAAAGCGGCAACCCTCTTCCGTCTTCTCTTCTTCCTTATACTAGAAATCGATATCTGTTCCTCCACGAAATTAACCCTCAACAATTCCCTTTTAAAAAACATTTATTAGGATATTTTGGATATATTCAACTTTACTTCTATTAATGGTTAATTAGGATATCTTGAATATTTAGTATTAGTAAAAAATAGTTGGCCAATGTGAGGACTTGTTGATGAACTATCTGTAAGTACTTCTGTAAGCGCTCTTTGAACCCGGAGGTAATGCTCGGGTCCTAGTGTGTCCTAGGATCTAACTCACAATTTTTTTTTTTTTTTTTTTTTTGTATAAGAAGATGGGTGAAGGCGAGGCGAGCTTCTCAAGGGCCGAGGAGGGCCATGCCCCCAAAAAAAAAAACGTGTTCGGATTTTTTTAACATCTTATTACAATGCCCCCACCCAAATTCATTTTCGCCCCTTACAACTACATTTATTTTCAACATTGGACCTTGTGAGGCCCAATATTTGTAGAGCTGTTGTGGGCCCTTATAATTTGATTAGCGAATATCTCACATTATTGGGCTAACAAATTGGGAGTCCATGTTGGCATGGTAATCTAGTAACTGAATTGTTGATTATTTGTTGTTATACAATCCAAGCCAATTTCCATGAATCCACTCATTTTATTCTTCCATACCCATTCGCCTCAACCGCAACCTATTGTTAATTTCTACTTTTTGGTTTGTTTTGTCGTTGGGCTAAGTTTTAGCGACGCCCAAATTTTTTTTTTACACTTTTAAGACCGGTTGTTTCAAACAACCGGTCTTAAAAGTGTTCTATATATTTAATTAGTTAGCGTATGCGATTATATATATTGTGTAATTATCTTAATTATGTTGTTAGAGAGATTTTAGGAATTAAGTTAGCAGATCATGGTTTTTTGAATTTCGTAATTAAATTCCTGATTGTAATCATCTTAATTAAGTTGTTAGAGAGATTTTAGGAATTAAGTTAGCAAATCATGATTTTCTGAATTTCGTAATTAAATTCCTGATTGTAATCATCTTAATTAAGTTGTTAGAGAGATTTTAGGAATTAAGTTAGTAGATCATGATTTTTTGAATTTCGTAATTAAATTCTTGATTGTAATCATCTTAATTAAGATGTTAGAGAGATTTTAGGAATTAAGTTAACAGATCATGGTTTTATGAATTTCGTAATTATATTCCTGATTGTAATCCCTAAATTATAGGAACTGCCTAGGTTTATTTACTTATTAGCATCTGTATATAATTCCAATTAAGGGAAGGAATAAATCATCGCATTCTCGGACTTGATCAGCGTCTTCTCCTCACAATATTTACGAAATTGCCACCAGTCATACTTTTAAGACCGGATATTTTATAGCCCGGTCTTAAAAGTGTTCTATATATTTACAAAATTGCCACCGGTCATACTTTTAAGACTGGATCTTTTATAGTCCGGTCTTAAAAGTGTTCTATATATTTACGAAAGTGACACCGGTCATATTTTGAAGACCGGATCTTTTATAATCCAGTCCAAAAAGTTCTTTATATTTACGAAACTGCCACCGGTCATACTTTTAAGACCTGATTCTCTATAATCCGGTCTAAATGAGACGGTCTTAAAGCCCTTTTTTGCACTAGTGATATCTTAAACTAATAATAGTTATCACTTATCTCATTATATCTATTTAAGATCAAGTAGGAATGGGAAGGTGATATATTAAGCAAAATAATAAGTTTTAATGTTAATTTTTCATATAATTTAAAGTAGATTGTATTATTATTTTTTAATTATTATAGGATAATCTAATTTTAGATCTGTTGTCCCAAAATGTGATAGAGAGTAGTTAACAAACTATATCCATAACATAGGAGTATAGGACTATACCAGCCAGGCGAAATAAAAAATATATAATTTTTTTTAGCCAAAATCAAAATATTTAAAATTAGATTACGATCTAGATTATTGACTTTTTGATTTTTTTTATAAAAATGCAAATATCGTTAAGTAAAGGAAAAAGTTAATACATCATAAATCTGCAATCAGAGCAGGGGTGGAATTAGGGGTAGAGGTGGTCCTCTAAAATTATAGAAAGTGACCCAAATTTTTAGAAAATAACATTTTAGCCTTAGAAGAATTTCAATATTTTCAATTTAGTCCCTACTAAAAGTTTCATGGAGGGACTGAAATGAAAATATTGATATGTTTACGGGGCTGAAATGTAATTGCATGAACACCTGGGTTCTATTTTGTAATTTTCTCCCTCCCTAATTGCAATTTCTAGCTCCGCCTCTGAATCAGAGTAGAGCAAGATTGTAGAGAAGAGGTAACTTGTTGTCCTACAATTAAGACCCTAATAATCTGATCAAATTGAAATTATTGATTATTTGTAGAGTTATTACCATATATACATTTAAAAAAAACAAAAGGTGACAACAAGTAAGAAAGTGACAAGAAAATAATTTAAATAAAATTAACTCCATGAATACATGATAAATCTATCTAAGACTTTAGAACAAATAAAGAAACATAAAACATAAGTTTTTTTTCAATGACATTTACTAGTTTCGCAATGGTATTTACCAGTTCGTTCTTCAGGTTTACCACATGTGTGTCTGATGAAAAAAAAAAAAAAGTGCAATTATAACAAATCTTTCAATGTCAATTACCAATTCTTCAGTGACATTTACTAGTTTCGCAATGGTATTTACCAATTTGTTCTTCAGGTTTACCATATGTTGTTAGATCCCAAGTGTTTTGATGATGACAAGAGATTTAAAGGTTTCAAAAAAAAGTGATAATAATTAAATTTGTGAATCAAAAGTAAACACTCTCGAGAATGCATTTCTGATTCTCGAGAATGATCTTATGATTCTCGAGAATACACTTATAATTCTCGAGAATGGCATGACAAAACAAATAAATCCATGATATTCTGATTCTCGAGAATTGGACTAATGCTCGAGTACTCACAATTGATTCTCGAGAATAGGCATAGTCTGTCTCAAAGATCACTTCTAAGTAAAAACATTCATTCTCAAGAATTGGTAAGCCATTCTCGAGAATGAGTAAGCAATTCTCGAGAATAAGATAAGAATTCTCAAGAATGCTCAATGAATGATTAATTACTTGTCAAAGTGTGATTCTCGAGAATGACAATCGCATTCTTGAGAATGAAAGTAATTCTCGAGAATGCTCAGTGAATATATGATTATCAATTACTTCTTACTACATGATTCTCGAGAATGCCAAATTAATTCTCGAGAATAAAGAATCAACTCTCGAGAATGCCTTCCATCTACGAAAAATCATTGACGTCTGATTCTCGAGAATGATATTTCAATTCTCGATAATGGCATCATAAATCTACACGATAAGCTTCTGAACAAAGGATTCTCGATAATGAGGTAATCAATTCTTGAGAACTCTTACAGGTTTGCCATCCCAACTTTCTGTCTTTAACTTGATTCTCGAGAATGTTTAGAACAACTCTAGAGAAAGTTTTCTGAAAAGCTTACGATACGCAACTTAAATCTCTTCTGGAAATTCATGGGTTATTATCCAATGTTTATTAATCATCTTAAGACTCACTTATATCATATCTAATCAATCTTTGTTTAAGTTTTAACGTGATTAACCGAGCTAAATTTGAATTCGAGCGAAAGACGATCCAACTTGGCAAGACATTAAATGCAAGACAGAGAAACCAAGAAACATTAGGAATTAAAGATTGCAGCAGACGAAAACATTCTTTCAAAGGACACTTATTCCACTTGCATTCGATTATCTCTCTACACAAGGTCGTCACCACCGAGAGCATTTAATGAAGCAACGTTTGATTATTCCACATTACATGCTTAGATTTACATGCTTATTAGGTGCTTATACCTCTAATTAATTAGAGGTACAAGCATATTTTTAATTTTTTATATATTGTATTTATTTAGATTTAAATTATATGTCTTTCGAGATGTTTTTGCACCCAGTATCTCAAATTAATTAATTTCTAGTTATGCATTTGTCTGTAACACCAGTATTATGAAAATTAATTAATTTGAGATACTGGGTGCAAAAAACATCTCAGAAAGCAGCATATAATTTAAATCTAGGGTTAAGGTGCAAAAATAGACATGTGCTTTTGTCGGAGGAGCGTCCAGTAGCAAATACTTTTTTTAGGTGCAAAAGTGATTATGTGGTTACAAAAGTGGAGCAAAACTGACATTGACCGTTAGTTGACTTTTTCTAAACTGAAAATGATGACGTGGACGATGACGTGGATGTTTATGTTTTATAAATTACAGTTTAGCCCCGGATGCATTTCAAAAAATTTCAATTTAGTCCCTCTATAAACTTTTAAAATTTTCATTTAAGTCCCTGGTCAAAACTTGCATTTTGACCAGGACCTTCTTCTTCAGCGAACCAGACCTCCACAATCTGTTCTTCTTTCCCCAGAGCGCACTGAACCAGAGCCCCCCACCTCCATCAATCTAGACCGCCGAGCGCACTGGACCGCCGCCCCCCACCTCCTCGATCTTCGCCGCCCCCACCTCCTCGATCTTCGCCGCCCCCACCCCCTCGATCTCCGCCGCCTTGAGCCCCCCACCTCCTCGATCTGGACCCCCCATCTCTCAATTCTTCGCATACTGAACCAAACACAACTTTCAGTGATCTTCTGCTCCACCTTGGCTCCTTCCTCATCTAATTGAGAGAGAAACTCAGAGAAGAGAGGGAAAACGATGCAGGGATACACGAGCGTGAGCGGCAAGGTCGATTACGACCTCGAGTCAGGGGAGGCTTTGTACCCAGGTCTCAGCCCCGCTGAGAACCAGCTTCGTTGGGGCTTCATCCACAAGGTCAATGGCATCCTCTCTTTCCAGCTCCTTCTCACCACCCTCGTCTCCTTCGTCACCATCTTCTATGCCCCCATCAATAATCTTCTCAAGGGCAATTCTGGGACTTAGACTAGTAGTATTATGAATATTTATATGCTATAATCTGATAGCTGTTTAATGAAAAAAAATTGGTTGGATTTTTTGAAGGATGCAAAGAAGGGAAACCTTGCACGATGGTGATAAGGACTCTGCTCTAGACGGTTCCATCTTACTGGATATGGGGATTACCATTTTTCCTATTTTATTGAACAAGATCTTCTCAGTTTCTCCAGGAAAGGCCTAATCAAACCTTGTTCAGAGCCCTAATCAAACCTTGCCCTTCTCGATTTCTCTTCGATCTGCCTAGAATTTCTAAATTTTCTTTCCCTTTTCATTGCATCTGACTTTTTCTATAATAAAACGTGTTCCATGTTCTCGTTTTCTTTCTGATCTGCCAAGGTTTTCTGACATGTTCATGAGTTTGGACGAATTCTCTTTAGTACAATTTATATTTTTACGCCTTTCTCTGTTTCGTATTTGTGCTTTTGTGAATTTAACATTGTTTGCGATCGAATTGTCATTGCTGCTTATTCTTGTCTTTCCTGCTATATGGAGAAGTGGTGAATGGAGAAGATGAATGGAGAAGGAAGAAAGGAAGGTGTGGATTTTTTTTTTAATTTCTTCTTTTTTTTTCATTGCCAAGCAGGAAAAAAATTTGCTGAGTCAACATCCATGTTAATGTTTTTGGTCAAACTAATGGTCAACTAATGGTCAATGTCACTTTTGCTCCACTTTTGTAACCACATAGTTACTTTTGCACCTAGAAAAAGTATTTGCTACTGGACGCTCCTCCGACAAAAGCATATGTCTATTTTTGCACCTTAACCCTTAAATCTAAATAAATACAATATAAAAAAAAAAATGCTTATACCTCTAATTAGAGGTATAAGCACCTAATAAGCATGTAAATCTAAGCATGTAATGTGGACTCGTTTCGCAATGGTATTTACCAATTCATTCTTCAGGTCTACCACATGTGTGTCTGATAAAAAAAAGTGCAATTATAACAAATCTTTCAGTGGCAATTACCAATTCTTCAATGGCATTTACTAGTTTTGTAATGATATTTACCAGTTCGTTCTTCAGGTTTACCATATGTGTGTCTGATTGAAAAATAAGTGCAATTATAACAAATCTTCCAATGACAATTACCAATTTTTCAATGGCATGTACTAGTTTCGCAATGGTATTTACCAATTCGTTCTTCAAGTTTACCATATGTGTGTCTAATTGAAAAATAAGTGCAATTATAACAAATCTTCCAATGACAATTACCAATTTTTCAATGGCATGTACTAGTTTCGCAATGGTATTTACCAATTCGTTCTTCAGGTTTACCATGTGTGTGTCTGATGAAAAAAAAAGTCCATTTATAACAAATATTTCAATGGCAATTACCAATTCTTCAATGGCATTTATTAATTTCGCAATGACATTTACTAATTTCACATATTTGCTAATTTATTTAAAAACTAAGGGCAAAAGGGTAAATTCACCCGAATTTGAAAACACCAATATGGTCATTGGTACCTTTAAGTCTTTTAACAAATTTAATGAGACATTTGGGAGTTTTGCAAATTCAAATGGTAAGTTTGTGACCACCATATCAGTTATTGGGCCTATAACATGTCAAGTAGTATTTTCTATTCCACTTTACCAAACAGCTTCCAAATGTTCATAGTTCGCAAATTGCTTAAATTGATTGTGATTGACCATTGAGAATTACAGGCATTTGATAACTGATTTCGTCTTGGATGATTAACAAATTAAGTGAGATATATCCCTCAACTTCATCTCATCCCCCTTGATTTTTGAAGTGACTGAGGTAGTAGTGTAAGATATAAATTGTGTGTAGTGAGTCAATTTTACTCAAACAAACTTCTCAGCCTGTTGGTAGGATTTTACTAACATGGAAAGGGAAATTTCATTTGCTGGATATGAAAATTGTGCCTGTGTGTACATGTTCTGGGTTCACATGTTTGATTGGGGAGAACTTAAGTTTTCCATTTTTTTAATATATTGTTGAAATATTTGAAAATTCATGTATAGAGTGATTGATTAAATAAAATATTATATGTTAAACTATTGTGTTATAACACTACTGACTAAGGTTTGTGAATGGGACGGGTTTAAACTAAAAGAGCGAGTAAAGCTGCAGGATATCACCATATATGTTGGTTGGATCAAGTGGGTAAAAAAGAAGAAAAGAAAAATATTGGAATTTAATAATAAAGAGGTAATGAAGCTAGTCAATTTGTATTAAAGGATTAAAACCAATTTCTAATTAATCACAGATCCTTGTTTTTCCTCATAGACTACCACAATCATTCTACCAATTTTAAAGTATTTCAGCTAAATCTCAAATGGAAGAGCACTTGAATCCCCGCCTCCGGATGTAATCCACATTGACGTAGATGGTTCTGTTTGAGAGCACAACCAAGCAATATGTGGGGTAGTGCGGGTAGGGGTGCCCTTGGGTGCTTCCCTAAAATTCCCCCTTCCCAATTTTTGTGTGTGTTTCTTTTAATTATTAGATTCTACACAAAATAAGTGATATTATGATATCTTACGAGGAAATAAGATAATTGTTTTATGATTTTTTTAAGGATTTAATACTTTAAAATTATCACTGGATTATGGGATTCCATCAAGCTTTAGGTGTGTACTCTATTACAAAAATTGAGATTATTGCAATCAAAACAACTGGGATTCTCAACACATGTTTATCTACTCTAGATTCCCTTGATGCTCTTAACTTGTTATTGCTTTGTTGTGGAAGCGATCATCCCTTGAAGGCGTTGGTTACGTTACTAATAGATACACGAGATCTCTTACGTACTGAGAAGCAAATCTTGACAATGTTTGCTCTTGAAAACCACAGTCAATTATGTAATATCCCCAAATTTGCGCTGACAAATTCCATGTATGATGCATTTACATTTGGAGCAAAGAAATAGTGAATTTTGACTAAAAGGTCAATTTTACCTAAAATACGCGATTTCGTCGAAATCAAAAATTTTGAGACATATGTTGGCACCAATGGATATAAGGAATCAGTACTTCTTTGTTCCATTATGGAGTATTAAATTGGACTAAAAAGGAATGAAAAGAAGTTGCTTGAGTTCCACTGGAAATTTTGAGAAAATTGAAGGAAGGTTAAAATTGCACCTTTTACGAATGTGTTCCGTATATTCCATAATTATTTCAAATTTATGAATACTTGACTATGGGTTATTGACCAATAAAATGGGTCAATATCTTCCTAAGAATGGCCCAAGACTTTTGGAGAATTAGATCAAAAAATAAAAGTTGAATTTTAACTAAATTTATAACCAATGGCACACTCGTAATATCGTGGAAGATAAAGGGCAATTTGGTATCTCCACTTATAAACCGACTTTGGGACCAGATCAGCGCATCTTACATCCATTAATTCTCCATTCAATTCGTATTATACCTCTAGGAAGCTCCAAGCTAGCGAAAATACAAGGTAGAAGACGATAAGTGAAATTTTTACGACATCAAGTAATTTTTCATGCTACGGACTTGTAATCTCTAATCCTTTCCTTCTCCTACTCCTTAATCATGAAAATTTCTATGGTTCAGTGGTGTTAGGTTCTGTCCAAAATTTAGAGAAGGCAAGGGAAGAGAGAAATCTTGCGAAATTTACCGATTAACGATTAAGGTAAGTAATTCTAAGCCTACTGGTGGTATACTGAAATTTACTGGTGATTTCTCTGGCTTTTGTGAATTTTGGCTGAAGAAACCCTATAGGGGAGGTTCTGTTCAAAATAATAAAAGGGGTTAACAAGTGTTTATGATACAAATTACAAGATAAAATGTGGTTAGGAACCAAGATTAGGGTGTTTGTGAAGTGAAATTGGCAAATTGATTGTTGGCCATATTGAACCCTGATTTCAGCCAATACAGGGCAGACTAGAGGATTTGGATCATGGGAAATTTGATGATTCCAATGTGTTTAAAACATAAAATTGTGTAGGGTAGAGATTCGGTAGGAATTTTGGAATCTCCGGGATCAAATTTTTGCTGCAGTCGAAAACTTGCTCTGAAAAATTCTGTCTGGACATTATGTTTATGACGCATATTTTGGGTATTAAATGATATCCAATCAGCACGAAATTCTCTAGGATTATAGTAGACATAAAAAGCTTTAATTTGATAGGTAATTGGTCGAATTTTGATTTGTGTACACCGAGTTATGAATTGTTTTGAAAAAGGCCTGCAATTTTGGAATAAGTTTGGACAACAGTACTGTTTTATTAAACTGATATTTATGTACATATGGGAATATTTTGGAACCATTTTTTCTTGAAGCTATACTTAATAAGGAGTCCATAGGCTTTGGAATCACCTCATTTGGATATTTGTGCTATGAGATATGATTTTTCAAAGTTACAGCACAAATTCTGAAAAAATAAGGGCAAATGTGCGAAAATGAAGGGAACAATGAAATCATGAACATAACTTAAGTTTAGTAATTCCATGTTTAGTTATAGTATATTAGATGACATTTGAAATGTTAAGATCTAGGAGTAGTATTGACCATTGTCCATAACTTGTTCTTATAGGAACCCGTAATTTCCGAAACACGCGAGGTTCACGAAATTTACTTGGATAAAGCAAAAAGGTAGTAACTCTAATTCCACATACTCTGTATAGTTGTGCGTGACTGTTTAAACCATTTATGTGATTGTTCTGTTCCGTATGGGACCAGTACCACTCACGGCTCGATTGAGCGGAAGGGCTGACCATGGAGTACCTTCTCGGTGGTTAGAACTAGGTGTGGAGCCTAATGGACCGAGGTTCTTAGGTGGCTATCCTAGTTGCATTCGGGCGACTTGGGCACTTCCGATTGGGAACGCTGGTGGATTCCGGATAGGTCTCTCGGTAGATCCCAGTCGAATATTCCTAGTTAGGTGTCCCGATTGAGAACTCCAATGTACGAGAGGACTCTCGGTACATGCTAATTCGTTATACCTAGCGCTAGGGGTTGTGTGGTGTGTATTTATGAACTTCATTATCTGAATGTTTTATGTTGTGTGGATTATTTATTTTGATTAAGCTTCATATGCTATTTATACTTTGTCTGTGAGATTAACGTGTTACTCTGGGGTTCAAATTGAATCTCAGATGTCCCTCAGGGGATAGGTTTCGGACATGGTCAAAGTGGCAGGTATATCTCCAAAGGAAAGGCTGCAATTACGGAGTAATAGTAGTTACTGCTTAGATACTAGATATAGCTGTAGAGCTTATAATAGTTTTATTTCGAGTGGTTTTGGGTTGTATTGTGTATAACGCCACTGATGATACTTTGGATCACTGTATTAGGTACTCTGTAAATTATTCCTGAACAACTCCAAGATTGTATACTATTATGAGTTTACTATTATGTACCTGTGTTGCTCACTAAATATCGCTGTATTACTCTGATAAATGTGGTAATTACGAGGGGTATGACAAATTAGGTGTTGTAGCCTAGTTTTTTGTTTACAACTTTCAAGCCTCGGCTTCCCTTCTGTGTTAGTATATAAGTGTCCTAGAGACAATCTGATTTATCAATACCTTGTACTATTTGGTACGTATTTCATGATTTATATATTTGAGCACACTTTATCTTTATCATATTTGTGTCTCGCCTATATTTTGCGGTTAATATGCGTTTAAAGATAAAGGTTTTAGGAATAGAACAAGTGTTAACTTAAGGATCTATGATAGGGATCATGATCATGAGGACTTAAGGGCACTACATGTCTATTGCCTGAAACATGTTTCCAGTCTTGAATAACCAAGAAAGGGCATTGGTCATCTCAATAAGACTAGTATGACATCATCTACTTGTATGGATATACAAGGTAGAGACCTTATGGAATACAGACATGGTGATGCATTAGCTGGTGTCGTGGGTAGATCTGTCAAATAAGATAACACTGAACTGACCCATTGAGAGACTCCACAAGGATTCATTGTAGAGAGTATTATTGGATTTGTAATCTCTCTTATCGTTTGGTAGTGCAGATCGTTCTAGACTTCAGAATGTCATTGAACACCATGTCATAAGGTTATGCTTTGACTATACAACTCTATCCGCCTGAAAATGGAGAGAATAATGTACTCTTCGGTATAACTCGAATATATGAGTATAAATGCACATGTTGAAAGGACTCACAATCCCCTACAAGGGATTAGTAGTTCAAAAGATCGGTAGGGCTTAGATGACTTCTTGTTGACTCAGGAATCTTTGAATAGTAAATGATCATGAAGAGTCATTATCCGTCTTAAAGTCAATGGAAGAAGATTCCTAGTTCCGTGAAAAAGCTATATTTAGTCAACCAAGAGAGATGATACTCTATTTTTGCTCTTGACTAAATGTGAACGACTATGTGAGGGATGATACCGACACGGTTTCCAGATTAGAAAGGTAGATCACTTGATCAACTCGATTAGTTTTGGAGCTGCAGAGCATTACTAGTATCTTATGTGGTCATTAGATAAATTGGGTTTGTTAAAGGGGTTTAATTGGTCCAAATTTATCTATGTCAGTGACTAATTGGGCCTAATGGGTCATACACTAAGATTGTTCTTGATTGTTTGATTTAGCAACTTTGGGTCAATAATTCTTATTAGGCTTTGTTATCACTATAGGTGTAATTGGGTTGGAGTGGGACTACAAGCCTAATCAACAATGGTGACACATTTGGACTTTTAGTGAGAAATTAGTTTCTCCACTAATAGGCCCAAATGTGTTAGAAGGCCCATTAGGGTCTTAGGCCATGAGTGAGTTTAGATGGTTAAGGATAATTTTGAATTATCCAAAGCTATATCCAATTAGGACTGGATAAGGCTTCTTGCAAAAAACCTTGAATAAAGATTGGACAAAGATCATGATAGGATTAATCCTCTTGGATTGGGCCTTTGATTAGGCATTTTCCAGTAAGCACTTGAATTAGGGTTAAACCCTAATCAAGTGACTGATTTTTAAGGGTTTTTTTTTTTTTTTGTGTTTTTCAGAAGAGAAAAACAAGGCGCCATATGTGTGTGTGTCTTCAAGTGATCAAAGGAAATTTTATACCCCAATATGTGTTTTAATGAGCAAATCCTAGACATAGCTCGTGAGGATCGTAAAGAGTAACAGATTCTGCAATGATTAACAAAGATTTCTAATTCTTCACATCTTAATTTTCTTTACATTTAGTTATGGGTTCTCATGAGTACCTGATGAGTCATATTTCTGCCATGTATTCCCCATGTGTTATGACTGTTATGTATGGTGATTCTACGCTTGATTGTGTTCTATCTGATAAAATATGTTGGAATTCATTCATATAGGGAAACGGAGGATTGATTTAGTAAATTGTTGAATTCTCAATATTATCCTACACATGTGCAAAAGAAAAGGGCTACGTTTTGATTTACTGTGAAAGTGCATAATAAAGCTGATATAATGCTACAGCATAAGGTATCTTTATTTTGTGCTAGCAAAACGATGCAACCACAATGTGTAGCATCGTAAGTGATTCGGAGTTATGCGCTACTTTACGATGATCTTTCCTCGAGGGTTTTTCAGGAATTAAATACAAGTCATCAAGTTGGACGTTTAGACAACGGTTGAATTGACGAAGACGGAAATAGAAGTTGCGGAGAATCGAATAGAAGATTTGCAGAATCCCGTAGAATTAAAGAGGATCAATCAAACTTATCCCCTGGCTACAGGTTGTAAGAAAATATGTCTTTCTAAGTATGTCTCAGTTTCATTTTTGTCGTTGTTCTTGGTGTTTTATCTTCAAATTTCAAATTCCTTCCTTGTCATAATGCATTCTAGTATGTTAGAGAAATGGATTCAATTGGTTGAATGTACAAATGGGCCTGATTAAAGTTGAAAAACATGATACAATTCCCTGCCATGGATCCATGGGTTGCTTATCTTATATCATATTTCCATTATTGAATAATTCTATGATGAGCTAATCACTCTTGTTACATTGCTTCATATCTGACTCTTAGTATTGAAATCAATTAGTATGACTAATTTTCCTGTGATTTTTGCTATTGGACTAAATCTTCTCCTCTGATATGACTTCCTTGGAACATGTGGATAACTTTTATCTCAACTCTTGTGGCTTTTATCGGGGAAAAATAAGATATCTTGTCCTATCAAGCATTATTGCTTTACTGGTTATTGAGTGACAACTGAGAATTAAGAATTAGCCAAGATAATCCATGACTAAATTTTGATGTATTAAATGATGCTATGCCTTTTTTTATCGCCTTTGCAAATTCTTGTAAAGAGTGTATGGAACTTCTAGAATTCTGTTTGCTTAAAAGGTTCATTTATGTTATAATAAAATATGGCAGGACAAAAGAGCCAACATGAAATGAAAATCAGAGTTTGCTTTTAATATAAAGCAACCTCCAACTTGAAACCCTTCAGGTCGGTATGAATACTATATATATATATATATATATATATATATATAGGGGTTATCGTTTGTCATGTCACTTGACATAAGGTTATGTCAAGTCACTCCAAAACTACGTCGTTTTGGAGTTAGAAGAATTAATAAACTCTCAAAACGACGTAGTTTTGGGTCAGGGGAATTAATAATGAAGGATCTTTTGGTAAAATTCATATAATAAATACTAAAACAAAAATACAAAAACACCCTTCATTAATTTCCTTAATTCCCAAAACGATGTAGTTTTGGGCTCCCTTCATTAATTTCCTTAATTCCCAAAACAACGTAGTTTTGGGCTCACTTGACATAAGCTTATGTCAAGTGACATAACAAACGATAAACTCATATATATATATATATATATATATATATATATCTTGTGCGCACACACAAAAGAGAAGCCTTCTGCATGTCTGAATTAACCTACAAAGAGAATTCCTTCTCTCTAATTGACATGGAAATTGCATGCATCTGTCTACTTTTTCACACAAAGTGATGTGGTAATCAGCCATTGCTTACTACTTTTACTGCATAACAATATGCCAATTGCATCATCCAGATAGTTGTTTTGAAACAAAAGGCCCAAAACGAAGCGTACACAGACTAAATGAAAACAAAGTTTGACTTGGAGCTTACTAAAAATAAAAACAACAAAGTTTGATTTACTTTATTGTTTGACAAGTGCCATGCAAAGCTTTTTTCGGTGTCTCTGAATGCCCAAACATGAATTGTTTGGCCCTTTTGAGTTTGTCTTTCTCTACAATCTCGTTCCAACCATGATTCAATACATATTGTTTAGCAGAATTCCAGTGTTTGAAGTTCAACGTGATCTCACTGGGAGAATTCTTCCCTTCAAAAATCAAGGGCACTTGAATGGCTCCTTTCTGCTCAAGGAGTGCCTTCTCATTGTCTTTTAAGAATTCAACATGTTCCATTTTCTTCAAAGGCATAGCGAGTCTACTGTAAATTTCCATTACATCTGAACTGGATAAAGTGTTTTTGTAGATGCAAATGATTTGGTCCGGCCATGTTCGGCCGGATTTCTTGATGATCCGTCTTTTGAATTCCTCTGGCAGCAAACTTGCAGCACTATCTTCCCTTTTTTCTTAGTTGTGAATTGCTTGTGTGAAGATTTTCTCTTATTGTTCTTTAGTGGTTGGGCTTTTTCTTTAGTTGATGGGTTAGCCTCAGCTTTTTCTCTAGCCTTCAACTTTTTGAAGCGTCGTCCGCAACAAATGCCGAAACTTCCAAGGAACTTGATGAATTTGGATCCAATTCCTTCCCTTTGAAATCTTCAGGAGTTAATAGATTAGACATTCTGGCTTGAATGGTAGAGTTCTGTGCATATTGTACGAAGCAAGTAATTAATCATAATTTAAGATAATATATGAGGATAAAGAATACACCAGACAATGCATGGATAGAGACACGCACACACATTTCAAACCAAAAAAAAAAAAAAAACCAAAAGGAGCAGAAAACACTGCATTTTTCACAAAAGAAAGTTAAATTGATGAAATTTGCAAAGAATACCATTTTTAATTCCATTTTGAAGGTTTCTCATCAAAACAAGGTTTTTTTCATATAGCGATTCAAGGATTAAAAAGAAGAATGTTAGTCTCTAGATAAATAAGAGAAGAAAGAATGGTAGATGGCACATAAGATTTAACGTAAAAAATAACTAATATATACAATCTCAACTTCAAATAAATGAATATGACGCCTAAGAATATTAGTTATAGAATATTTTTACAAAATAAAACAAATGCTCATTATGATACCTCAAGATGAGATGAAAAGTATGATGAGTTAGGACTGCAGATCTGGAAAGAGGAAAAAACTGAGTTAAAAAAAAAAGAAGAAAAATCAAATACAACTTTAATTATGTGAATAAAATTAAAATATCCAAGAGAGAGAGAGAGAGAGAGAGAAATTAGAAAATCGCTTTCAATCAAAAACTTATTAGAGAAAGAATGATTGTGAATCACTAAAATGTTAAAGAAGATTCAAGAATAAATGGAAAGATTCAAGGAAGACTCAAGAAACAAAAAAACTGATTTGAAGAAGTTCAAATTAAAACAAGATAATATGCGATCATTATAAAGAATCAAAGAGGGACATGCCTGCTTCTTTCAGAGATCTCTTTGGAGACGACTTCACTTTAATTAACTGCTTCGTACAAAGAAAATGCTCATAAATGATTGAAATGTTGAAGAAGCTTTAAGAATAAATAGAAAGATTTAAAGAAGTTTTCATCAAAATAATTATTAATGTTAATATAACATCAGGTTATCAAAAGTATCCGCATTCAAAAAAATTAAAAGAACATAAAAAATTGGGATTTTAGTTACGTTTTTTAGCATGAGCATATATAATCCATCAGCATATGAATTCTTAACTTTGGTGTGGTTAAAGATTCATCACCAAAAATACCGAGATTTGTACGTGTTCTTGATTATTAAGTATATAGAATTCGTTTTTGGTTCCAAGAATAGAAGAGAGAAATGAAGAAAACTCACTGAGAATGAAGAATCTGCAGAGAAGAGGAATGAACGAAGCGCATTACAAATGAAGCTGAGAGGGTGAGAGGGAAATTAAAATAATGGCCAGAGCCTTCAAATCTTCTTTGTATCTTTATCTCACTAGGTGGGGCTACATCAGGGACGGACCCAACAATTATAATTAGGAAGGGTGAAAATTACATAAACGAAACCATAGTTTTAGGAAATCACATTTTAACCTCATAAAAATATTAATCTTTTCACTTTAGTCCCTCTATGAAACTATTAGGAGAGGACTAAATACTGAAATTTTTATAAGGCTGAACTGCGATTTCCTAAACTTTTGGGTTATTTTCTATAATTTTAGGGGGGCGGGGCCACCCCTAGTCCCCCATGTAGGCCCGTCCCTGGGCTACATGGATTGATGTCACTGTGCTATGTCAAAAACCACAGTTTTAGATATATTATTAAATAAAAGATCCCTCTCTGATCTCATTAAGCACTCACTTCGGCCTTCTTCAACCTCGTTTTCCAAGAATCTATACTGCCTCCTCACCAGAAAAATACTAATATTTTTTAAAGGTTAACAAAATATTTTAAAAATTTCCGACATATATATGACTGATGCGATCAATGTTATACGACTGATGCCGTCAATGTTATGGGGCTGATTCCATTGTTCATTTAAAAAACAGAATGTTTGAGCCAAATATTAATGAAAAAACAAAACAATCAAATGAAGCACTACTTAGACAAATATCAGCTATCAAAAATATGTATTTGTAAATTTTAAAATTATTGCTGCTTCTCTTGATCATTCATTCTGGCACTACAAAAAAAACGACCATTAGTTGCGGTTAAAATGAACTATTTGTAGCGGTTTTAGGCGCAACTAATGACATTAGTAGCGGTTAGAGTAACCGCAACAAAATCGACTGTGGCAAGGCTGATTTGTAGCGGTTGTCTAAAACCGCTACTCATGTAATAAAACCGCTACTGTATTAGTAGCGGTTTTGAGTTACCGCTACAAGATGCTCTCAAGATGACGAATTTAAAAAAATTGGCGCTCAAATTTTGTAGCGGTTGTAAAACCGCTACAAATATTTAATCCGAATTTAAATTAAAATTTGTAGCGGTTTTACAACCGCTACAAAATATTGCAAAATTGAAAAAAAAAATCATAATTTGTGTCCATTGTTACAATATTATGTTGAATATTTTTATTATTTAAGTGACAAATTAAATGTGATAATAGTTAATATTTAAAAAACTGATTAACTTAAGTTAGATAAGTATAAATATTATGTAGGTATAATATTGAGAATGTGTAGATAATAAGGATTTATTGTGTTGTCCACCTCTGAGCAAAAAATTTATGTTGTACATTAGATGATATTTGATTATGTAAAGAAAGTTGATGATGATAGAAGGAATATTGAGGAAATATACTTAAAGTTCTGGATAAGGAAAAAAAAAGTATCAATATTATAAAAAGGAAAAAATAAAACATTGAAATCAAAGATTTTGGAAGGGTTGGGAAGAAATGAGAGAAAACGAGAGAGAAGGGGGTGGGAAGAAATGAATAAGTGTATGAGATGGGGTGTGGTGGCGATATTTATAGAGATATACGTAACATTTGTAGCGGTTTAATGTTTTGTAGCGGTTAAAAACCGCTACAACAACCGCTACAAATATGAACATATTTTTTTAAAAAAATAAACTTGGCGGGATTCGAAATATTCAAATTTCAATATTATACACTTTGTAGCGGTTGATGTAACAGTTTTTGTAGCGGTTCACATTTGTAGCGGTTTTTTTTTTTTTTTTTGCGTTTTGTAGCGGTTTCAAAACCTCTACAAAAATTCATTGGTATTTTTAAATTTTTTTTTTCAAAATATCAAATTTTGTAGCGGTTATACTAACAACCGCTACAAATATGAACATATTTTTTTAAAAAAGTAAACTTGGCGGGATTCAAAATTTTCAAATTTCAATATTACACACTTTGTAGCGGTTGATGTAACAGTTTTTGTATCGTTTTTTTTTTTTTTTGCGTTTTGTAGCGGTTTCAAAACCACCACTAATGGCGCGCCATAAGGCGCCAAACTGGCGCCATATTTGTGACAGTTTGTATAAATAAACCGCTACAAAATAATCGCTAAAAATTTGGCGCCAACTTCGCGCCATATTTTGTAGCGGTTAGTTTATGATAACCGCTACAAATGTCATTCATGAACCAGCGCGCCACTTGGCGTGAGTCATACCGCTACAAATTTGTAGCGGTTTCGGTATAAACCACTACAAATTCACATATTTGTAGCGGTTTATTTTGACCGCTACAACTTAACCGCCACAAAGTGGCATTTTTTTTTTTGTAGTGTGGTTTAGCAACTGCCTTGTAAAGTGTATTTTCAAGATCTCATATAAAAACAGAGAAAGATTAAAGAAGCTTGCATAAAGTTTTATTTTGTCTTTTAATTTCATAAAATATTTTTAAAACTATTTAACCCCATTGTGGTTGTTAACAAAAAAAAAAAAATGCTACTAAAAATTTTGAAGGGAGAATGATAGGATTTTTTTTTTTTTTAAATTATAAAATTTCAAATCAGGTATTTCTCATAAAATGAATTGTCAATTACTTTATCAATTTTTTGTAACAAACTTGAATTGAAATTTTACAATTTCGAAGTTTTTATGTCATTCTGCCAATTTTAAAGTATTTCAGGCTAAATCTCAAAAGGAAGGGCACTGGAATCCCTTGCCTCCACATATAATCCACATTGACATAGATGGTTCTGTTCAAGAGCACAACCAAGCGACATGTGGGGTAGTGCGGGCAGGGGGTGGGTGCCCCTACAAAATTCCTGGCTTCCCCCTTTTTTTATTTTATATATTTACGTTTCTTTTAATTATTAAAATCTACATAAAATAAGTGACATTTTGGGTGAAAAAAATCGAGAGTGGTTTTATGATTTTTTTAAGGATTTAATGCTTTAAAGTTGTCACCAAATTATGGGATTCCATCCAGCTTTGGGGGGTGTATGATCCATTCCAAAACTGATATTACTGCAATCAAAACAATTGGGATTCTCACGCATGTTTATCTACTCTGATTCCCACAATCATCCCTTGAAGGTGTTGGTTATGTTACTGATAGATACACAAGACCTCTTATTTAGCTGCAAATCTTGATGCTGTTTACTCATAAAATCCATTCTCAATTAGGTGTTGTAGCCTAGTTTTTTGTTTTTACAACTTTCAAGCCTCGACTTCCCTTTCGTATACAAAAGAAAAGAAAAAAGAAGAAGAAGCTCACAACGCATCTTTAAATCCTGACTTTGAGACTAATGAGGACTAAATTGAAATCTTCTTTAATATTCATTGCAAAAGTACAATATGAATATACTCTAGGCTCTTGGGTAGTTTCTTTAATTTTTGGTTTAGACCTTCCTTATGTAACCCGGAAGGGGAAAGGAGGGGGGGGGGGGACGGGGGACACACACTTATGTTACAATTTTAGCAAATTTTTTTGGATCTATTTTTCTGCATGACTAAATACAAAAATACTTAGTTTATGCAAATAAAAGTTACGAATAAATAAATAAAATCAATCCTTTGATAACTTATAAAGAGTTAAAAGATTAATTGAATTCATAAAAAAAAAACAGAATGTTTCAGTCAGATATTGATCAAAGGTAATCCTAAATCCCAATATGTGTTTTAAAAAGTAGATCCTATACATAGCTCATGAGCATAGGCGGACCAGGGGGCTAGGGGTGGCCCCCGCCCCCCCCTAATTTTTTTTTTAAAAAAATATATATGTGTGTGTTTAGTTGTAGATGAGAGTCCAGCCACGTCACGGATGCACGTTTGGAAGTCTCTACGTACTCTCTACTATGTCTATATATATACTGCCGATTCTAAATATAAGACCTAATTGATTTTTAAAAAAAGATTAAGGAAGTTAAATCAGTTATTTAATTAATCATATGTTGTGTATGGTTAAATTATTCAGAAAAATTTAGACAAGGAATATTCAACACTATTCAAGATATTTCAAGTGTTTTACATCTGGTTTCAACTACAAAAGGGTTATTTCATAAATTAAGAGAGACAATGATGCTTTCTTGGTTCATGTTAATTTTTTTTGCATAAAATATAACATTAACATTTCAGATATGAGTGCAAAATATATTGGAAGGAGAGATCGTGCTTGAAATGAATAAAGTGAGTTTTATACTGAAAAATTTTATAGGGTAAATATCTTTTGTGCTACAATTGATTACCCTTTTATTGATAGAATAATTAGAATTGTATCACTCTTCCAGTTTCTACAACAACTATTGAAAGATCTTTATCTGCTATGAAGATAATCAAGAACAGGCTTCGAAATAGAATTGAAGACTAATTTGTTAATAATTCTTTGATTACATACATTGAAAAAGATTTTTGTTTTTTGAGTTTTAGACGGATTCAATTATAAATGAGTTTAACAATATGAAAACAAGTAGAGTAAGAGTCAAGTGGAGTGATCTTAATTTCTGTAATAGATTTCTTTTATTTTTTTGTATAATAGATCTATATTGTATTTCAAGTACTTTTATTTATGATATAACGTTTTTTATTTTCACCCCTCGTCATTAAAATTCCTGGGTCCGCCCCTGCTCATGAGGACCGTAAAGAGTTACAGATTTCGCAATTATTAACAAAAATTTCTGATTCTTCACATCTTAATTTTCTTTATCATTTAGTTACGGGTTCTTATGAGCATCGTAAATAATTACGAGTTATAACTCATAAGCACATAAAGAGTTACAAATTTTCATGAGTACTGTTAAGAGTTACGGGTTATCACTACAAAAAAACTACCATTTATCGTGGTTCACCTGTAGTGGCCATAAATAACCGCTACAAATTCATGAATTTGTAGCGGTTATTGACGAAACCGCAAAAAATTAGTAGCGGAAGCATTGACGCCAAAGCGCGGACTTGTTTGCAACGATATTTGTAGTGGTTACCATAAAGTAAACTGCTACAAATGTGGTGCCAGCTTGGCGCGTAATGGCGCGAATGTTTGTGGCGTGGCATTTGTTGTGGTTTTTTGGGAATAACTACTACAAATTTGGCGCCAGCGTTAGAGCATAACGGCGTGAACTTTGTCGCGGTGAATTTGTAGCGATTAAATGAAAAACACCGTTACAAAAAAGCAAAACGACATAGTTTTGTCACGGTTAGAGTAAAGGGACACCTTAACCATGTCAAATCCTATAATTTTGTAGCGGTTTTTGCTTCAACCGCTACAAATATTTACACTATATATAAATGACTCTGTCCGTACAACAATTATAAATATTATGAAATTCTTAAATCTGCATTGTCGCAGAATGAACTTTCTCGGGAGATGAGAGCTGCAGAATATTTGCCTCTCTCATCCATGTAGCCGAGGAAGTTCCTTCAATGACAATCCAGATTTAATTCTTTCTTCGACGTGAAGACTTCCACTCTTCTAAAGATAGTCCAACATGCGACCGAAGATTGGGTTCCGCTATAGCCACCTTTGTCTCAGGAAAATATCTTTGATCAAAATGAGTCAGTGAGTTTTTCGTGGGAGATTGGTGGCTATACTGTATCTGAATCTTCACGGGCATGTTAGACTATTTTTAGTAAAATTATTATTCTAAATTATTACTCTCGACTTTTTTGAAGAAATTAAATAAATAAATTAAATTATTTAAGAGCTTTTTTAATTTTAAAAAAATTCCAAACTAATTAGTTTGGAATTTTTTTTGCTAAAAAATGAATTTTGTAGCGGCTAGACTAACAAACTGCCACAGAATCTAAAATGGCAATCTTTCTGTATCGGTTCTTCAAAATAACCTCTACAGAATGTAAAAGGTTAATCATTTTGTAGTGGTTACGTAACTGCTGCAAAATTATGAAATTTGTCGCGGTTATATTATATAACTGCTACAAAGTGTAGCGGTTTTTATCCACCTCCCTCATTTTGAATCATTCACGCGCTTGGATTTCATTTTTCACCTTTTAACTTTTCAACCTGTAGCGGTTATATATTTAAACATTGTGGTTTCTAACGATAAGGGGAAAGGGAAATCCATTGCACGGGAGAAAGTGCCTATAAGAGGCAGTAGTAGTAGTAGAGGCCGGGGCCGTACGAGAAGGCGTGGAGCTCTGTCAATCCCTCCGCCTACTCAAGTGTGGAACGAGTTTGATGAACTCTTTACCAATGAGCCAATCCCAGACATAAAGACCGTAGGGGGAGAAGGAGGTGCAAGCCTGTCGTTCAGCAACATCGATGAAAAATGAGCAGATCCATATTGACATTCCCATAGCCGAGGCGGAGCAGTTTGTTGACAAGGAGAATGAGCGGGACCAAGGGAACCCCCGACCGTCGTCTTCGCGTTCTACCGGATTTGAGGTGGAGGTCAAAGGTAAATGTAATTAGTTTTTGACAAAAATTAAATTTAAATTCGTTACATTTAATTAAATTTTATTTAAACGCAACACAAACGTGTTTTTATAATTGTGCAGATACACATGGGAACACCAGCAGGAGGACGCTTGATGTTTCCGAGGATACTTATCTGGACGGGTATCGCGTCGTAGTCCCCTTTAACGAGGACATGAACCAGTCGATCGGCAACGGTGGTTACCTAATGAACCGGTTCCTGTCGGAATTTAGCGGGAATTGGCATGGTTCCCGATCTACTTCCACGATTGAAAGTGTGTTCCGAAGGATAACAAGGACAAAGCGTTCTCTAACATTTTGCAGGTAAGTTATGTTGCTTAATTACATTTTACATGTTAATAGTTATGATTTGTGGTTTAGTTATTTATTTATTTCTTAATTAATTACTAGTTAAATTATGATACAGAAAAATTTTAATGTGCGAGGCTCCGCAAAGAGGTACGTACTGCTGAAAATAGGGGAAGGGTGGAAGAGCTGGAGGGGTCGTCTCTACAACCAGCAGAATGGAGATGGGACGATTCCTCTGCAGCAGTTGACCGAGAGCGTCCCAGAGGACGTGGACCCAAATGACCAAGTGGCTTTTGTCCAATATAGGGGGAGTACAAAGGGACAAGTACATTTTTTGATTAATCATAGTTTACATTTGGTTTAAATTAATTAATGGTTTAACTTAATTTATAGTTTAAATGTACTTGAAATATAGCTTAAATATTAGTTAAATTATAGTTTAGATATAGTTTAAATTACTTTATAGTTTAAACATTAAATATATTTTACAAGATATCAAAATAATAATTAATTTAACTTAACATTTTGTTTGCTCCTCCTTGCTGGCTCTGTTGCAGAGGAACACCAGAAGCAGGGCACAACAGAGGGTCAACCACACGGTAGGAACAAAGACGTTGGCTGTGACCTACAGTGAGATGGCATGTTGAAAGTTAAATTAATTTCTGGTTTAAATGATGATTGTTTTATTCAGGTTCGAGTTTGCAACATTTTTAAACATTTGAAAATAAGCAAACTCTACTCAAAATAAGAACTGTGGAGTTTATAAAATGGTTTTCAATTGAAAATGCTTTCCCGCCAGAGGCAAACTCGAGCTTGCATCTGCAGGCTCGAGTTTACATACTTGTAAACTCTTTTAACTCATTTTCTGGAGGATTCAAAATGGAGTTTGCATTTCTAAACTGGAGTTTGGTTTTGACAGAAAAATTGCTGATTGAAATTGAATAAGTTTCAAATCCTTTTAACTTAACCAAAAGCAAACCAAAAATGAATTTCATATAATCATAGTAAGAGGCAAGAATTAGATATCACCGTAATTCCTCTTATCCTCATAGGAGCTTGCTTGGTTGAGATGGATTGATTAGATAACTCCTTTTCCAATGTTCACCATCAACATCCAGCAGCTTGTTTAGCTTTCTCAAGAGTTGGATCATTTCTCTATGTTGCATCTTTGAGAAGCTTTCCTTGATCCTACAAAGCTGTATAAATCCTTTTCTTTCTTGGTATCCAACCTTCCTTGGATCCAATCATTGTTAGCTTGTAGAAATAAGATTCACATGCTCTAAAGAATACACTCAATTCAGAATAATTGAGTACAATGAATTAAGCATGACTTTATGCATAAAAGGATGTTCTCTTTTCAAATTATCATGTATGCATAAAGAACTAGATTGTTGAACACTGCAATTCCTTAGAAAAGTAAATTAGGATGTGAAAGCCCAATTTCAAAGATAGTTTACAATGCTCATTCCTAAGGATACAAAGTTTAAAACCCTCAATGAATATTTCAAATGATAGGAAAGGAGGTTTTACCATTGTATACCTTTACCTTAGGTACTTGGAGTATTTCCTTTGCTTACCCATTGGTTCTTCATATGTTTTCTTATGGGTGTGGGCAAAGTTTTCTCAAAAGACATAGACAACAAAAATCTTTTCCTTTGTGCATGAGAGATCCTTCTTTTCTTATTTTCCTCAAGATAGTTGAATGGTACTTCATTGTAGTTTCTTCTTGAGACAGAATGTATTCTTCTTATAGGTGTCCATTGCTTCTTACGATTTGATTACGTAATTCCAGCAATGGATGCTCTGAGAGTTCTCTTGCTTGATGTGAGTCTCCTTTTAGGCTCATGAGACACTCTTAGATTCTTCTTCATCCTCTTAATACCTTTATGTCTAGAGGAGAAAACCATTGTAGCGAAGTAGGGAACTCGAGGTTAAAGATATGAACTCGAGTTTGCTCATCCTGGAACTCGATTTCTTCTGGTTTTAACTCTGAATTGATCCATTCCAGCTTCCATATGATCTTGGAGACTTCTAGCATCAATATAAGAACTTCAATAAATATATTCCATTGCATTGCAAGTTCTTCCTTCTTCAATTTCTTCTCTCCTTCTAGATTATCCCCCAAAATCATTTGATAACTTCTTGCTTCCTTGATATTATAATATTCTCATTATATTGTGCAAGAACTTCTTTCTTCAATCAACAGTCTCCATTACAAAACTTTTGCATCTACATTAAATATAAGAATTAGTCAAAGTAGAAGATAAATGTAGTATGCAACCTTTTTGCTCTTTAGAATGGCATCTATATAAGACATTATCAAAACTAATCAAAACCAACAGAAATGTCATCTAATCGTCCCCTTCAACTACTCCACATGGACTTAGTTGGACCAGCTAGAGTAAGGAGTCTTGGAGGTAACTTATATACTCTAGTGATTGTAGATGACTTCTCTCGTTTTACTTGGACTATGTTTATGTCATCAAAGGATGAAACATTTGATCTATTTACTGTGTTTGCCAATAAGGTGCAAAACGAGAAAGGAATTTATATTTCAACTATCCGAACCGATCATGGAGGGGAGTTTGAAAATCAATCCTTTGCTGAATTTTGTGATGCTCACGGTATTGACCACAACTTCTCGGCTCCAAGAACACCACAACAAAACAGTGTAGTTGAGAGGAAGAATCGTGTGCTCACGGAAATGGCTCGTGCAATGCTGAATGAGAATCAAACATCACAAGTCTATTGGGCAGACGCAATGAGCACATCGAGCTACATATCAAACCGAGCCTATCTGCAAAAGAAGCTAAATAAAACTCCTTACGAGATCTACAAAGGAAGGAAACCCAACCTAGCTCACTTACATATCTTCGGCTGCAAATGTTTTGTACACAACAATGGTAAGGACAATCTGGGTAAATTTGATTCCAAAGCGGACGAAGGTATTTTTCTTGGATACTCAAATAGGAGTAAGGCTTAAAGGGTATTCAATAAACGTACTCGTATAGTTGAAGAGTCTATCCATGTTGTGTTCTGCGAGTCCAAAATTAATGAACATTTAGATGATGATGATGATGAACCTACCTACAAAAACCAATTCTTTTCAAAAACTACTCCTGCTTCTCTTGAAAATCCCGAAAATGTTTTTGAAAACAATGGTCAGAATTCTATAGAAAATCCTGATCTATCCCAACCTAGAGCTTGGAAATTTATTAGAAATCATCCTCTAGACCAAGTCATAGGTGATGTAAATCAAGGTGTGAGAACTAGGAAAAGTACTTTAAATGAAGTAACATTTTCTGCATTCATATCTAACATCAAACCCTCTAAATTTAACGAGGCCCTCTCAGACAATGATTGGTTAATCGCAATGCAAGAGGAATTGCATCAATTTGATAGAAATCAGGTTTGAGATTTGGTACCTAGGCCTAAAGATCATCCGATCATTTGTACCAAATGGGTATTCAAAAACAAACGTGATGAATATGCAATTATAGTCAAAAATAAGGCTAGACTTGTTGCCAAAGGCTATAATCAGGAAGAAAGAATTGATTATGAAGAAACGTATGCTCCAGTAGCTAGATTAGAGGCAATACGTGTACTCTTGGCCTTTGCATGCATCAAAGAATTCAAACTTTATCAAATGGATGTTAAAAGTGAACTTTTAAATGGTTTTATACAAGAGGAAGTATATGTAGAGCAACCTCCTGGCTTTGAAAATGAACATTATCCAGATCACATTTATCGTCTCAAAAAGGCACTGTATGGTCTTAAACAAGCTCCACGAGCTTAGTACGAAAGGCTCAGTAAATTTCTATTAGAACAATGTTTCATTAAAGGAAAGGCAGTCACGACACTCTTTATTAAAAATAATAAACTCAATGAAATTCTAGTTGTTCAAATATATGTAGATGATATTATTTTTGGTTCTACTAACTAATCTCTATGTGAGGAATTTTCAAAGAAAATGCAAAATGAATTTGAAATGTCAATGATGGGTGAGTTAAAGTACTTTCTCGGCTTGCAAATCCAACAACGGAAGGATGACATATTTATCTCACAAATGAAGTATCTCCGTGATTTGCTCAAGAAGTTTGGATTGGAGCATTGCAATGGTGCTGATACACCAATGAGTTCCACTGCCTCTCTAGACGCCGATGAAGAAAAAGGGAAAGACTTCAACATAACCAAATATCGAGGGATGATCGGATCAATGCTCTATTTAACAGCAAGTAGAGCGGATATTCAATTCAGTGTGGGAATGTGTGCGACATTTCAAGCTGCACCAAAAGAATCACATGCCGAGCATGTAAAGAGAATTTTTCGCTATCTCTCAGACACAAAGGAGCTTGGTCTCTGGTTTCCAAAGGGTCAACAAGAGTTTTTGGTTGCATATTCAGACTCCGATGACGCTGGTTATAAGACTGACAGAAAGAGTACTAATAGACAGTGTGAGTTTCTCGGTGGATCACTAGTATCCTGGTTTAGTAAGAAACAAACCATCGTAGCTGTATCGTCGACAAAAGCTGAATATGTTGTTGTCTCCAGCTGTTGTGCACAAGTTCTGTGGCTAAGACAACAATTATCTGACTTAAGAGTTCATTTGAAAGAAATTCCAATCCTTTGTGACAACATCAGCACAATAAGTCTCACGAAAAATCCAATTCAACACACAAGAACAAAGCACATTGATGTGAGACATCACTTCATCAGAGACCATGTGCAAAAGAAGGATATTAAAGTGATGTTTATTCCCACTCACTTGCAACTTGCTGACATTTTCACGAAGCCCTTAGCCAAAGAACAATTCAACTTTATTCGAAGAGAATTGCGAATGGTAAACCCCAATGAATTGTAAGTAATGTTAGTTTAAATATTGTCAATTGTGTTTTGATGTTTAAACGAGGAACTAACTTTACCATCGGAGTGTTTAGCTATGTTATGCAGGTCCCTTTTTAGAAGTCCTTGGGTGTTACTGTTCATTTTAACGCTGTCATTCTTGAGAATTGTCTCTACCAAATCGTGTAAAAAATTGATTTTCAACGCAGGATTCTCGAGAATTAGTTTCCCATTCTGGAGAATTGCCTCAACAAATCCTGAGAAAATTATCTTAGCTTTGCATTCTCGAGAATTAGTTCCCCATTCTCGAGAATTGCTCTAAACACATCTTGTGAACATTGAGCTTTTAGGACTACATTCTCGAGAATTAGTTTCCTATTCTCGAGAATTCCCCCAAACAAATTTCGTATAACTTGATTTTTAGCGCCTAATTCTCGAGAATCAGTTTCTCATTCTCGAGAATTGCTTCATGCTAGTGCTCTTGAAATTAATTTTCACTGTGAACTCTCGAGAATTAAGATGGGATTCTTGAGAATTCAGGTCATTCTCGAGAATTAAGAATCATTCTCGAGAATTGAATGTTATATATTTGTTAGAATTCAAGTCATTCTTGATAACTCTTGGGAGTACTCTCGAGAATCATAAGATATGTTTCTTAAACCATCACCAATTCTCGAGAACTGCAAGCAATTCCCGAGAATGGTCGGCGATGTTTTGGTTTCAATCTAGGGTCATTTCATTCGCTGGGGACATGTCGTTTTACCCAATCCTGAAACTTTAAAACCCTAAATCCCTAATCACTTTCATCCATTCTTCCTTTCACTTTCGAGAACCCTCTCGTCTCTCTCTCTGTTCTTCTTCTTCATTCCCTTCACCAAATCAATACTGAAATCCTTCTTTCCAACATGGATAAATCATCATCGAAATCGCCTTCCCAACCTCTCACTAAGAAGCCTCGCATAAAATACAGACCCAAGGTCCAAACCTCAGAAAAACCCACTCCGACGAAGACGGTCTCATTCTCCACAGAAATCCACTCTATACCGTCACGTCCTCTCACTTGATCATCAACTCATTCTCTTCCATCATGAAAAGGTGCAAGCAAATAATCCAAAGGAGCAAGCACATCACACTCTAGCTCTACTCATACCTCTGACCTCTACAGAAACGACGCTCCAAGTTTCCATGAGCTTCGTTCAAAGAATGATGAAGACAGAGCTCAAAAACCTCCTCACAAGCATCCTGGACGACAACAGTCAGCTAATCTTCATCCCACTTTTGCATGTAAGATGACTGGACAGAAAAGTGCATTACATTGCCCTCCTGGATTCTGCCACGACCCATTGGTACTTCCCTCTGATCCTTTATTCGTATCAAGTTATGGGGAGAGACCTTTTTGCCCCACTGTTTGGCTTAATCTGGATAATTTTAGAAGATCTTGTAATTTGGATTTATCTCCCTGGTTAATCCCCTACACGCCCTTATTAGATATTCAAACCCCATATTCACCTCACATAGTTAAGGTCTTCTATTTTAATATCGTTGAAGAAAAGAGGCCTGGTGAAGAAATTGTCTTATTTACTCAGGTTAGGGGAAACAAATACAGATTAAAGTTCTCTGGTATCTTTACAGTCACAACTTGGTAAACAAGGGACAGAGTTTCACTCACTTTGTGAGTAAGGATTACCAGTTGCTCGCTTCCATTATTGCCAAAGAGCCACGTAATCTAGGAAAATTGATTATTTCAGAAATGTCAAATTTTCTATCTACCTCCTGTTAAATCTCAAGTCTTTTGATGATAACAAAAGATTCAAAAGATTTAAAGGTTTCAAAACAGAAAGTGATAATAACTAAATTTGTGAATCAGAAACAAACACTCTCGAGAATACATTCATGATTCTCGAGAATGCCCTCATAATTCTCGAGTATAGCATGGCAAAATCAAATGACTTCATGTTATTCTGATTCTCGAGAATCAGACTGAATTCTCGAGAATTGGACCAATTCTCGAGTACCTAAAATTGATTCTCGAGTATGCATAGTCTGCCACAACATCACTCCTGGATATAACATCATTCTCGAGAATGAGTAAGCCATTCTCGAGAATGGAAGTGATTCTCGAGAATAAGTTAAAGATTCTCGAGAATGATCATATAAAGATTAAGTCGCCTTATGTCATGTGATTCTCGAGAATGAGATTGTAATTCTCGAGAATGGAAGTGATTCTTGAGAATACTCCAAGGATACTCAAGAATGTTTAAGTAAATATATAATTATCTAAATTGTCTTGCGACACATGATTCTCGAGAATAACAAGTTGATTCTCAAGAATGGAAGTGATTCTCGAGAATGAGTCATGGACTCTCAAGAATACTCAATGATTGAATTAATTGCTTCCAGACCTGTGATTCTCGAGTATGTCAACTTGACTCTCGAGAATGGAAGCAATTCTCGAGAACTCTCTCATGATTCTCGAGAATGCTAAGTGAATGAATATAATGATCAAATATCCCCTATTACATGATTCTCGAGAATGCTTAATTGATTCTCGAGAATGCAGTATCAATTCTCGAGAATACCCTGCTTCTACGAAAATTGCTTAACGTCCGATTCTCGAGAATGATGATTCAATTCTCGAGAATGGCGTCATTCAAACTTCATGATAAAGCTTCTGGCCAAAGGATTCTCGAGAATGAAATGATCAATTCTCGAGAACTCCTTCAGGATTTCCTTCTCTACTTTTGTTTCTAACTTGATTCTCGAGAATGCTTAGAACAATTCTCGAGAATGCTTATCTCGAAAAGTTTGCGATAAATGCACAATATTTAAATCTCTTTAGGAAATTCATGGGCTATTCTCTAATGCTTATTAATCATCTTTAATCTCATTTATATCATATCTAATCATTCTTTGGTTGAGTGTTAAAGTGATTAACCAGGTTAAATTTGAATTCGAGCGAAAGGCTATCCAACATGGCAGTACATTAAATGCAAGTCAGAGAAACAAAGCAACATTAGGAATAAACACTCACAGCAGACGAAAACATTCTTTCGAGGAACACTTATTCCAGCTTGCCTTTGATTATCTCCCTGCACAAGGTCGTCACCGCCGAGAGCATTTAATGAAGCAACGTTCAAATATCTTCAAACATTATGCTTATGTGTCTAACGGAAATATAGAGAGTCACAACGGCTATTTCTTGAAGTCTCTCAACGGCATAAATGGCGTTCACTATAAAAGGCCATCGCATTCAATTTCGCCAACTACTGAAACATCTTACGCATTTGTTGGGATCTGTACACGCAGCGGAATAAAACTCTTGCGAATCTCTTAGGCGGATTGCTCAATAGCATTTAAATCTGGATTTAGGATTTCCGAATCATACCTTTGCCGAACAATTTGAACTGGTGGGCTACCTTCTCGTGCTTCTTGATCACGTGGGCTAACGCCTTCTTGTTCGATCAGATAGGAGCAGACTACGCGTGTCCTCTCCCTCTACCGGTATCCACACGAACGGCCTTCAACACTGACGGCAGCGTGCTAGCGCCTCAGTATTCTTGCGTCTCTCTATCTTTCGCTCAAGGGTTTTTCGCGGCTTTTTAATATGCTCGACTAAAAGTCCCGTAGGTTTTTCTAAACCTAGCAGTGTAATATATTCAAAACAAATTTTGAATCGGATTAAAAAATATATTAATTAAATCTATCGATAGATCTAATCAAATCTATTTATTTAATCCGAATTAAAAAACCCTCTCGATTTAATTTATATTTATAAATTAAATCAAGATATGATATCGTTATATTTAATTTAAAATGAGATCCGATATCTCGGTTCAAATTAAATCGATATACAATATCTTTATTCGAAAATTAAATCTGAGATACAATATCTCAATTTATTATAGTTATTTAATTTATCAAATAAATTAAATACTATATATAATAATATTATTATCAATAAATAATATCATTATTATTTTCGAATAATATATTTATATATGTATGTATATATATATACACACACACATCCTAGATTAAATAAGTATTCATTAAATCTTAAACACATTTAAGACTCAATGAATCTGGACACTCTTGCTCGTGTTGGGTCATTCTTGTGTGCGACCCTGTAGGCCCACATGAGATTGGCAGCGGGCCAATACTGTACCAGCCCACAAGTCGCAAGCGGCCTCTAGTAAGACATTGCGACTACCCAATTCATATGGGGATCGTTGATAAGTACAATGACTTGCCCCTAGGGCATAATTTCCAACAGCATTCAATTTGAGTCAATTGTATTTATTTTTTCAACTATCTCATTAATATCTTCGGATATTCTAGCACTTCAGTGATTATCATTTATCTACTCAGTGAGGAGTTTCTGTCACTTAAACATTTACTTGATTACAGTTTAGATTGTATAACTTAAGGTTGTGGAACCTTAAGAGTGGGTGTACGTTTACAACCAGTAAGGGGGAGTGAGTCCAAGAGTGATGGATCATCCCTGTGTTGTAATCGTATTTGAAAAGATTAATGGAAATCCCAAGGTGGGCTTGGGGACTGGACGTAGGTCGAAGTGTTTGGCCGAACCAGTATAAATCTCTCTGTGTTCATTTACTTTTTCTTTCTTAGATTAAATTATGTCTCTGTGTGCATCATCGAAAAAGAATTTGAGATCACCTATTCACCCCCTCTAGGTGATATTCCACTTTCATTTGGTATCAGAGCATAGGTTTCTCAGTTGGGATTAACATCCCGAGAAAAAGATCATGGAAGGAATATTACCTGATGGTGCTTCAATTACTCGTTCTGGAAAGCAAAGTTCAAGGTGTTCATGTTGGCAACCAATTATGGTCTCTGGCAAGTAATATAAAATGGAGACTTTTTTCCTACAAGAAATGAAGGTGGATTCGTTGTTCCAAAGACAGAGGAGGAATTTGATGAGAATGATCGAAGAAAAATGACACTCAACAGTAAAGCCGTTCTAATGCTTCAAAGTGCCCTTAGCCAAAAGGAGTACTTTCAAATATGCAATCTATCAACTACAAAAGAGATGTGGAAGGCGTTGGAGATTGCATATGAAGGAACCTTCGGCATCAAAGAAAATTGCATCAATACTTTGACTACCGGATATGATTTACTTTGGATGAAGACAGGGGAAACTATTTCTGAATTTCAACTTCGTTATACACACTTGACCAATCAATTGGCGGCTCTGGGAAAAAAATTGACCAACGCTCTCAAGTCAGAAAGATTCTCAATGTTCTGACTAAAGATTGGGAGGCAAAGGTTACAACAATAGAAGAGACACGAGGTGAATCGATGACTTCAGTTGCTGCTCTGCTCGGAAGTCTATCCTAATATGAAAGCAAGTTGAAATTCAGAAAGGGCCTAGAAGATATCAACAGCAACAAGAGCAAAGGTGTTGCTCTTAATGCTGAGAAAGAGAAAGAAGTTAAGGAAGATGATATCGATGATGATGAGGATGAAGAATTGGGAATGATTGTCCGAAGATTCAAAAGATTCTATAAAAGGGACCAAGGCTTCAGAAACAAGTTCCACAAAGGAGGAAGCTCAAATAACATACGTGAATATAAGGATAAAGATCAAATCATCTGTTATGAGTGCGATAAACCAAGCCACTACAAATCCAAATGCCCGCAATTGAAAGGCGATGAGAAAGAAAAGAAGAAGAGGTTCAACCATTTCAAAAAGAAGGCTTATATGTCTTCCATCTGGGGAGATAGATCTTCAGAAGAAGAAAGTGAGGAAGAGGAAGAGATGGCTAACGTCTGTCTGGTTACAGAAGATGAGAAACCCGACAATAATGGCGATGAGGTAAATGATTCACAGCCTTCTTATGATGAATTATTCGATGAATATAATGCTATACAATCTGAATATGAAATGCTTGCTGAAAAATACATAGATTTGAAAAGGAAGAATATTACTCTTGAACAGCAAGTCAAAAATCTTTCGTGCACAAATATTGTCTGTGAAGATTGTTTGGATTTAGAGAAAAGAAATCTATACCTAACAAAAACACTTGAGAAATTCACTAAAGGTAGTGAGATGCTCAGTGTAATTTGGAAAGAACAAAGATTTACAAATGATCGCTCAGGTATAGGATATAATCCTATTTTTTATAAAAGAAAAGGCAGGAAGAAAACAGGTGAAAAGTCCTATTTGAAATATTTTCAGAAAATTGTTCACACATCTAATCCATTTGCGCATTGTAATTACTGTAATCGTAAGGGTCATAGTACTTCGTCTTGTTTTCATAAAAGGGATAGAAGAGATAGGCCTGTTGGAAATTATCAGTGGGTACCTAAAGGAACTTATGTTTCCCAGGCCTGAACTAACCACAAAGGACCCAAGCAAAAGTGGGTACCTAAAGCCTAATCTCTCTTGATTTGCAGGTACGTCTGAGAGCATCAAGAACCAACAAATGGTATATTGATAGTGGATGCTCTAGACACATGACGGGGGATCAAGCTAAATTTGTGGCAATGAAGACAAAAGATGGTGGTAAAGTCACCTTTGGAGTGAATCAATCTGGCAAAATCACTGGAGTTAGAAAATTGGTACAAAAGATGGACCACTGATCAAAGACGTCTATCTAGTAGAAGGTCTCTGCCACAACCTCCTAAGCGTTAGTCAAAGTGCCGACAAAAACAATTGGATTCTCTTTGACTCGGAGGAATGCCTTATTGTAAGTAAGGATGATCTCCCAATAGATAAAGGTAAACTAAAAACATTATTCAAAGCTCCTAGAGAAGGTAACTGCTATACATTAGAATTGCCCAAAGTTAACTCTGAAAAATGTTTTGTTAGCAACTTGGATGAAGGTTGGCTGTGGCATAAGCGGCTGGCTCATGTAAATATGCTACAATTAGACAAGTTGCTAAGAAAAGATTTAGTTATTGGTTTACCCAAACTTCGATTTAAAAATGACATGATCTTGATGCTTGTCAAAGGGGTAAACAAACCAAATCTTCTTTTAAGAATAAGTTTGAAATGTCAACTAATCGTCCCCTTCAACTACTCCACATGGACTTAGTTGGACCGGCTAGAATAAGAAGTCTTGGTGGTAACTTATATACTCTAGTTATTGTAGATAACTTCTCTCGCTTTACATGGACTATGTTTATGTCATCAAAAGGTGAAACATTTGATCTATTTACTGTGTTTGCCAATAAGGTGCAAAACGAGAAAGGCATTTATATTTCATATATTCGAACCGATCATGGAGGGGAGTTTGAAAATCAAGCCTTTGCTGAATTTTGTGATGCTCACGGTATTGACCACAACTTCTCGGCTCCAAGAACACCACAACAAAACGGTGTAGTTGAGAGGAAGAATCGTGTTCTCACAGAGATGGCTCGTGCAATGCTAAATGAAAATCAAACATCACCAGTCTTTTGGGAAGACGCAATGAGCACAACAAGCTCCATATCAAACTGAGCTTATCTGCGAAAGAAGCTAAATAAGACACCTTACGACTCTACAAAGGAAGGAAACCCAATCTAGCTCACTTACATATCTTCGGCTGCAAATGCTTTGTACACAACAATAGTAAGGATTATCTGGGTAAATTTGATTCCAAAGCGGACGAAGGTATTTTTCTTGGATACTTAAATAAAAGTAAGGCTTATAGAGTATTCAATAAACGTACTCGTATAGTTGAAGAGTTTATCCATGTTGTGTTCTGCGAGTCCAAAATAAATGAACCTTTAGATGATGATGATGAACCTGCTCACAAAAACCAATTCTTTTAAAAAACAACTCCTGCTTCACTTGAAAATTTCGAAAATGTTTTTGAAAACAATGGTCAGAATTCTATAGAAAATCCTGACCAATCCCAACCTAGAGCTTGGAAGTTTATTAGAAATCATCCTCTGGACCAAGTCATAGGTGATGTGAATCAAGGTGTGAGAACTAGGAAAAGCACTTTAAATGAAGTAACATTCTCTGCATTCATATCTAATATCGAACCCTCTAAGATTGATTAGGCCCTCTCAGACAATGATTGGGTAATCGCAATGCAAGAGGAATTGCATCAATTTGATAGAAATCAGGTTTGGGATTTGACACCTAGGCCTAAAGACCATCCGGTCATTGGCACCAAATGGGTATTCAAAAACAAACATGATGAATATGCAATTATAGTCAGAAATAAGGCTAGACTTGTTGCCAAAGGCTATAATCAGGAAGAAGGAGTTGATTATGAGGAAACGTATGCTCCAGTAGCTAGATTGGAGGCAATACGTGTACTCTTGGCCTTTGCTTGCATCAAAGAATTCAAACTTTATCAAATGGATGTTAAAAGTGCATTTTTAAATGAATTTATACAAGAGGAAGTTTATGTAAAGTAACCTCCTGGCTTTGAAAATGAACATCATCCTGATCACGTTTTCGTCTCAAAAAGGCATTGTATGGTCTTAAACAAGCTCAACGAGCTTGGTATGAAAGACTCAATAAATTTCTATTAGAACAAGGTTTCATTAGAGGAAAAGCAGACACGACACTCTTCATTAAAAATAATAAACTCAATGAAATTCTAGTTGTACAAATATATGTAGATAATATTATTTTTGGTTCTACTAATGAATCTCTATGTGAAGAATTTTTGAAGAAAATGCAGAATGAATTTGAAATGTCAATGATGGGTGAGTTGAAGTACTTTCTCGGCTTGCAAATCCAACAACGGAAGGATGGAATATTTATCTCACAAACGAAGTATCTCCGGGACTTGCTCAAGAAGTTTGGATTGGAGCATTTCAACGGTGATGACACACCAATGAGCTCCATTGCCTCTCTAGACGCTGATGAACAAAAAGGGAAAGACTTCAACATAACCAAATACCGAGAGATGATTGGATCACTACTCTACTTAACAGCAAGTAGACCAGATATTCAATTCAATGTGGGAATGTGTGCGAGATTTCAAGCTGCGCCAAAGGAATCACATGCTGAGCATGTAAAGAGGATTTTTCACTATCTCTCAAATACAAAGGAGCTTGGTCTCTGGTTTCCAAAGGGTCAATAAGAGTTTCTTGTCGCATATTCAGATTCCGATCATGCTGGTTACAAGACTGACAGAAAGAGTATTAGTGGACAGTGTGAGTTCCTCGGAGGATCACTAGTATCATGGTTTAGTAAGAAACAAACCATCGTGGCCGTATCTTCAACAGAAGCTGAGTATGTTGCTGTCTCTAGTTGTTGCGCACAAGTTCTGTGGCTAAGACAACAATTATCTGACTTAGGAGTCCATTTGAAAGAAATTCCAATCCTTTGTGACAACATCAGCACAATCAGTCTCGCGAAAAATCCAGTTCAACACACAAGAACAAAGCACATTGATGTGAGACATCACTTCATCAAAGACCATGTGCAAAAGAAAGATATCAAAATAATGTTCATTCCCACGCACTTGCAACTCGCTGACATTTTCACAAAGCCCTTAGCCAAAGAACAATTCAATTTCATTCGAAGAGAATTGGGAATGGTAAACCCCAATGAATTGTGAGTAATGTTACTTTAAATATTTTTAATTTTGTTTTGATGTTAAAAGGAACTAACTTTACCATCGGAGTGTTTAGCTATGTTTTGCAGGTCCTCTGTTCGAACAAATAAAAACAGAGGTTAACAGAGTGCTCCTATTCTCGAGAATATATTATCCATTCTCGAGAATCATGGTATGATATTCTATCATCGCTCCTAGTCATTCTCGAGAATCATAGATCACTCTCGAGAATTATCGGGTTTTCAGAACTCACTAGGTGTTACTATTCAATTTTACACCTTCGTTCTCGAGAATCAGAATAGCATTCTCGAGAATTGTCTCTACCAAATCATGTGAAAAATTGATTTTTAGTGCTAGGTACTCGAGAATCAGTTTCCTATTCTCAAGTATTGTCTTCAACGAACTCTGAGAAAATTGGTTTTAACCTTGCATTCTCGAGAATTAATTCCCCATTCTCAAGAATTGATCTAAACACATCTTGTGAACATTAATTTTTCAGTGCTACATTCTTGAGAACTAGTTTCCTATTCTCGAGAATTCCCTCAAACGAATTTCGTAAAGCTTGAAGTTTAATGTCTAATTCTCGAGAACTCAGGTCATTCTCGAGAATTCCTCCACACTAATTCTCTTGAAACTTATTAAAGATCTCTCGAGAATTAAGATGGCATTCTCGAGAACCCAGGTCATTCTCGAGAATTTAAGAATCATTCTTGAGAATTGAACGTTTCAAATTTATTCGGAATTAAAGTAATTATCGAGAATTGCAAGCAATTCCCAAGAATGGTCAACAAACGTTTGGTTTCAAAGAGGTGTCGTTTCATTCGCTGGGGATGTATCGTTTTGCACAATCTGGTAAAATTAAAACCTAAATCCCTAAATCATCTGTTCATTCTTCGTCCACTCTCGAGAATCCCTCTCGTCTCTCACTCTGTTCCTCTTCTTCATTTCCTTCGCCATCTCAATCCCACTGTTGTCCTCTTCCCAAATGGATAAATCTTCATCAAAATCGAAATCTCCTTCTCAACCTCTCACGAAGAAGCCTCGCACGAGATATCGACCAAAGGTACAATCTTCTGAAAAACCCACTCCGACGAAGACAGTTTCATTTTCTGCAAACCTTCAATCCACACCCTCTCGACCAATCACTCGATCTTCGACCCATTCTCTCCCATTATCCAAACAGTCAAGCAAATCATCCAAGGAAGCCAGCGCATCATTTCAAAGAGCTAGCGAATCGTCCAAACGAACAAGCAAATCATCTCAAGCCGCAAGCTCATCTCACTCTAGTTCAACTCATACTCGAGACTTATACGAAGATGAAGTCCCAAATTTTCATGAATTGCGCTCTAAGGAGAAAGAAGACAGAGTCCAAAGACCTCCTCACAGGCATCCTGGTCAACAACAGTCAGCTGCTCCTCTCACATTTGCCTGTAAAATGGCTGGGCAGAAGAGTGCACTGCATTTCCCTCCTGGATTCTGTAAAGCCCCATTGGTATTACCCTCTGATCCCTTATTTGCTTCCAGTTATGGGGAGAGACCTTTTTGTCCCACTGTTTGGCTTCATCTGGATAGGTTTAGGAGATCTTGCAATTTGGACTTATCTCCTTGGTTAGCCCCTTACATGCCCCTATTGGAAATTCAAACCCCATATTCACCTCACATAGTTAAGATATTTTATTTCAATATGGTTGAAGAGAAGAGGTCTGGTGGTGAGATTGTGTTTTTTACTCAGGTTAAGGGGCAACAGATTCAAATTTATGCTGAGATTATCAATTCCTACTTAGGAATTTCTAATGCACCTAAAGACCCACCTTCCTTATCTGAGCGTTAATGTTTTAATCTTTTGTTACCTACTCAAGATTATGATGGGAAACCCCTTAAGTTTAAACCTTCTCAGATGCCTGACACCCATAGATTCGTCTGGTATCTCTACAGTAGAAACTTGGTGAACAAAGGACAAAGATTTACTCATTTTGTTAGTAAAGACTACCAGTTGCTAGCCTCTATCATTGCCAAGGAGCCACACAACTTAGGAAAACTGGTTATCTCAGAGATGTCCAACTTCTTATCTACCTCTAGCACCTCCAAGAGAAACACAATGCCCTATCCTAACTTGGTCTCTCAGATACTTGGTTTCCACAATGTCTGGTATCTTCTGAAGGGTGACAAGGTAGTCTTTCCTAAGGAGTTCAGCAAAACTCACTTATTATATATGAAGCTTTCTTTCGCCAAAGCAACTGGGCCATTGAAAGCAGAACCCCATAAGAAAGATAAAGAAGTTGTGGATGGACCCTCTCAGCCTACCTCATCCAAGGTTCCAGAAGAAGCTCATTCTTCTCAGGCTGGCACTGCTTCAGCTCATGTCCCCTCTTTCTCTCAGAATGCTACTCAGACTCTAATTCAGAATGCAATTGATACACTAAAGGAGGGATTAAAGTGTCAAAATCAACTTCTCAGAGAGCTGGTCAAAGGCATAGAAACAGACATGCTTGCCTTGAGGCTTCATCTCCATGATCGCCTCAACTCAGAGATGTCAGCTCTCAAAGCTGATGTAGATGCTCGTCTCTCTGTTTTGTTTGAGCATCAGAGGGAAATTAGGCAGGAAGTTCAGGATTTGGATCAACAACATCTTCGGACTCAGCTTTTGATACAGGACCTAAACAACAATCTTGAGTGTCTTGTCAACAACCTCAGTCGTCCACTGTTATTGTTCCTTATTCTGCTCCTACTGGTCCCCCTTCTTTGACTGATGACAAAGGGGGAGAAGAGGCATAGGATTTAGAGTAGTGTTTTAGTATCTAGGATTTAGTGTCAGAACTTATTTTGCTTATCACTGATACACTAATTGCACTAATGATTTTGCTATAAGATTCTGGACCTTGACTATTATAGTCTTTAAAGACACATTTTGATATGATCTTGCTGATATGTTTAATGTCATGATATGTTTCACTTTTGTCTCTGTTTTTCAAATATTTAAATCTTTAAATAATTCCTTTTGCCAAAATAATTGTCATCATAAAAAAGGGGGAGAATGTTAGATCCCAAGTGTTTTGATGATAACAAAAGATTCAAAAGATTTAAAGGTTTCAAAACAGAAAGTGATAATAACTAAATTTGTGAATCAGAAACAAACACTCTCGAGAATACATTCATGATTCTCGAGAATGATCTTATGATTCTCGAGAATGCCCTCATAATTCTCAAGTATAGCATGACAAAATCAAATGACTTCATGTTATTATGATTCTCGAGAATGCCCTCATAATTCTCAAGTATAGCATGACAAAATCAAATGACTTCATGTTATTCTGATTCTCGAGAATCAGACTGAATTCTCGAGAATTGGACCAATTCTCGAGTACCCAAAATTGATTCTCGAGTATGCATAGTCAGCCACAACATCACTCCTGGATATAACATCATTCTCGAGAATGAGTAAGCCATTCTCGAGAATGGAAGTGATTCTCGAGAATAAGTTAAAGATTCTCGAGAATGATCATATAAAGATTAAGTCGCCTTATGTCATGTGATTCTCGAGAATGAGATTGTAATTCTCGAGAATGGAAGTGACTCTCGAGAATACTCCAAGGATACTCGAGAATGTCTAAGTAAATATATAATGATCTAAATTGCCTTGCGACACATGATTCTCGAGAATAACAAGTTGATTCTCGAGAATGGAAGTGATTCTCGAGAATGAGTCATGGACTCTTGAGAATACTCAATGATTGGATCAATTTCTTCTAGACCTGTGATTCTCGAGTATGTCAACTTGACTCTCGAGAATGGAAGCAATTCTCGAGAACTCTCTCATGATTCTCGAGAATGCTAAGTGAATGAATATAATGATCAAATATCTCCTATTACATTCCAGCTTGCCTCTAATTATCTCTCTGCACAAGGTCGTCACCGCCGAGAGCATTTAATGAAGCAACGCTCGAATATCTTCAAACATTCTGCTTCTGTGTCTAACAGAAATATAGAGAGTCACAACGGCTATTTCTTGAAGTCTCTTAACGACATAAATGGCGTTCACTATAAAAGGCCATCGCATTCAATTTCGCCAACTACTGAAACATCTTACGCATTCAATTTGAGTCAATTGTATTTATTGTTTCAACTGTCTCATTAATATCTTCGGATATTCTAGCACTTCAGTGATTATCATTTATCTACTCAGTGAGGAGTTTCTGTCACTTAAACATTTACTTGATTACAGTTTAGATTGTATAACTTAAGGTTGTGGAACCTTAAGAGTGGGTGTACATTTACAACCAATAGGGGGAGTAAGTCCAATAGTGATAGGATCATCCTTGTGTTGTAATCGTATTTAAAAAGATTAGTGGAAATCCCAAGGTGTGCTTGGGGACTGGACGTAGGTCGAAGTTATTGGCCAAACCTGTATAAATCGCTCTGTGTTCATTTACTCTTTCTGTCTTAGATTAAATTATGTCTCCGTGTGCATCATCGAAAAAGAATTTGAGATCACCTATTCACCCCCCTTTAGGTGATATTCCACTTTCACCTCCAGTACTTCCAAGAAAAATACCATGCCATATCCTAACTTGGTTTCTCAGATTCTTGGCTTCAACAATATATGGTATCTTATGAAAGGTGACAAGGCAGTCTTTCCTAAGCAGTTTAGCAAAACTCACCTTTTATATATGAAGATTTCCTTTACCAAGGCAACTGGGCCACTGAAAGCATAACCTCAGAAAAAGGACAAAGAGGTAGTGGATGGTCCTTCTCAGCCTTCTTCATCCAAGGCACCAGAAGAAGCTCATTCTTCTCAGGCTGGCACTGCTTCAGCTCATGCACCTTCTTTCTCTCAGAATGCTACTCAGACTCTGATTCAGAACGCTATTTCTCCTGTGTTGAAGGGACTAGAGATACACAATCAGCTTTTAAAGGGAAATGGTTAAAGCTTTGCATAGAGAAATGCTTGATCTAAATAATCATCTTGATGATCGCATAACCTCTGAGATGTCAGATCTCAAAGCTGAAGTGGATGCTCGTCTGTCTGTTCTGTTTGAGCATCAGAGGAAGATTAAGAAGGAAGTTCAGGATTTGGATCAACAACATCTTCGTACACAACTCCTGATGCAGGACTTGAACACCAATCTTGAGTATCTTGCCACCAATCTCAGTCGTCCTGGTCCTTCTCAAGCCCCTCCTGCTACTTCTCATGAGCCACCTGCTTCCTCTCCTGCCATGTCTCCTGAGTTGGCCACCACTGTTATTGTTCCTTACTCTGCTCCTCCTGGTCCCCCTCTTTGACTGATGACAAAGAGGGAGAAGAAGCATAGGTTTTAGAGTCTTGTTTTAGGATCTAGGATTTAGTCAGGCCTTATTTTGCTAATCACCGATATCACTGATACACTGATAGTTAGTTTTCACTAAATGATTTTTGGCTATGTGCTTCAAGACTCTGATCATTGTAGTCCTTAATGATATATTTTTAATATGATCTTAATGAGATGATTAATATCATGATATGCTTTACTTTTGCTAAATAAATAATTTTGCTAAAATTGTAGTCATAATAAAAAAACTGGAGAATGTTAGATCCCAAGTGTTTTGATGATGACAAAAAATTTAAGATTTCAAAACAAAAAGTGATCATAATTAAATTTGTGAATCAGAAGTAAACACTCTCGAGAATGCATTTCTGATTCTCGAGAATGATCTTATGATTCTCGAGAATACACTTATAATTCTTGAGAATGGCATGACAAAACAAATAAATCCATGATATTCTGATTCTCGAGAATTAGATTGAATTCTCGAGAATTGGACTAATTCTCGAGTACTCACAATTGATTCTTGAGAATAGGCATAGTCTGTCTCAAAGATCACTTCTAAGTAAAAACATTCATTCTCGAGAATTGGTAAGCCATTCTCGAGAATGAGTAAGCAATTCTCGAGAATAAGATAAGAATTCTCGAGAATGCTCAATGAATGATTAATTACTTGTCAAAGTGTGATTCTCGAGAATGACAATCGGATTCTTGAGAATGAAAGTAATTCTCGAGAATAAGTTAAGGATTCTCGAGAATACTCAGTGAATATGTGATTATCAATTACTTCTTACTACATGATTCTCGAGAATGCCAAATTAATTCTCGAGAATGGAATCAATTCTCGAGAATAAAGAATCAATTCTTGAGAATGCCTTCCATCTACGAAAAATCATTGACGTCTAATTCTCGAGAATTGAAATATCATTCTCGAGAATGGCATCATAAATCTTCACGATAAGCTTCTGAACATAGGATTCTTGAGAATGAGGTAATCAATTCTCGAGAACTCTTACAGGTTTGCCATCCCAACTTTTTGTCTTTAACTTGATTCTCGAGAATGTTTAGAACAATTCTCGAGAATGTTTTCTGAAAAGCTTACGATAAATTTACGCAACTTAAATCTCCTATGGAAATTCATGGGTTATTATCCAATGTTTATTAATCATCTTAAGACTCACTTATATCATATCTAATCAATCTTTGTTTGAGTTTTAAAGTGATTAACCAGGCTAAATTTGAATTCGAGCGAAAGACGATTCAACTTGGCAGTACATTAAATGCAAGACAGAGAAACCAAGCAACATTAGGAATTAAAGATTGCAGCAGACAAAAACATTCTTTCAAAGGGCACTTATTCTAGCTTGCATTCTGATTATCTCTCTGCACAAGGTCGTCACCACCGAGAGCATTTAATGAAGCAACGTTCGATTATTCCCAGTCATTTTGCTTCTGTGTCTAACAGAAAAACAAAGAGTCACAATGGCTATTTCTTGAAGCTTCACAACGGCATTAATGACGGTCACTATAAAAGCTCATCACGTTCAATTCTGCCAACCACCGAAACACTCTGCGCATTCAATTTGAGATTATCGTATTTATTGTTTCAACTGTATCTTTGATATCTTCGGATATCTAGCACTTCAGTGATTATTAATTATCTACTCAGTGAGATTTTTTGTTCTTAAACATTTATTTGATTACTGATTAGTCAGTAAAACTTAAGGTTGTGGGACCTTAAGTGTGGGTGTACGTTTGCAACTTGTAAGGGGGAGTGAGTCCGAGTGAGAAAGGATCATCCTCAGTTGTATTCGTGTTTGAAAGATTAGTAGAAATCTCAAGGTGTTCTTGGGGACTGGATGTAGGTCGAAGAATTAGACCGAACCAGTATAAATCGTTCAGTGTCCATTTCTTCCTCCTGACTTAGATTAAATTCTGTTTCTTTGTATCTTTTAAAAAGAATTTGAGATCACCTATTCAACCCCCCCTCTAGGTGATATTCCACCTTCATATGTGTGTCTGATGAAACAAAAAAAAAAGTACGATTATAACAAATCTTTCAATGGAAATTACCAATTCTTCAATGACATTTACTAGTTTCGCAATGGTATTTACCAGTTCGTTGTATAGGTTTACCACATGTGTGTATGATGAAACAACAAAAAAGTGCAATTGTAACAAATCTTTCAATGGCATTTACTAGTTTCGCAATGAGTCCACATTACATGCTTAGATTTACATGCTTATTAGGTGCTTATACCTCTAATTAATTAGAGGTATAAGCATTTTTATATATATATTGTATTTATTTAGATTTAAATTATATGCTGCTTTCTGAGATGTTTTTTGCACCCAGTATCTCAAATTAATTAATTTCTAGTTATGCATTTGTCTGTAACACCAGTATTATGAAAATTAATTAATTTGAGATACTGGGTGCAAAAAACATCTCAGAAAGCAGCATATAATTTAAATCTAAATAAATACAATATATATAAAAAATATGCTTATACCTCTAATTAGATGTATAAGCACCTAATAAGCATGTAATGTGGACTCGTTTCGCAATGGTATTTACCAGTTCGTTCTTCAGGTCTACCACATGTGTGTCTGATAAAAAAAAGTGCAATTATAACAAATCTTTCAATGGCAATTACCAATTCTTCAATGGCATTTACTAGTTTCGTAATGATATTTACCAGTTCGTTCTTCAGGTTTACCATATATGTGTCTGATTCAAAAAAAAAGTGCAATTATAACAAATCTTCCAATGACAATTACCAATTTTTTAATGGTATTTACTAGTTTCGCAATGGTATTTACCAGTTCGTTCTTCAGGTTTACCATGTGTGTGTCTGATGAAAAAAAAGTCCAATTATAACAAATATTTCAATGGCAATTACCAATTCTTCAATGGCATTTACTAATTTCGCAATGGCATTTACTAATTTCACATATTTGCTAATTTATTTAAAAACTAAGGGCAAAAAGGTAAATTCACCCGAATTTGAAAACCCCAATATGGTCCTTGGTACCTTTAAGTCTTTTAACAAATTTAACAGACATTTGGGGGTTTTGCAAATTCAAATGGTATTTAAATGTAATTTTCCCTTTATCTTTTTGTTTTTGCATTAGTCAAACTAATAATATTTATCCCATGATATATATTTTATTTTAATTGACGCTTCGCTTTTGCTTTATTTATATGATGTTGTATCATCTTGGATGTTCAAGATCTTATTTGTAGCCGTAATTGGATTCTTTTTTCTCCATGTACTCGTAATATTATTATATTTGCTCGTTTATCGTACGTAGTGGGTGTTTGCCAGAATGAATGCCTGTAAGTTTGTGACCACCATATCAGTTATTGGGCCTATAACATGTCAAGTAGTACTTTCTATTCCACCTTACCAAACAGCTTCTAAATGTTCATAGTTCAGAAATTGCTTAAATTGATTGTGATTGACCATTGAGAATTACAGGCATTTGATAACTGATTTCGTCTTGGATGATTAACAAATTAAGTGAGATATATCCCTCAACTTCATCTCATCCCCCCCCCCTTGATTTTTGAAGTGACTGAGGTAGTAGTGTAAGATATAAATTGTGTGTAGTGAGCCAATTTTACTCAAACAAACTTCTCAGCTTGTTGGTAGGATTTTACTAACATGGAAAGGGAAATTTCATTTCTTTGGATATGAAAATTGTGCTGTGTGTACATGTTCGGGTTCACATGTTTGATTGGGGAGAACTTAAGTTTTCCATTTTTTTAATATATTGTTGAAATATTTGAAAATTCATGTATAGAGTGATTGATTAAATAAAATATTATATGTTAAACTATTGTGTTATAACACTACTGACTAAGGTTTGTGAATGGGACGGGTTTAAACTAAAAGAGCGAGTAAAGCTGCAGGATATCACCATATATGTTGGTTGGATCAAGTGGTTAAAAAAGAAGAAAAGAAAAATATTGGAATTTAATAATAAAGAGGTAATGAAGCTAGTCAATTTGTATTAAAGGATTAAAACTGTTTCGTCGTAGAACATAAGTCTCTAACCCTAGGTGGGCTAGGATGTCGATGTAGGATCAAATAGCTCTCTCCCAAGCATCCATGGATTGGATACCTAAGAGGATCAGAGATCACAAAGCACAGGGACTTGACCTAGGTGCGATACCTAGGGCCTACGTACCCTGAGGAGGGATCAAAGTCCACGTAGTTCGAGGATTACCGGAGGCGTTTAGCCAAGGGGGTGGTGTGTGTGCTCTGTGTGCAGTATATGCAATTGAGAGAGAGCTTAGAAGATGTGTACCTCTTTAGGTTAACCAACTATATATAGAGGCTACCTTAGGGTTAGGGTTTGGACTTGCTGGGCCTTTGGTGCCTCTAAGCCCAAATGTATTAGATGTCTCCTGTTGGGCCACACCTTGGATGAGCCTAGTATTTTATTCCATAACAGTTGCCCCTAAGCTCGGTAGTTCAGGTCTCTGAGCTGCCGAGATTCATTGACTGCTTTCCGAGATCCCCTGAATCCGACTTTGCTTTCGTAGCAACTTTCCGGGCTAATTGTCTGGTTTATATTCCTGCATTTAATAACATGTAAGCAAATCACAATAACAGGAGCTCTCTCCCAAGCATCCATGGATTGGATACCTAAGAGGATCAGAGATCACAAAGCACAGGGACTTGACCTAGGTGCGATACCTAGGGCCTACGTACCCTGAGGAGGGATCAAAGTCCACGTAGTTCGAGGATTACCGGAGGCGTTTAGCCAAGGGGGTGGTGTGTGTGCTCCCCGCCTCCAGATGTAATCCACATTGACGTAGATGGTTCTGTTTGAGAGCACAACCAAGCAATATGTGGGGTCGTGCGGGTAGGGGGTGGGTGCCCCTTGGGTGCTTCCCCTATAAAATTCCCCCTTCCCAATTTTTGTGTGTGTTTCTTTTAAGTATTAGATTCTACACAAAATAAGTGATATTATGATATCTTACGAGGAAATAAGATAATTGTTTTATGATTTTTAAGGATTTAATACTTTAAAATTATCACTGGATTATGGGATTCCATCAAGCTTTAGGTGTGTACTCTATTACAAAAATTGAGATTATTGCAATCAAAACAACTGGGGTTCTCACGCATGTTTATCTACTCTAGATTCCCTTGATGCTCTTAACTTGTTATTGCTTTGTTGTGGAAGCGATCATCCCTTGAAGGCGTTGGTTACGTTACTAATAGATACACGAGACCTCTTACGTACTGAGCAGCAAATCTTGACAATGTTTGCTCTTGAAAACCACTATCAATTATGTAATATCCCCAAATTTGCGCTGAAAAATTCCATGTATGATGCATTTACATTTGGAGAAAAGAAATAGTGAATTTTGACTAAAAGGTCAATTTTACCTAAAATACCCGATTTCGTTGAAATCAAAAATTTTGAGACATATGTTGGCACCAATGGATATAAGGAATCAGTACTTCTTTGTTCCATTATGGAGTATTAAATTGAACTAAAAAGGAATGAAAAGAAGTTGCTTGAGTTCCACTGGAAATTTTGAGAAAATTGAAGGAAGGCTAAAATTGCACCTTTTACGAATGTGTGCCGTATATTCCATAATTATTTCAAATTTATGAATACTTGACTATGGGTTATTGACCAATAAAATGGGTCAATATCTTCATAAGAATGGCCCAAGACTTTTGGAGAATTAGATCACAAAATAAAAGTTGAATTTTAACTAAATTTATAACCAATGGCACACTCGTAATATCGTGGAAGATAAAGGGCAATTTGGTATCTCCACTTATAAACCGACTTTGGGACCAGATCAGCGCATCTTATATCCATTAATTCTCCATTCAATTCGTATTATTCTCCAGGAACCTCCAAGCTAGCGAAAATACAAGGTAGAAGACGATAAGTGAAATTTTTACAAAATCAAGTAATTTTTCATGCTACGGACTTGTAATCTCTAATCCTTTCCTTCTCCTACTCCTTAATCATGAAAATTTCTATGGTTCAGTGGTGTTAGGTTCTGGCCAAAATTTGGAGAAGGCAAGGGAAGAGAGAAATCTTGCGAAATTTACCGATTAACGATTAAGGTAAGCAATTCTAAGCCTACTGGTGGTATCTTGAAATTTAATGGTGATTTCTCTGGCTTTGGTGGATTTTGGCTGAAGAAACCCTATAGGGGAGGTTCTGTTCAAAATAATAAAAGGGGTTAACAAGTGTTCATGATACAAATTACAAGATAAAATATGGTTAGGAACCAAGATTAGGGTGTTTGTGAAGTGAAATTGGCAAATTGATTGTTGGCCATATTGAACCCTGATTTCAGCCAATACAGGGAAGACTAGAGGATTTGGATCTTGGGAAATTTGATGATTCCAATGTGTTTAAAACATAAAATTGTGTAGGGTAGAGATTCGGTAGGAATTTTGGAATCTCCAAGATCAAATATTTCTTTGCGATCGAAAATTTGCTCTGAAAAATTCTGTCTGGACATTATGTTTATGACGCATATTTGGGGTAGTAAATGATATCCAATCGGCACGAAATTCTCTAGGATTATAGTAGACATAACAAGCTTTAATTTGATAGGTAATTGGTCGAATTTTGATTTGTGTACACCGATTTATGAATTGTTTTGAAAAAAGGCCTGCAATTTTGGAATAAGTTTGGACAACAGTACTGTTTTATTAAACTGATATTTATGTACATATGGGAATATGTTGGAACCATTTTTTCCTTGAAACTATACTTGATAAGGATTCCATAGGCTTTGGAATCACCTCATTTGGATATTTGTGCTATGAGATATGATTTTTCAAAGTTACAGCACAAATTCTGAAAAAATAAGGGCAAATGTGCGAAAATGAAGGGAACAATGAAATCATGGACATAACTTAAGTTTAGTAATTCCATGTTTAGTTATAGTATATTAGATGACATTTGAAATGTTAAGATCTAGGAGTAGTATTGACCATTGTCCATAACTTGTTCTTATAGGAACCCGTAATTTTCGGAACACGCGAGGTTCACGAAATTTACTTGGATAAAGCAAAAAGGTAGTAACTCTAATCCCACATACTCAATATAGCTGTGTGTGACTGTTTAAACCATTTATGTGATTGTTCTGTTCCGTATGGGACCAGTACCACTCGCGGCTCGATTGAGCGGAAGGGCTGACCATGAAGTACCTTCTCGGTGGTTAGAACTAGGTGTGGAGCCTAATGGACCGAGGTTCTTAGGTGGCTATCCTAGAACGCTGGTGGATTCCGGATAGGTCTCTCGGTAGATCCCAGTCGAATATTCCTAGTTAGGTGTCCCGATTGAGAACTCCAATGTACGAGAAGACTCTCGGTACATGCTAATTCGTTATACCTAGCGCTAGGGGTTGTGGTTAATATGCGTTTAACTTAAGGATCTATGATAGGGATCATGATCATGAGGACTTAAGGGCACTACATGTCTATTGCCTGAAACATGTTCCCAGTCTTGAATAACCAAGAAAGGGCATTGGTCATCTCAATAAGACTAGTATGACATCATCTACTTGTATGGATATACAAGGTAGAGACCTTATGGAATACAGACATGGTGATGCATTAGCTGGTGTCGTTGGTAGATCTGTCAAATAATATAACACTGAACTGGCCCGTTGAGAGACTCCACAAGGATTCATTGTAGAGAGTATTATTGGATTTGTAATCTCTCTTATCGTTTGGTAGTGCAGATCGTTCTAGACTTCAGGATGTCATTGAACACCATGTCATAAGGTTATGCTTTGACTATACAACTCTACTGAAAATGGAGAGAATAATGTACTCTTCGGTATAACTCGAATACATGAGTATAAATGCACATGTTGAAAGGACTCACAATCCCCTACAAGGGATTAGTAGTTCAAAAGATCGGTAGGGCTTAGATGACTTCTTGTTGACTCAGGAATCTTTGAATAGTAAATGATCATGAAGAGTCATTATTCGTCTTAAAGTCAATGGAAGAAGATTCCTAGTTCCGTGAAAAAGCTATATTTAGTCAACCAAGAGAGATGATACTCTATTTTTGCTCTTGACTAAATGTGAACGACTATGTGAGGGATGATACCGACACGGTTGTCAGATTAGAAAGGTAGATCACTTGATCAACTCGATTAGTTTTGGAGCTGCAGAGCATTACTAGTATCTTTTGTATAGATCTTTGGTGGATTAGCTGAATAACGTTGCAAAAGGCATTTTGTTGTAGCATTGCGTGCGGAAGCTGTGCAGCAAAATGTTGTAGCAATGCGTCACATGCAAATTGGGGGATTAATGTGACTTAGGATAAAATCTGAGCTCTACCTATTTTTAAATCTGATATCTCTCAATCAAAGTCCCAATCATTTGTGTACTTTTATTTGCAAATAGTAATAGACAAACAAACAACAACTCTATTCTCATCACACAACTTTCACAATGAAACCAGCTCATAATTGGTATTAACAGTCTATGTGGGACAATAACTCTACTTACTCAATATTACTTGTTCGACTCATTCGCTTGCCACAAGAGGATTTTGACCAACAGTATCGTAAAGAGTTACAAGTTATAACTCATGAGTACTGTAAAGAGTTAGGGTTCTCATGAGTACTATAAAGAGTTACGGGTTATAACCCATGAGCACCGTAAAAGTGTTGATAAAGGAAGCCAATTTGGGATAACTTATAAGTACCATAAAGAGTTATGGGTTACAACTCATGAATACCATAAAGAGTTATGGGTGTCGTAATTATAACACTAAACCATCTAGTTATAACTCATGAGCATTGTAAAGAGTTACGGGTTCTCATGAGTACCGTAAAGAGTTACGGGTTCCTTAAAGATCAACCATTCTTGTTATGTTTACCTATAACTTATGAGTACCGTATAGAGTTATAGGTTAGTATTCATGAGTACAGTAAAAAGTTATGGATTATAACTCATGAGTACCGTAACTCTTTAGGGTTCTCATAAGTATACTGTAAAGAGTTACGGGTTATATAACTCATGAGGATTAACTTTGCTATCATGGCTTTTAGTGATAATTTAGATTCTGTTGTGATTAAGGAAGAACAATTTTTTTGTTTTTAACGTTATGAGTGAGTTTCTTGAACGTCAAGCGACAACCCCAAATTTTAACCAACACACTTATCACAATTATTTACATTCAATGACTCCACACCTATACAAGATTCTAGGTCTTAATTCACAAATAAATTTTCAAATAGGGATTTATGGGCCATTTTCCCTATTTTAATTGTCTCTTTTCTAATGATTAATTTATAGGATACAGTATTATCTTGGAAAAATACAGGCTTTTGATAACTGGTAGACCCTTAATTTCTCTTCGATGATTACTTGATTCGATGAGATACATCCCTCAACTTCATCTCAGTTTCTCCACTCTTTTGATTTTTGAAGTGATTGAGGCAATAATGTAAGATATAATCTGATAATCTGTGGTGCACTGCAGCCAATTTTACTTAAACAAACTTGTCAGCCTGTTGGTAGAATTTTACTTTGACATGCAAATGGATTTTCATTTGCTAGGCATGAAAATTGTGCTTGTGTGTGCATGTTTTGGTTCACATGTTTAATTTTGGAAAACTTTGTTTTTTCCTTTCTTTTTAATATATTGTTGAAATATTTGAAATTTCATGTATAGATCTATTACAGTATCATGTTGTAGCTCTCATGATTATGGTTTGTTAATGGGATGGGTTTAAACTAAAGAGCGAGTATAGCTTACCTTGGATATCACCCATATCTGTTGGTTGGATCAAGTGGTTAAAGAAGAAGAAAAGAAAAATGGTGGAATTAAAGTAAAAAGACGTAATGAAGCTAGTCAATTTGTATTGAAGGATTGAAACCAATTTTATTAATCACATATCCTTGTATTTCCTCAAAGACCACCACAAATACAATATCTTGAATTCAGTAGTGTTGCAGGACCCAAACCTTGCATTATTTAGTAGTTATGTTTTACTTCCAACTATTGTTTTCTATTCAACTTCTTTTTCCATTCCTTTTAATTACATTGTAAGCTGCTTCTTCAATATTGTTTATGTAGGAATGCGTTAATTTGATGCTGCAGATTGTAAGACAATCTATCTTTCTGAGTATGTTCTCGGATTATGGGATTCCATCAAACTTTAGGTGTCCATTAAAGAAACTGAGATTACTACAATCAAAACATCTAGGACTCTCACAAGTGTTTATCTACTCTGATTCGCTTGATGCTTTTAATTATTGCATGGCTGTGCAAGCAATCATCCCTTGAAGGCGTTGGTTACACTGCTGATAGAAACACAAGACCTCTTACTGACTAGCAAATCTTGATATTGTTTACTCATGAAAACCACTCTCAATTAGGTGTTGTATAGTAGCCTAGTTTTTTTGTTTTTACAACTTTCAAGCCTCGGCTTCCCTTCCGAATACAAAAAATAAAAAATAAAAATGCTCACAACGCATTTCTAAATACTAAGTTTGAGACTAATGAGGACCAAATTGAAGTCTTCTTTAATTTTCATTGCAAAAGTACAATATGAATACACTCTTGGCTCTTGGGGAGTTTCTTTATTTTTTGGTTTAGAGCTTTCTTATGTAACTCAAAGAAAGACGGGGAAAAACAAACACACGCTTACGTTCCAATTTTAGTAAAAAAATTTAGATCTATTTTTCTGCACGACTAAATACAAAAATACTTAGTTTATGCAAATAAAAGTTACGAATAAATAAATAAGATCAACTTTTTGATAACTTATAAAGAGTTAAAAGATGAATTGAATTCATTAAAAAAAATATATGGAATGTTTCAACCAAATATTGAAAACACCAAATAAATAAATAAATAAATGAAGCACTACGTACTTAGACATAAAATAAAATGTACTTATAAATTTCAAAACTGTTGCTGCTTCTCTTAACGACTCATTCACGTCTCACAATTGCCAAGCAAAGCTTGTTTTCAAGATCTCTGAATGCCAAAAGATCAACCGTCTGCGGTTCGCTTCGAATTTGTCTTGGGTAACAATAGTGTACCAACCACCATTCAATACATATTGAGCGTTTGGTTTTCATTGTCATTTTTATGCAAGTCCCACTGTTTGAATGTAATTGTGAGCTCAGTGGGAGGATTATCCATCGGTTTATGAATCACGGGCACTCTAATGGCTCCTCCCACCCTGAGGAGTGTAATCTCTTCGTCTTCTAAGAATGCGAAACTCTTCATTTCAGACAAAGGCATGGAGATTCTACTGTGTTGTCTATTTACATCAGTCTTGAATAATTTCGTATGTAGATATGAGATAATTGGTTCAGTCATAATTCGCCACATTTCTTGATAAGTTGTGTTTGGAATTCCTCAGGCAATGGCGGCGGTGGCATCAACGCATTTGAATTATCTCTCCTCTTCTTCTTAGTTTTGATTTGCTTTATCCATTCTTCATTGGAAATCTCAAGACGATTTATTTTTTTCTTTGACTTATCATTGATTAGTTGAGATTTTCTCTTTTGTTCTTCAATGGTTTGCCATTTTTCTTTGACAAGTTAGACTCAACATTTTCTTCAGCTAATGAGTTAGTCTCAACAGTTTGTTTTCTCTCCTCCAATTTTTGTAAAGCGACTTCCGCAACAAATGCCAAAACTTTTAAGGGAGTTGAATTTGGATCCAATTCCTTATCTTCTAAATCTTCGAGAGTTAATAAATTAGGCATTCTCATTTTAGCACAAGAGGGAGGCAGCGGACCTTGCTTTTCTGTATAAATTTCATAAACAATTGTTCTCCTCGTGACTTAGTGAAATAAGATAGTTTGTGATAATTAATAAATATCTTTTTTTTCAAATAAGATGCAACTTGATATCTTATCTTAAACTTATAATGTTTTTCTGATTATATTTATTTAAGATCAATTTAGAACCGGATGGTTTCATTTTAAACGAGATAACAAATAATAATGTTATATTCATTATATTTTTATTGTAGATTGTATTTATTTATTTAGGCCAACGATTTATTTATTTTTACATATAGCGTAAACTAACTAAATTTTCTGTCAAAAAAGATACGCATGGCTAACAAAGTATATCTTAGCCAAATACTAAATATTTAAAATTATATTAAAATCCGACTTGTTTTTTTTATTTGTAGAGTGGTTTACATCCTTTTTTTGAAAACTAAATTAACATCCGCTGAAAAAGTGATAAAAAATAAAATATAAAAGATAACTTTCACAATTTTAAGATTTAAAATATATTATTTATTATTTATTTTAACGTCTATAATTCAAAATGTCATTGTACACTATAACAAATAACCCCAGAAATATACGATAAATCTATCTCAGACATTAGAAGAAATAAAGAAAGATAATATATAAGCTTTTTTAAGAACATTATACTTCAAATTTAACCTTTCAACAAGTTCTTGCCCTTAAAGTATGTGAAGAGGTGGGGGTATCCAGACTGTTATAATATGTTTTTCATTTTCCTTCTAAATTATGTCAAATATTTAAAGAGTAGAATGTGGTATGAATGACCAAGGTAAACAATTTCAAAAACATTATGTTATAACTAACAATTTTTTTATTATTAAAAAGAATGATAATATCTCAAGGAGAGAGGAAAGAGGAAAGTCAAGGAATTTAAAAAAAATAAAAAAAATCAAAGAGCGTCATACCTGTTTTCTTCTGATATTGGAGAAGACTTAACTTAGATTCAATGCTTAGTAGAGAAACAATGATCATGAATGACTCAAGTGTTGAAGAAGGAGCTTTACATATAAGAAAAATTTTAAAAGTTTAAATTAAACTAGAATAATATGTGATCATTACTTATCCTTTTGTTTTTAAATTAGCCTCTCACTAGCATCTCAAACTGTTATGGCGTGTTATCAATAACCGGCATTAATGCAAACCAGAAAGTTTAATGCAAGCTCGGACAAGTATCCGAAATGAGCACGTTGAACGATTTGCACAAACAGTAAGTATTTTCCTTTTATTGTAATATGCTTACATGTTATTAAATGCAGGAATATAAACCAGACAATTACCCTCAAATCTGACTTAGGGTAATCTCCCTTGAAATTAGATAATTTGCAAATAGGTCCCTAAAACGTTTGAGAATTTGCAAATAGGTCCCAAAGCACATTGTGGGTTATATATAAATACCCTGTGAAAGCTATAAAAGAGGCAAGTAAAAATCTATTTAAAATAGGGAAGGATATTGTCCCTAATTTAGGTAATTTATTAAGTTACAAACTTGGAGAAATTGTAGAAGAATACTCAAAAAGTAAGGAAATGACCGAAATACCCCAGTAAATGCTAAGATAATGCAGGAGACATGAAAACAAAGATGTCAATACAAAAGTATGAAGGCAATGAGGTGTTCTAAGTAAGAAAATTATCAACTTGTGATAATTAAGTAATTAAGTAATATTGGGCTAATTACTTAAGCATAAGCAAATGAAATTCACAAGTAATTATGTAAAACCCTAAAATTAGTGGTTTTTATTTTAAAATTAGTAAAAATATATTTACTAATTAATTGGAAATTTTGGTGAAAAATAAGTGAGTTTAGGTATTTTTAAACCTAAATACAAAAATGGACCAATTGGGTAATTTTGGGAAATTTTTATAAAAATTGAATTACATAATTAATCAAATAATTATTTAAATTGTGAAAAACATTCATAACTCCAAACAAATAGGGCCAGCCGAATTTGTGCCCAAAAATAGGAAGATAAGAGCAAAAATAAAATATCTAGATATTAAAATCAAGTTGCAATATAATAATATATAATTAAATTATGTGAATAGTAATTTAATATATAGGAAACGGATCCTATCTGGAGATCTAGGAATGGGATTTCCAAAGTCAATGTAAAATATTGATCAGTGAGTTTTTACCTTCAAGTGACCTTTTCCGGAATTCCGAGGCCGTTAGCACATTTTCCTAATAAGACGAAATAGGGAAAAATGCAGATAGGCATATTTTTGTATATAAAGAAAATAAATTCTAACTCAACATCTAGACTGCTTTTGAAAAGTTGGGATGTTACACTTTGGTATCAGAGCAGTAGTCCTGGCATAGATCTGACTAAGTTATTACAAACCTTTTGGTGCCGAAGGCAAGGCTAGTCTATTTGGGTGTGCCATTAAGTCGCCACTAACCGGTGAGGCCCCATGATAGACACTTACAGGCCAATTGGTATGAGTAACGGAGTTAGGCTCTACGCCTTTTAAAGAGCATGTTTTGAAAATGAGTGCGATATAGCACAGTCGGTGTACCATTTTACCTCGGTGTACCGATGCATCTTGGTGTACCATCTTGAACCGGTGTACCACCCTTAGTCGGTGCATCACTCCGATAAATTCTGATAACCCTGATATCAGTCTCCGATAGCTCTAATAGCTCTGATATCAGTCTCTGATAACTCTGATAACTCTGATATCAGTCTCTGATCACTCTGATAACCGCCAGTTTGTGCTGGACGGTGATTCTTTCCTAGCATCGAGCTTATATGCGATGATAGGCCACGCCGGATGAAACCCCGAGACCAATAAAGATAAGTACATGCAGTATTTGACTCATGTAGAGAAACTTCCGATACGTATTTCCGTGCCCATTTCTACGTAGAACGAACCAACGAAATTTTGAACAAGAGGAGACAGTTGTGTACTCGTTTGTAGTGAGTGCGATAAAGGCTGGGAGCAGTGTGAATGCTAGAGTAGTAAAAGCTGGGAGCGGTGTAAATACTAAGCGCGATAGAGTCTAGAGACTAGTGTGATAAAGTCTGCGTTATGCGGAATGTCTTCCCTGTATCTAACGTTTCCCTTAATAAAGGAAAAAGAACGCGACATGGCGAATGTAAGAGGAGCCGGAGCTCCCAGAGGCCGAGGTAGAGGCCGAGGTAGGGGACGAGGTAGACAACCTCAGGTAAGAGCGATACTTGAACTCGAGCACAACCAAGTTCCGAACCAACCGGAGCGAGAACGAGATGCGGGAGATGCGGAGAACTCGATTTCGAATGCGTTAACCCACGAGTCCCGGGATCGGAACACAGGCTCTGTCGGATTTTAGATAGCTTTACCAAACCTCCTTAACGTTTTCTACGTTTCTTAGTAATTCGACCGTGATCGTGTCATTGAGTAGGAGGTATTTTGTGTTATCATGGTGTGTGGGAACCATGGAAACATTTAAAGTATCTTGTGTTGCCATGGTGTAGTCCAAGGAGACATTTTGGTATTTGTGGTGTTGACCGCGGTGTATGAGCCACGGGAGACACTATATATCAAGGTACGATATGACAGGATCTTTATGGTCAAACCAAAGCGAATTCTCGATTATCAAGAGGAGCGGGTGCGAGACAAAGTAAGGATCCGACGCGTGGAGTCCAAAGTCCGAGTAGGACGAAGTTTAGATAGTACAAAGTTTAGATGGTAGAGTACAAATTTCGAGGACGAAATTTTGTTTAACGGGTGGAGAAATGTAATACCCTCAAATCGACTTAGGGTAATCTCCCTTGAAATTAGATAATTTGCAAATAGGTCCCTAAAACGTTTGTGAATTTGCAAATAGGTCCCTAAGCACATTGTGGGTTATAAATACCACCGTGAAAGCTATAAAAGAGGCAAGTAAAAATCTATTTAAAATAGGGAAGGATATTGTCCCTAATTTAGGTAATTTATTAAGTTACAAACTTGGAGAAATTGTAGAAGAATACTCAAAATGTAAGGAAATGGCCGAAATACCCCGTAAATGCTAAGATAATGCAGGAGACATGAAAACAAAGATGTCAATACAAAAGTATGAAGGCAATGAGGTGTTCTAAGTAATAAAATTATCAACTTGTGATAATTAAGTAATTAAGTAATATTGGGTTAATTACTTAAGCATAAGCAAATGAAATTCACAAGTAATTATGTAAAACCCTAAAATTAGTGGTTTTTGTTTTAAAATTAGTAAAAATATATTTACTAATTAATTGGAAATTTTGGTGAAAAATAAGTGAGTTTAGGTATTTTTAAGCCTAAATACAAAAATGGACCAATTGGGTAATTTTGGGAAATTTTTATAAAAATTGAATTACATAATTTATTAAATAATTATTTAAATTGTGAAAAACATTCATAACTCCAAACAAATAGGACCAGCCGAATTTGTGCCCAAAAATAGGAAGATAAGAGCAAAAATAAAATATCTAGATATTAAAATCAAGTTGCAATATAATAATATATAATTAAATTATGTGAATAGTAATTTAATATATAGGAAACGGATCCTATCGGAGATCTAGGAATGGGATTTCCAAAGTCAATGTAAAATATTGATCGGTGAGTTTTTAACTTCAAGTGACCTTTTCCGGAAGTTAATTAGAGGCCGTTAGCGCATTTTCCTAATAAGACGAAATAGGAAAAATGCAGATAGGCATATTTTTGTATATAAAGAAAATAAATTCTAACTCAACATCTAGACTGCTTTTGAAAAGTTGGGATGTTACACTTTGTATCGAAGCGTAGTCCCGGCATAGATCTGACTAAGTTATTACAAACCTTTTGGTGCCGAAGGCAAGGCTAGTCTATGTGGGTGTGCCATTAAGTCGCCACTAACCCGGTGAGGCCCCATGATAGACACTTACCTGGCCAATTGGTTTGAGTAACGGAGTTCGGTTCTACGCCTTTTAAAGAGCATGTTTTGAAAATGAGTGCGATATAGCACTGAGTCGGTGTACCATTTTACCTCGGTGTACCGATCTGTCTTGGCGATACGTATTTCGTGCCCATTTCTACGTAGAACGAACCAACGAAATTTTGAACAAGAGGAGACAGTTGTGTACTCGTTTGTAGTGAGTGCGATAAAGGCTGGGAGCAGTGTGAATGCTAGAGTAGTAAAAGCTGGGAGCAGTGTAAATACTAAGCGCGATAGAGTCTAGAGACTAGTGTGATAAAGTCTGCGTTATGCGGAATGTCTTCCCTGTATCTAACGTTTCCCTTAATAAAGGAAAAAGAACGCGACATGGCGAATGTAAGAGGAGCGGAGCTCCCGAGGCCGAGGTAGAGGCCAAGGTAGAGGCCGAGGTAGGGGACGAGGTAGACAACCTCGGGTAAGAGCGATACTTGAACTCGAGCACAACCAAGTTCGAACCAACCGGAGCAGACGAGATGCGGGAGATGCGGAGAACTCGATTTACGAATGCGTTAACCCACGGGTCCCGGGATCGAACCTCGGCTCTGTCGGATTTTAGATAGCTTTACCAAACCTCCTTAACGTTTTCTCGTTTCTTAGTAATTCGACCGTGATCGTGTCATTGAGTAGGAGGTATTTTGTGTTATCATGGTGTGTGGGAACCATGGAAACATTTAAAGTATCTTGTGTTGCCATGGTGTAGTCCAAGGAGACATTTTGGTATTTGTGGTGTTGACCGCGGTGTATGAGCCACGGGAGACACTATATATCAAGGTACGATATGACAGGATCTTTATGGTCAAACCAAAGCGAATTCTCGATTATCAAGAGGAGCGGCTGGCAGACAAAGTAAGGATCCGACGCGTGGAGTCCAAAGTCCGAGTAGGACGAAGTTTAGATAGTACAAAGTTTAGATGGTAGAGTACAAATTTCGAGGACGAAATTTTGTTTAACGGGGGGAGAAATGTAATACCCTCAAATCGACTTAGGGTAATCTCCCTTGAAATTAGATAATTTGCAAATAGGTCCCTAAAACGTTTGTGAATTTGCAAATAGGTCCCTAAGCACATTGTGGGTTATAAATACCCTGTGAAAGCTATAAAAGAGGCAAGTAAAAATCTATTTAAAATAGGGAAGGATATTGTCCCTAATTTAGGTAATTTATTAAGTTACAAACTTGGAGAAATTGTAGAAGAATACTCAAAATGTAAGGAAATGACCGAAATACCCCAGTAAATGCTAAGATAATGCGGAGACATGAAAACAAAGATGTCAATACAAAAGTATGAAGGCAATGAGGTGTTCTAAGTAATAAAATTATCAACTTGTGATAATTAAGTAATTAAGTAATATTGGGTTAATTACTTAAGCATAAGCAAATGAAATTCACAAGTAATTATGTAAAACCCTAAAATTAGTGGTTTTTGTTTTAAAATTAGTAAAAATATATTTACTAATTAATTGGAAATTTTGGTGAAAAATAAGTGAGTTTAGGTATTTTTAAGCCTAAATACAAAAATGGACCAATTGGGTAATTTTGGGAAATTTTTATAAAAATTGAATTACATAATTTATTAAATAATTATTTAAATTGTGAAAAACATTCATAACTCCAAACAAATAGGGCCAGCCGAATTTGTGCCCAAAAATAGGAAGATAAGAGCAAAAATAAAATATCTAGATATTAAAATCAAGTTGCAATATAATAATATATAATTAAATTATGTGAATAGTAATTTAATATATAGGAAACGGATCCTATCTGGAGATCTAGGAATGGGATTTCCAAAGTCAATGTAAAATATTGATCAGTGAGTTTTTAACTTCAAGTGACCTTTTCCGGAAGTTAATTCCGAGGCCGTTAGCGCATTTTCCTAATAAGACGAAATAGGGAAAAATGCGAGATAGGCATATTTTTGTATATAAAGAAAATAAATTCTAACTCAACATCTAGACTGCTTTTGAAAAGTTGGGATGTTACACTTTGGTATCGTGAGCGGTAGTCCCGGCATAGATCTGACTAAGTTATTACAAACCTTTTGGTGCCGAAGGCAAGGCTAGTCTATGTGGGTGTGCCATTAAGTCGCCACTAACCCGGTGAGGCCCCCATGATAGACACTTACCTGGCCAATTGGTATGAGTAACGGAGTTAGGCTCTACGCCTTTTAAAGAGCATGTTTTGAAAATGAGTACGATATAGCCCGAGTCGGTGTACCATTTTACCTCGGTGTACCGATGCATGGGTGTACCATCTTGAACCGTGTACCACCCTTAGTCGGTGCATCACTCCGATAAATTCTGATAACCCTGATATCAGTCTCCGATAGCTCTAATAGCTCTGATATCAGTCTCTGATAACTCTGATAACTCTGATATCAGTCTCTGATCACTCTGATAACCGCCAGTTTGTCTTTGGACGGTGATTCTTTCCTAGCATCGAGCTTATATGCGATGATAGGCCACGCCGAGATGAAACCCCGAGACCAATAAAGATAAGTACATGCAGTATTTGACTCATGTAGAGAAACTTCCGATACGTATTTCCGTGCCCATTTCTACGTAGAACGAACCAACGAAATTTTGAACAAGAGGAGACAGTTGTGTACTCGTTTGTAGTGAGTGCGATAAAGGCTGGGAGCAGTGTGAATGCTAGAGTAGTAAAAGTTGGGAGCAGTGTAAATACTAAGCGCGATAGAGTCTAGAGACTAGTGTGATAAAGTCTGCGTTATGCGGAATGTCTTCCCTGTATCTAACGTTTCCCTTAATAAAGGAAAAAGAACGCGACATGGCGAATGTAAGAGGAGCCGGAGCTCCCAGTAGAGGCCGAGGTAGGGGACGAGGTAGACAACCTCGGGTAAGAGCGATACTTGAACTCGAGCACAACCAAGTTCGAACCAACCGGAGCAGAACGAGATGCGGGAGATGCGGAGAACTCGATTTCGAATGCGTTAACCCACGGGTCCCAGGATCGAACACGGCTCTGTCGGATTTTAGATAGCTTTACCAAACCTCCTTAACGTTTTCTACGTTTCTTAGTAATTCGACCGTGATCGTGTCATTGAGTAGGAGGTATTTTGTGTTATCATGGTGTGTGGGAACCATGGAAACATTTAAAGTATCTTGTGTTGCCATGGTGTAGTCCAAGGAGACATTTTGGTATTTGTGGTGTTGACCGCGGTGTATGAGCCACGGGAGACACTATATATCAAGGTACGATATGACAGGATCTTTATGGTCAAACCAAAGCGAATTCTCGATTATCAAGAGGAGCGGCTGGCAGACAAAGTAAGGATCCGACGCGTGGAGTCCAAAGTCCGAGTAGGACGAAGTTTAGATAGTACAAAGTTTAGATGGTAGAGTACAAATTTCGAGGACGAAATTTTGTTTAACGGGGGGAGAAATGTAATACCCTCAAATCTGACTTAGGGTAATCTCCCTTGAAATTAGATAATTTGCAAATAGGTCCCTAAAACGTTTGTGAATTTGCAAATAGGTCCCTAAGCACATTGTGGGTTATAAATACCTGTGAAAGCTATAAAAGAGGCAAGTAAAAATCTATTTAAAATAGGGAAGGATATTGTCCCTAATTTAGGTAATTTATTAAGTTACAAACTTGGAGAAATTGTAGAAGAATACTCAAAAGTAAGGAAATGACCGAAATACCCCAAGAAATGCTAAGATAATGCAGAGACATGAAAACAAAGATGTCAATACAAAAGTATGAAGGCAATGAGGTGTTCTAAGTAAGAAAATTATCAACTTGTGATAATTAAGTAATTAAGTAATATTGGGCTAATTACTTAAGCATAAGCAAAGGAAATTCACAAGTAATTATGTAAAACCCTAAAATTAGTGGTTTTTGTTTTAAAATTAGTAAAAATATATTTACTAATTAATTGGAAATTTTGGTGAAAAATAAGTGAGTTTAGGTATTTTTAAGCCTAAATACAAAAATGGACCAATTGGGTAATTTTGGGAAATTTTTATAAAAATTGAATTAAATAATTTATTAAATAATTATTTAAATTGTGAAAAACATTCATAACTCCAAACAAATAGGGCCAGCCGAATTTGTGCCCAAAAATAGGAAGATAAGAGCAAAAATAAAATATCTAGATATTAAAATCAAGTTGCAATATAATAATATATAATTAAATTATGTGAATAGTAATTTAATATATAGGAAACGGATCCTATCTGGAGATCTAGGAATGGGATTTCCAAAGTCAATGTAAAATATTGATCAGTGAGTTTGACCTTTTCCGGAAGTTAATTCCGAGGCCGTTAGCGCATTTTCCTAATAAGACGAAATAGGGAAAAATGCAGATAGGCATATTTTTGGATATAAAGAAAATAAATTCTAACTCAACATCTAGACTGCTTTTGAAAAGTTGGGATGTTACAGTTAACATATATACCATCGAAAAATAAAGAGACAGCTAGTAAATATAGTGATAAAAATATAATTTTTTTTTTACCGGATAGTAATAAACGTATAATTTTATAAAATTATTTGGTAAAGATATATTTTAGTCTTAATACATTTAAAAACAAATAATTTAGTGAAGATTTTATTTTTTCAATATATATATATATATATATAGGGTAAATGATTTCTCCAGTCACTGGAGATAGAGTTATCTCCAGTGACCCCAAAACTACGTCGTTTTGTATTAATGAATGGTGTTTATATAATTTTGTTTATTTTCTAATCATATAAATTTTACCGAAACACCCCTTATTAATTCACCTAAAATTACTAACACGCCCTTTATTAATTCAAAACGACGTAGTTTTGGGGTCACTGGAGATAACTCTATCTCCAGTGTTATATATATATATATATATATATATATATGTGTGTGTGTGTGTGAGAGAGAGAGTAAAGGATTTTTCCAGTCACTGGAGATAACTTATCTCCAGTAACCCCTAAAACTATGTTGTCTTAGCTTGGATTAATGAAGGGTGTTTCTATAATTTTATTTTTATTTTTTATCATATAAATTTTACCGAAACACCCTTCATTAATTCACCTAAAATTACAAACACACCCTTTCATTAATACAAAACCACGTAGTTTTATGAGTCACTGGAGATAACTTATCTCTAGTGATTGGAGAAATCCTTTCACCTAAAATTACAGACACACCCTTCATTAATCCAAAACGACGTAGTTGTAGAGGTCACTGGAGATAACTTATATAACCCGAAGAAAGAGAGGGGGGGTGAACACACACACACAAGCTTGTGTTACAATTTTAGTAATTTTTTTTTGGATCTGTTTTTCTGCAAGACTAAATACAAAAATACTTAGTTTATGCCAATAAAAGTTACGAATAAATAAATAAGATCAACCCTGTGATAACTTCTAAAGAGTTAAAAGATGAACTAAATTCATTAAAAAAAATGGAATGTTTCAGCCAAATATTGAAACCTAAAAAAAAAATAAATAAAAAAATGAAGCACTACTTAGACATAAACTAAAATGTATTTATAAATTTCAAAATTGTTACTGCTTCTCTTAACCACTCATTCACGTCTCACAATTGCCAAGCAAAGCTTGTTTTCAAGATCTCTGAATGCCCAAATATCAACTGTCTGGTTCGCTTCGAACTTGTCTTCAGTAACAATAGTGTACCAACCACCATTCAATACATATTGAGCGTTTGGTTCTTTATTGTCATTTTTATGCAAGTCCCACTGTTTGAATGTAATTGTGAGTTCAGTGGGAGGATTATCCATCGGTTTATGAATCACGGGCACTCTAATGGCTCCTCCCTCCCTGAGGAGTGTAATCTCTTCGTCTTCTAAGAATGCGAAACTCTTCATTTCAGACAAAGGCATGGAGATTCTACAGTGTTGTCTATTTAGATCAGTCTTGAATAATTTCTTATGGTAGATATGAGTTAATTGGTTTAGCCATAATTCGCCACATTTCTCGATAATTTTTGTTTGGAATTCCTCAGGCAATGGCGGCGGTGGCAGCAACGCATTTGAATTATCTCCCCTCTTTTTCTTATTTTTGATTTGCTTTATCCATTCTTCATTGGAAGTATCAAGACGATTTATTTTTTTCTCTGACTTATCATTGATTAGTTGAGATTTTCTCTTTTTGTTCTTCAATGGTTTGCCATTTTTCTTTGACAAGTTAGACTCAACATTTTCTTCAGCTGACGAGTTAGCCTCAACAGTTTGTTTGCTCTCCTTCAACTTTTGTAAAGCGACTTCCCCAACAAATGCCAAAACTTCTAAGGGAGTTGATTTTGGATCCAATTCCTTATCTTTGAAATCTTCGAGAGTTAATAAATCAGGCATTCTCATTTTAGAACAAGAGGGAGGCTGCGGACCTTGCTTTTCTGTATAAATTTCATAAACAAGTAATGGTCAATGTCTAATTAATTATAGTTTAAAATAATACATTCATAAATAAAATAAAATAAAAAATCAGGATAGTTGAGCCATCTCAATTAAAAACAAAAACAAAAAATAAGAGGAACAGCTGCAATTTTCACAAAAGAAAAGTAACGTACTAGCACGTCGGACTTTGGGCCGGAGATAGTTGAACCATCTCAATCTGCAGCTCTTACCAGTTCGTTTGAGCCCTGCAGAATTCGCGAATCCAATTAAAAGGAGATATCGAACGATCACTTGATTTATATATATATATATATATAGAGAGAGAGAGAGAGAGAGATTTATGTGATTGAGAAATTGAAAAGATAACACATGAGATCACTATCATTCTCCTACTTGTTTAATGTTTCTAGAGAGAGAGGGAATGGATTAGGTACCGGCGGATCGAGCGAGGGAATTCCAGCGACGACCTTCGCCGTGAGCGTCAATGTAATTGATGAGGGTGAGGTCTTCGTCGACGGTCCAAGGGTCTTCTGAAGTATCCATATCCATAACCATAAATCTATCCCACCACCCTCACTGTTTGATTGGATTATTGGAGCTTCGATCTCTGCTTTGAATTACTTTGGGGGAGGGGGAGAGAGAGAGAGACGATGGATGTGGATGATAGAGAGATTCGGATTGTTACAGGGTCAGGATACTCAAAGAACGGCTACTTTTATAGATGCGCATTACGATTTTTTTTTTTTCCTCTTGAACTATTGTTCTCCTGATAGATTGCGGTAATTAATTGATATATTTTTCTCAAATAGGACGCACGCAACTTAATATCTTATCTTAAACTTATAATAGTTTTCCCATTATCTTTATTTAAGATCAATTTAGAACCGAATGGGGTCATTTTAAACGAAATAAAAATTATTACGATTATATTCATCATATTTTTATTGTAGAATGTATTTATTTATTTAGGCCAACGATTTTATTTATTTTTACATATAGCCTAAACTAATTTTAAATTTTCTGTCAAAAAGATTTAAAATTATATTAAAGTCTGACTTGTTTTTATTTGTAGAGTGGTTCACATATATACTTTTGAAAACTAAACTTAAATCCGCTGAAAAAGTGATGCAAAATAAAATATAAAAGATCAATTTCACAATTTAAGATGTTATATATTATATTTTTGTTAATATCCATAATTCAAACTGTCATTGTAACGCTAAAATAAATAACTCCAGAAAATATATGATAAATCTATCTAATACTTTATATAACAAATAAAGAAACATAAGACAAAAGTTTTTTTTAAGAACACTATACTTCTAATGTAACCTTTCAATAAGTCTTTGCTTTTTTTTTTTTTCTTTTGAAAAAAGTATGATAATATCTCGAGGAGAGAGGAAAGTCAAGGAATTGTAAAAAAAATTACAAATCTAAAAGGGAAAAGAAAAAAATAAAAGAGCTTCATACATGTTTTCTTCCGATATTGAAGAAGACTTACCTTAGATTCAATGTTTATTACAAAAACAATGCTAGTCAATGACTCAAGTGTTAAAGGAGCTTTACAAATAAATATAAATATTTAAAACAGTTTAAATTAAACTAGGATATTATGTGATCATTATTTATCTTTTTCTTTTTAAATTAGTCTCAGATTAATTAGTATCTCAAACTAATAATATTTATTCCATCATATCTATTGAAGATTAAATAGGAATAGGATGGTGATATATATGAAATAAAAATCATTAATGTTAATCTTTTCATAGTATTATTTTTAAAAATATAGGATAAACTAGTTTTAAACTTTTTATCCAAATAGTTGTGATAGAGAGTAGTTAACAAAGTATATCTATACGGCTATACAAGGTTTCGAGCCAAAATCAGAATATTTAAAATTATATTAAAATTTGAATTATTGATTATTTGTAGAGAGCGCGGTTAACATATTACAAATGGATATGATATATGGAAGCGGCTTTGGTCCTATGCAAAGGACTCACGCTGCCCTCCTATATCTTTAACGGTGCCATTTTGGGTATAAAACAAAGAGCAAGTTCTCTTTTTTTGTTTGAATTTTTTTTTAGGACACTAGATGGTACTCTCTCCGATCCTAATTATAGGAACTATTTACCAGAATCTGGAGAGATTAAGGAGAGTAGTTAAATTAGTTAATTATAATTATTTTCCAAAAATACCCTGCTTAAAATTAAAAATTACATCAAGCAAAATTAGCTAATAGCCCGAGCATATTTTTATTAATTCTACTGGTCCTCATGGTCAATCCATACAGAAACACCTACCTAAATTTTCTCATAAAAGTCAAAGACTTAAATTAATTATAGGTATAGATCAAATTAATTAATTTTTCCTCACTTTTTTTTAACATTTTAATTTTGAAATGAATACTAGCTACTTAGATTACTACTTCACTTGTAATTCAATGCATTAATTAAGCGGATCTGATTATTCTAACTTTTAAATTCGGATGAAAATTAATTAATATTGAGATGACACAAAAGTTTACTCATATATGTGCGTATGGGTTTAAAAGAATTATCGCAACTAGAAAAATAAAAAATAAAATAGAATCTCTCACTTGATAGAATATAAGCGTGTTGTTAAATTAATTATTGTGGAGGAAGTATTAGTAGGGGTGATATGGGAAAAATATAAAAAACAAATTGCTCAAAATTATTTTATAAAAAAAAAGCATAATTGGAGTGTATATGACATTAATAAGTTGCAAATATTATTTACTTTATAGAATATATAGGTGTATTATTAAATTATTATTGAGAAAGTATAAATAGGGGTATTATAGGAAAAAAATTGACAAAAGTTAAAACTTTCTCTTATAATTAGGACCAAAACAAACTTCAAAATGTGTTCCTATAATTAGGACCGGAGAGAGTATTAAAAAGATACTTCAGTCAACTGACTGGTATTGAAAAAACGAGCTTTTATTCCCCCGTGCGTTGCACGGGATGATATTATTTCACAAATTATTTAAACATATTTTGCTTTCAAATTGATGCAACTTTCTTGTCTTTAACGAATATTATAACATCACAACCAATGAATGACTATATATTAGAAATGAAACATTAACAATGGTGAACATCAATATCCTCCAACCTATTCTAAGTACATATTACAAATGAAATCTCAGCAATGTTAAACAACAATGTCTTCTAATCAATTAACATTCCTAAATATCTCTTTGTACACAACATTCCTTGTTTTTTTCTTGTTGCCACAACTATTATCATCTACATCAATCTTTAGACCATCCATGCTTTTAACCTTGGATAATGCAACATATAATTGCCCATGTGTAAAGACTGGCTTGCAAAGATATAAACCAACATGGCGAAGAGATTGTCCTTGACTTTTGTTGATAGTCATAGCAAATGAAAGGGTGATAGGGAATTGTCTCCGTTTCATGCGAAAAGGCCATCTGCTTTCAGAAGGATTCATGTCCATCCTATGAATGAGGACCTTTTGATTTGGATGTGAACCATTTAATGTGATCATGTACTTGACAGATATATATGGAGTATAAACTATAAAGTAAATGAGAGCTCTAGCAACTTATGATCTTGAAAAATTTTAGGATCTTGAAAAAATATTGCATGGTACTGACTGGTACTAAAAAGATACTTCAAGATACTGAAAAAATACATTAAAGTCTGACTTGTTTTTATTTGTAGAGTGGTTCACATATGCTTTTGAAAACTAAACTTACATCCGCTGAAAAAGTGATACAAAATAAAATATAAAAGATAAATTTCACAATTTTAAGGTTTAAAAGATGTTATATATTGCACTTATTTTAATATCTATAATTCAAAATGTCATTGTACGTAATAAATAACTCCAGAAACATATGATAAATCTATCTAAGACTTTATATAACAAATAAAGAAACATAAGACAAGCAATAAGAGTTTTGGGCTGATGCCCCGTTCACCAAAAAAAAGAAAAAAGAAACATAAGACAAACGTTTTTTAAGATCGCTGTACTTGTAATGTAACCTTTCAATAAGTTCTTGCTTGGAGTCCCACCATCCCTCATGGTTTTTGTTCTGGTGTAGAACACAAATGTCTAGCCTCAACAGGTTAGATGATGTTAATATCGGACCAAATGTCTCCTCTAAGGTATCTTATGAGTTAAGCACCAATGAGGGATAGAACATCCACTGATATCTATGAAGGAGATATCAGAGAATGTTTGCAGATCACTGTGCTACACGGGTTAGGTTTTTTGCCAGAGGGGTGGTGTGTGTGCACAATGAGGCTGAATAGTAAATAATGTAATAGTGAATGTAGGGAACACACCTGGTGGGCAACCTCTTATTTATAGGGATTACCCAGGGTTTCGGTTTCGTTCCCATTGCCTTGAATCCTATCCTCCATCATTATGCACCTCCCACGTCCTGTGAGCGCCTGCTCCACTACCTCTATGGTTCTGGATTATAGGCATGCTCAAGGGATAATTAATAATGTAGCTTCTTAAAGAGAGATTCCAGCCTGAAGCACTTTTACCGGGCCTTATATCTGCCAGGCCTATTATTTGAGTCTATATTCAGCTTGGTTAGTTGAGGTCGAAAAGTTGAAGCATATGGATAGTTCCAACGAGATACCCTCGGGACTTTCAACGATGATTCCCGCTCCACTTCCTTTAACATTTGACAACCCGTCGACAAACAAATTCCAAGTATCCAGGGCTTCGCCTTCCTTTGCCAGGGTTAATTCCATTATGAAATCCACCAACGCCTGTGACTTAATGGCATGTCGGGCTTCATACATGATCTCAAACTCATACAACTCAATAGACCAACTTACCATCCGCCCCGCTAAATCCGGCTTATGTAGAATTTGCCGGATTGGCTGATTTGTGCGGACGACAATAGGATGACTTTGGAAATATGGACGAAGCCGTCTTGCTGCTACCAGTAAGGCAAATGCCATTTTCTCCAGTTTTTGGTATCGTAATTCCGAACCTTGCAAGGCCCGGCCTACAAAATATACTGGGCTCTGTCCGTCCATGGTCTCCCTGACCAACACTGCGCTTACAGTCTCGTTACCCACTGATAGGTATAATATCAAACTCTCCCCTGTCTCGAGCCTAGTCAACACTGGTGGTGCAGATAAGCACTGCTTGATCTTTACGAAAGTCGCATCACATTCCGCGTTCCATCCGCCTGACGCCTCCTTTTTCAACAATTTGAAAAATGGGAGAGAGTTTTCCGCTGACCTCTGTAGAAACCGAGTCAGCGCTGCCAAACGTCTAGTCAACTGCTAGACCTCTTTTTTATTTTGTGGAGCTTTCATATTCAACACGGCTTGACATTTTTCCGGGTTCACTTCAATGTTTCTATTTGTCAGCAAAAACCTGAGGAACTTTCCTGCTGGGAAATCGAAAGCGCATTTTGCCGGGTTGAGCCGAATTCTGTATTCCCTCAACTTGTCAAATGTCTGCCGTAGGTCTTGGACATGATTGGCTCCACTCAAAGACTTGACGATCATATCGTCTATATATACTTCCACATTTTTGCCCAATTGGTCTTCAAACACCCGGTTCATCATTCTCTGGTAGGTAGCTCTTGCATTCTTCAATCCGAAGGGCATCATGAAAAGACCCTTTCTCAATAAACAACAATTAACCATAATGTTTTCTTAAAACCGGATTAACAGGTAATTATGAAAAACCCTTTTTCTTTTCAAGACAGCACACCTAGGGGTCCAGGGTACAAATATTTTCCCACAAACCCACCACAGGAAGACCATAACTCAGGGCACAATTAACGAATAGTAGAATACATAGCCCACGAGTCTTACAACACGAACCCCAACAACAAAGGGTCTTCGCAAAACAATTTTCGCACAAGATAGGAAAGTGGATCCACTATAATTTGATAGTGTATAAAATAAGGCCTTCAGAAGATCAACAGTCATCCAAAAATAGTTAATGTAGTATTTCAGAAATATGAGGGCCCTATGATGGCAATATATAAATCAATACAACAATATTACCAAAAAGAGGCCTATAAGTTTCATGACATGTATGCCTCTGGCTGCTTCTGTTGTTCTCTAGTAAGGTTAAAGGTCTCGCCTGAAAAATTTAATATTGACGGGGTGAGACATAAAGTCTCCGTAACCGAAATTAATTTATCAAATATGCAGGAAAGGATTGCAAGTCAGAGAAGCAGATTTATTAACATAATTATAATATTTAAAAAGCGATAATAGAGAAAACTTTTTCTTTCGATAACATACATATCGGGTTCAGGGCACGACGCTCACCCACAAACCTGGAGTCTAGGGCACAAATTTCTCCCACAAACTCAGAGTCGGAGTCCAGGGTACAAATTCCTCCCACAAACTCAGAGCTGGAGTCCAGGGCACAAATTTTGCCCACAAACTCAGAGTCTAGGGCACAGGTTCCGCCCACAAACTCACTACAGAAATCCTTCACTCTGGGCACAGTTACGAACAGAATAATACATAATAATTAAGAATAATTAAAACCATCCCTGAGAGAGTCATAGGCTTCACCAACCCAACATAAACCACAACAAAAGAAATAATATAACACTAAAATTTTTCAACAACTTTTTAGGAAAATTATTATTCCAAATATATCAACTCACAACAAGCATTTCACCTATCACAACAAGAACAACCCCAACAATAGTATTTACTTAAATACACAGATTGGAAAAATACACTGCTTCACTGAATTAATTTCATATTCAAACATACACATAATTTTTCAAAACTCATACAAGTTGTATATATGAAAATAAGGCTTAGAAAAATACCTCACATCTCAAAAAAAGCATATAAAATAAATTAACCCGGTTACCTCAATTCCAAATTTAACCTTAGCTTGAGGAGCACAACCCGCACAGTCACCGCTTACAAGAAGGCTCTACATTATCACAATTAAAGTTTATAATTTCCTATAACTAAAAATACAAATTCTAATTATAACAAGTGTATGTGTTTGTACCCGGTTTTGCATGTACAGATATGTATATTAGCAAAGTGTATGTGTTTGTATTTATATATATATATATATATATATATATATATATATATATATATATATATATATATATATATATGTTAAATACTTCCTTTGCTTAAACTCCTAAAAACAGAGAACATTCTTGTGGAGTTATAGCTACAATCCCATGGTTGGAAACTCAAAACTTAGATTGGAAAAATCATATAAAACTAGGAGGAGAAGAGCTAGAAGATACCTCTGTTTTCTTGATTTAAAACAGAGCTACAAGAACCATTGAACTCTCTTACTCCTTCCTTGACTTCACTCTCTGTTTCTGCTCTTAGACTCAGTCTCGTTCGCTTTCTCTTTCCCTCTTGGTTTCAACCTAGTTTCGGACTTGGCTTAGGTTGAGGCAATGCAACGGTAAAGAAGAAGCAAGAGCATGGTATGTCTAGAACACAAATGTCTAGCCTCAACAGGCTAGGTGATGATAATATCGGACCAAATGTCTCCTCTAAGGTATCTTATGAGTTAAGCACCAAGGAGGGATAGAACATCCACTGATATCTATGAAGGAGATATCAGAGAATGCTTGCAGATCACTGTGCTACACGGGTTAGGCTTTTCGCCAGAGGGGTGGTGTGTGTGTGCAATGAGGCTGAATAGTAAATAATGGAATAGTGAAGTAGCGAACACACCTGGTGGGCAACCTCCTATTTATAGGGATTACCTAGGGTTTCGTTCCCTTTGCCTTGAATCCTATCCTCCATCGTTATGCGCCTCCCACGTCCTGTGAGTACCTGCTCCACTACCTGTACGGTCCTAGATTATAGGCATGCTCAGGGGATAATTAATAATGTACCTGCTTAAAAGGAGATTCTAGCCTGAAGCACTCTTACCGGGCCTTATATCTGTCAGGCCCATTATTTGAGTTCATAACAGTTTCGAGATGGTTTTAAAGTACATGAAGAAGTGGAGATAACCAAACCCTTATAAAGTATGTTTCATTTTCCTACTTATGTGAAATATTTAAGTGTAATACTTTAAAAATCTATATCATGATTTGGTAAAATTATACCTATAGAAGATAGGTGAATATAAGGTATCAAATATTAAGTTATGATTATTTTATTTTCTAAGGAAAAATCTCTAGGAAAATAGAGAATTTATGGGCCAAAGTGCCAAAATGACGAAAATGCCCCTAAGGGACATAAAGAACTTAGAAAAATTGTGAAAAATCCTAAAAGGCAGTAAAATAATTATTAAAATTGAGAGAGTATATTATCTCTAATTTTGGTAATTTAATAAAGTATAAACTTGGGAAAATTGAGAAGGAATGTTCAAAAAAGTATGAAATGACTAAAAGACCCTTGTAAATCTTAAAATAATGCAGAGGACATGGAAACGAAATGTCGGTGTAAAAGTTATGAGGTAATGAGGAATTCTAATTAAGAAAATTATCAACTATTGATAAGGAAGTAATTAGGTATTTATTGGCTAATTACTTAAGCATAAGCAAAGGAAATTCATGAAAAATTATATGGAACCCTAAAATTAGTGGTTTTTAGCCTAAAATTAGTAAAAATATATTTTCTAATTAATTGGAAATTTTGAAGAAATATAGATGAGTTTAGGTATTTTAAGCCTAAATACAAGAATGAGCCAATTAGGGATTTTTGTGGAATTTTTGGGAAAAATTAAATCAGTAAATAATTAAATAATTAATTAAATAAAAAATAAATATTTATTAATTAAAATAAAGGGCCAGCCGAAATTTCCAAGAAAAAAGAAAAAAAATGAAGATAAGATTGAATTTATTATGTATAGATATTTTGTAATATTATATAATATAATTAAATATAGTGAATAGTAATTGAATAAATAGGAAACGGATCCTATCTAGAGAACTAGGAATGGGAATCTCAAAGTCAAGGTAAAATATTGATCAGTGGATTTTTACCTTTCGTTAGACTTTTCCGGAAGTCAATTCCGAGGCCGGTAGAGCATTTTCCTAATAAGACGAAATAGGGAAATTCTGAGAAAAGCCGGATAGCCAAGTTGAATGTTAGGCATTCAAAAGTCATGATGCGACAACTGGGGAAGAATTGAGAGTTTTTCTGGACATATTTGGAATCAGTGCATTCTTGTCAACAGGCGGTACCTTACGAAAGTTCGTTTCGAAACCGACACGTTTTTCCGTAAAACTTCGGTCAGGCCAGAGAAGGCCTAGACAGAGTTAAAAAAATAGTTGGACTAGACATTTCTAATGAGGAATGAATTGTCTTGGAATTGCATAATCCAGAATTTTGAGATTTTTCCGAAATTACGCGAATCGGGTACCGGTCGCGGAAATTCATCCGGGTAGCTTCTGGAAGGTGACACGTGGCACCTTTTGATTGGATTCTTGGTTGATTTTGGGGGAGGGCAGGTCGGTTGGGGGAGGAAAGGAAGAGCAAAAACATTTGTATTAAGTTTTCAATTGGACGGTTCAGATCGCTTCTCATAAAGTTGATCCAACGGCCGAAATCCTGCAAACTTTTCTATAAATACCCCCCCTTCCATTCATTTCTCACACCATTTGGAGAGCCTCCTAGCCGAAAATAGAGAGAGGATTTTAGAGAGAGAAGCTCTGGGAAATTTGTAGCGAAGCTCAGGGTAAGTTTTTCGGTACCGAGCTTTAAGCTTTCGTAGTTCTTTCAATAGTTAGAGTAGTAATGCTAGAGTAGCCTTTATTTTTCAAGTATGATTAGATATCATATGATAGGGCTATTTTAGTCTAGAATTTTGAAAATTATCATTGGGTCGAAGTTCTGGCAAAATTTTGGAAAATCAGAGCCAAAGTAACGAAGTCTTGCGAAATTCCGCCAATTAGGGGTATAGGGCAAAATGGTAATTTTTACCTAAAATGCCAGTTATAATGCCAAATCACTAATGAAAGTGATATTACTCTTATAGGATATCAGAAACTCTGATCTGCTGCCGTTACGCTGTCCGACGAGCCGCTGTTGGACATTTCACGTTTTTCCGTAAAAGTACGTTTTCCGCCAGAAGTACCTAACGTCGTCAACGAAGGTACGTTCGCGTACTGTAACACTAATCTAGTGCTGCTCATATACATATATGTGATAGGTACATTCACGGATAGAGATTCTGTTAGGAGTCACCGAGATACATTCACGGTTAGAGACTCTGTTCAGGGTTACCGATTATACATACAGTTATAGATGTAGTAATACACGGGTTATAGATGTAGTAATACCGTTAGAGGTTTCCTAGCGCTGAGGACACGACCGTACATCGTGGCACTGGTGAATAGTGCAGGCACTTTATGGGGCTTACATACTGCTTTACGCTTATGTACTATCATTATATTGATCATAGCTGTTATGTCATGAATATCTGTCATCCCTATACTGTTTTTTTTAGCATAAGGTTAACCGTTACCTGAGATCCAATGCGTTAAATTGGATCTCAGCTGTAGCTTCAGGGTCGGAAGACTAAGTATTGGAGATAAGGGCAAGCTGCACGAGTAGGCTCATGGTTGGAGGGCATGTAGCACGAGTGAGCTCTTAGACGGAGATGTCACTTTATCGTTTTCCGTATTTACCTATGAGAACATTAGGATGCTATATCAACACTATGTTACACTATAGTTATGGTTTGAATGGGAATCAGTTACTCTTACGCTCCAATGCTCTACTCTGATTTAAAAAAAAAATTGGCTCTGGAATTGGGACGTTACAATTTTGGTATCAGAGCATTCATTCTGTCATGAACCCGACTATGTTACTACGGACAGTTTGGTGCCGAAGGCAAGGCTAGTTTACGTGGGTGCGCCAATCAGTCGCCGTATAAGTCGGTGAGGCCCCCATGGTAGACACTTACCCAGCCATTCTATTCGGATAACGGAGTTATGTTCAAAAAGCCTTTTAAACTTTGAGCACGTTTTGAAAATGAGTACTGATATAGCCCAAGGTCGGTGTACCACCTCATTTCGGTGTACTAGTTTGAACCGATATACCATTCTGAACCGGTGTACCACTTTCTGTCAGTACATCAATTCTGATAATCCTAATATCAGTTTCTGATAACCCTGATATCAGTCTCCGATAATTTTGATCACCCTGATATCAGTCTCTGATAATTCTGATAACTCTGATATCAGTCTCTGATCACTCTGATAATCGCCAGTTTGTGCTGGACGGTGATTCTTTCCTAGCACCGAGCTTATATGCGAAGATAGGCCACGCCGGATGAAACTCCGAGACCAATAAAGATAAGTACATGCAGTATTTGACTCATGTATAAGAACTTCCGATACGTATTTCTGTACCCGTTTCTAGGAAGAACATTACCAACGGAATTCTAAACGAGGGACATGTTGCGGGTGTCTATTCGTTAGTAGTATAGATATGAAGTGCGATAGAAATTATGATATGATCATCGTTGTACTCCTCATCTAACGTTTTCCCTCATGAAGGTGAAAAGAACCAGACATGGAAAATTTGAGAGGAGCCGGAGCTCCCAGAGGCCGAGGCCGAGGTAGAGGAAGAGGCAGACAGCCTCAAATAGGAGCGATTCCCGAGCGAAACAATATACCGAATCAACCAGACGAAAATGAAGTGCAAGAACTAAGGATAACTCTCCAAGAACAGAGGGCTCTCATAGATGCCCTATTAGCAAGGCAACATCAACAGGATGAAGAAGCCCAAAGACAGTTAGAGGCACGACAACGCGAGGAAGAACGTAACGAGGAAAGCGACAATGACAACGACGATGAAGAAGAAGAGTATGATGACAACCAAAGCGAGGAGCACGCTGAGGGATCTGAAGGGTCCCAATCACCTCCACGACGAGGAAGAAGGGAAAGAACCACGGAAAACTGGGTTAACCAGTTCTGCAAGCTTAAGCCACTCGGTTTCCGGGGAAAGGGTGAATTAGCTGAGGATTGGCTCCTAAGTCTGGAGAAGATTTTTGAAGTCATTGAGTGCCCGGGAAATCGGAAGGCTCAACTAGCAATCTTCAAGCTTGAAGGCGATGCCCATAGATGGTGGAAGAGCGTTTCCACAACCCTGCCAAGCCCTGTTACTTGGGAAATGTTCTTAGAACAGTTCAACGATCAATATTTCCCTCCCTCAATCCAGGTGATTAAGGAGGAAGAATTTCTGCTGATCCAGCAAGGAAATGAAGAATCATTCGACGATTACTTCGCCCGTTTCACCAACCTGTCTCGTTATTCATCATATCTAAAAAGCCACGTGAATGAGAGCTGGAAGGCGAACCGACTAGTGACCGGGCTGAAGTATGACATAAGGGCGAGGCTAGTATCTCAGCAATTTCCTAAAATGGCCCAAGCCGTAGAACCCTGCAGATTGACTGAGCGCAACTTGAAGGAACTGCACAAATTCTGAGGCCAGGAGGGTAACAATGCCGGTCGTAGTGGATCCAACCGTGGAAACTTTCCACAAAAGAGGAGGCTGCCCTGGAACAACTCCAGTGGTGGAAACAAGAGGCCAGTCCAAACTGGGCAACAAAACTATCCCAAACTAGCGGAATCTCAATCGTGTCCAAAGTGCAAGAAGTACCATCCAGGAGTCAACTGTGATGGGAAGCGAATCTGCTACAAATGTCAGAAGCCGGGACACATCACCTGGAATTGTCCTGAGAAGGCTGATGAGACAAGACTACAGAACTCAGGACGAATCTTTGCGCTAACCAACACGGAGGCTGGCGAATCCTCAGGAATGGTCCGAGATACTATCGATTAGTAAAAGTTCATGTTAGTTGTAAACCGATCAAATACTTTTGATACGTGTACGGATCCTTTTGGGATGCATACATATGTAGTAGCTACACCATTAGGTGTGAGCTTTTAGCTTATAAAGATTGTTTTGAACCAAGTTGCAGGTATAATATAAATCGTACTACCACTTCATAGTGTCAACGACATTCTCAATAGTGTTAAATGAGCGGTGACAAAGAGAATATATTATTCTCATAAGCAGAGGTAGAACTGATGCAGAAACCAAATCTTTATTCAAAGACAACTCAGTCACAAATTAATTCTCTGTTGACTGATGCCTCGCATAAGTTCAATATTCAGATCGCCGTACCAAATTTCATATCAAAGCTGAAATAGCAACTTGCTTCCCAGTAATATTCATATAGAAGGAAAGACTCGAGTTTTCATCGTAGCATCAACTACTGTAAGTTGAACAGGGCAACTGTTCGAAAACAAATACTCACTTTCCAGGATCGATGATCTACTCCATTATCTAATTCCTGCATCTTGTCAAGATTTCCTTATGCCCGTAACACCACCAGTGGTGAACCAAAACTAGTAGCGATGTAGAAAATAAGTAGCAAGCGGATTGAGGCTCTGTTTAGGGTCACCGACTCGGATGGAGGCTCTGTCTAGGGTCACCGACTCGGATAGGGATTCTGTTAGGGTCACCAATTATACATAACGGATGGAGACTCTGTTTCAAAGTCACCAATTATACATGCTGCTGTACACTCATGTTGCTCAACGGAATTGTCGGAGCAGAAATTTTCCAGATCGGATATGGTTGATCACATTTCTACATAGTTAGTACAAGTCACAAAGGATCGTAAGAATCTTTTCGTGATTGTAATGATCATATATCCTTCAAAGCCAGTGTCAATAGAACACCTCAAGGGCGAATGTATAGTTCGCATTTCGTGAGATCATTTCGGGAGATCATCCAAGTATTCATTGGAAACAAACCAGTCAGCCTTATTTCCAAATATGATTAGACTTCCATAACAATTTCCATATTTCTTAAGTTATATTCGACCGTGATCATGTCATTAAGTAGGAGATATCTTATGTTACCATGGTGTATGGGAACCATGGGGACATTTTTGGTATTCATTTTGGTATTTGTGGTGTTAACCGCGGTGTATGGGAACCACGGAGAAACATCATATATCAAAGTACGAAATGACAAAAATCTTTATGGGCAAACCAAGGCGAATTCCTGATCACCGGGTAGGGCGGCTGGCAAACAAAGTGAAGATCCGACGCGTGTAGTCCAAGGTTCGAGTAGGACGGAGTTAGTTAGTACAAAGTTTAGATGGTAGGATGCGAATTTCGAGGACGAAATTTTGTTTAAGGGGGGAAGAAATGTAGTACCCTAAAAATCTATATCATGATTTGGTAAAATTATACCTATAGAAGATAGGTGAATATAAGGTATCAAATATTAAGTTATGATTATTTTATTTTCTAAGGAAAAATCTCTAGGAAATTAGAGAATTTAAGGGCCAAAGTGCCAAAATGACGAAAATGCGCCTAAGGGACATAAAGAACTTAGAAAAATTGTGAAAAATCCTAAAAGGTAGTAAAATAATTATTAAAATTGAGAGAGTATATTATCTCTAATTTTGGTAATTTAATAAAGTATAAACTTGGGAAAATTGAGAAGGAATGTTCAAAAAAGTATGAAATGACTAAAAGACCCTTGTAAATCTTAAAATAATGCAGAGGACATGGAAACAGAAATGTCAGTGTAAAAGTTATGAGGTAATGAGGAATTCTAATTAAGAAAATTATCAACTATTGATAAGGAAGTAATTAGGTATTTATTGGCTAATTACTTAAGCATAAGCAAAGGAAATTCATGAAAAATTATATGGAACCCTAAAATTAGTGGTTTTTAGCCTAAAATTAGTAAAAATATATTTTCTAATTAATTGGAAATTTTGAAGAAATATAGATGAGTTTAGGTATTTTAAGCCTAAATACAAGAATGAGCCAATTAGGGATTTTTGTGGAATTTTTGGGAAAAATTAAATAAGTAAATAATTAATTAATTAATTAAATAAAAAATAAATATTTATTAATTAAAATAAAGGGCCAGCCGAAATTTCCAAGAAAAAAGAAAAAAATGAAGATAAGATTGAATTTATTATGTATAGATATTTTGTAATATTATATAATATAATTAAATATAGTGAATAGTAATTAAATAAATAGGAAACGGATCCTATCTAGAGAACTAGGAATGGGAATCTCAAAGTCAAGGTAAAATATTGATCGTGGATTTTTACCTTCGTTAGACTTTTCCTAAGTCAATTCCGAGGCCTAAGAGAGCATTTTCCTAATAAGACGAAATAGGGAAATTCTGAGAAAAGCCGGATAGCCAAGTTGAATGTTAGGGATTCAAAAGTCATGATGCGACAACTGGGGAAGAATTGAGAGTTTTTCTGGACATATTTGGAATCAGTGCATTCTTGTCCACAGGCGGTAGCTTCCGGAATTTCGTTTCGAAACCGACACGTTTTTCCGTAAAACTTCCGTCAGGCCGGAGAAGGCCTAGACAGAGTTAAAAAAATAGTTGGACTAGACATTTCTAATGAGGAATGAATTGTCTTGGAATTGTATAATCCATAATTTTGAGATTTTTCCGAAATTACGCGAATCGGGTACCGGTCGGGGAAATTCATCCGGGTAGCTTCTGGAAGGTGACACGTGGCACCTTTTGATTGGATTCTTGGTTGATTTTGGGGGAGGGCAGGTCGGTTTGGGGGAGGAAAGGAAGAGCAAAAACATTTGTATTAAGTTTTCAATTGGACGGTTCAGATCGCTTCTCATAAAGTTGATCCAACGGCCGAAATCCTGCAAACTTTTCTATAAATACCCCCCTTCCATTCATTTCTCACACCATTTGGAGAGCCTCCTAGCCGAAAATAGAGAGAGGATTTTAGAGAGAGAAGCTCTGAGAAATTTGTAGCGAAGCTCTGGGTAAGTTTTTCGGTACCGAGCTTTAAGCTTTCGTAGTTCTTTCAATAGTTAGAGTAGTAATGCTAGAGTAGCCTTTATTTTTCAAGTATGATTAGATATCATATGATAGGGCTATTTTAGTCTAGAATTTTGAAAATTATCATTGGGTCGAAGTTCTGGCAAAATTTTTGGAAAATCGGAGCCAAAGTAACGAAGTGCTGGCGAAATTCCGCCAATTAGGGGTATAGGGGCAAAATGGTAATTTTTACCTAAAATGCCAGTTATAATGCCAAATCACTAATGAAAGTGATATTACTCTTATAGGATATCAGAAACTCTGATCTGCTGCCGTTACGCTGCCCGACGAGCCGCTGTTGGACATTTCACGTTTTTCCGTAAAAAGTACGTTTTCCGCCAGAAGTACCTAACGTCGTCAACGAAGGTACGTTCGCGTACTGTAACACTAATCTAGTGCTGCTCATATACATATATGTGATAGGTACATTCACGGATAGAGATTCTGTTAGGAGTCACCGAGATACATTCACGGTTAGAGACTCTGTTCAGGGTTACCGATTATACATACGCTTATAGATGTAGTAATACACGGGTTATAGAGATATTAATACCGTTAGAGTTTTCCTAGCGCTGAGGACACGACAGTACATCGTGGTACTGGTGAATAGTGCAAGCACTTTATGGGGCTTACATACTGCTTTACGCTTATGTACTGTCATTATATTGATCATAGCTGTTATGTCATGAATATCTGTCATCCCTATACTGTTTTATTTGAGCATAAGGTTAACCGTTACCTGAGATCCAATGCGTTAAATTGGATCTCAGCTGTAGCTTCAGGGTCGGAAGGACTAAGGATTGGAGATAAGGGCAAGCTGCACGAGTAGGCTCATGGTTGGAGGGCATGTAGCACGAGTGAGCTCTTAGACGGAGATGTCACTTTATCGTTTTCCGTATTTACCTATGAGAACATTAGGATGCTGTATCAACACTATGTTACACTATGGTTATGGTTTGAATGGGAATCAGTTACTCTTACGCTCCAATGCTCTACTCTGATTTTTTTTTTTTTTTTTAAAAATGGCTCTGGAATTGGGACGTTACATTAAGGAGTAGATCAATGGGGTATAAAGGACATTTATAAAGGTCTTAATACATACTCTCGACGCTTTTAACGTAAGCTAGGATAATATGTGATCATTATTTATCTTTTTGTTTTCAAAATAAGTCTAAAATTAATTAGTATCTCAAACTAATACTCATTCCAGTCCTAATTATAGGAACTATTTACCAGAATTTGGAGAGATTAAGGAGAGAAGTTAAATTAGTTAATTATAATTATTTTCCAAAAATACCCCTACCTAAAATTAAAAATTACATCAACGCAATATTAGCGTGTTACAACATATAGGTATAGTGTGTGTGGCCTAACTCTCTGAGTCAACAAGACACAAACATGAATCCACTGGACAAGATTTATATTCTTCTACTAAGCAAGGTATGGACCCCACACGCCTCTTCAATTCCAGTTTCAATTCACGAATAAAATGATAAAAAAGTTATGTTCATGATAATATATAACACCATTCAAAATATCAATTTATAAGGTATTTTCTTTCCAACCATAACATTTTTACGTCAATATGAGTAATAATTAAAATTAAACAATCTAAATATCTCACAATAATGCATATATATACACGATCTAATGATATTATCAAGGGAAAATTTAATTTAGGGAAAAATTAATCACTTTGGATGGATAGTTACAAAAAATATTTTTAAAGGAATATTAAAATTATTTTATTTTAAAATAAAAAATAAAGTAGAATCTCTCACTTGATAGAACATAAGTGTGTTGTTAAATTAATTATTGTGGAGGAAGTATTAGTAGGGGTGATATGGAAAAAATATGACAAAAATTGTTCAAAATTATTTTATAAAAAAAGTATAATTGAGGTGTATATGATATTAATGAGTTGCAAACATTATTTACTTTATAGAATATATAGGTGTTGTTCTGGTGTAGAACACAGATGTCCAGCCGTGTGTATGGGCTGGTGCTTTGATATTGGATCAAGGGTCTCGACCTGGGTGCGTATGTGGAAGCACACAGGCGGAGACGGGATCACCGAACACAACCAGGCTCTTAGCCAAGGGGGTGGGGTGTGTGCTCGGTGTGGCGATGTAAAATAGTCTAGGTTTAGAGCGTGTGTACCTTAGGCCGCTTGACCGTGTATTTATAGGAAATACTGGGCGGCATTCGCGATATATCTGGCTTGTTATCCGAACTGCCTATCTCCTACGGATATGCTCCTATATTTCCGGGGTAGCTGAGATATCCTTGGATCGCTGATATGGCGGATCTGGTATACCTGCCTGTGTTTGGGCCCCCTCGTGTTTGGGCCTTATCCAGGTCCGTAACAGTTGCCCCCCAGCCCGGTAGTGTGATGTTTCGGACTGCCGGGGTGTTCGATATCCTGGCTCGTGCCATCCGAGGCTTTGCCTTCATCCGATGTTTATACCGGACGTTTAGTCTCTGGTTCCCCTCCCGAATGTATGGTGTTTCTACTGGATCCCGTGATCCGGGTGGTTAATGCTAACTTTGGGGACCGAGGTGGTAGCCTATGGTCCTAAGAATGCCGTGGTGATGACCGACGACGTAAGGATCCGAGGTGATAATCTCTGGCCCTTCCGCGGTGTGGGCCGATTTTGGCTGCATTGATATGCCGACGTCAAGACTTCGAAATCTGACGGCCCGAGGCCGTTGTTGTGGCCACGGCGTGACTCTTGGGAAGCCTATTCTGATCTTGCCATGATTACCTGCGCCACCTGGCTTTCTGCGATTGGGGAGGCGCCTTGATTAACGTGTCTGCCGCCCCCGTATTTCGTGCACATTTAATGCTCTGGCGAAGACGTTGCACGTCCCCTCAACTTTAGGGGTGAAATGTCGTGACTACCCTCGTCGGTTGGGTTTCTTTCGTTTTGAATTTCCCCTTCCTTTCTCTCGATATAAACTACTGTTATAGTTCATTTTATCACTTTTTCCATTTGCTCATTCCACTCCTACGCGAAACTTCTTCTGTGCAAGGCTCTCTTGTCTCCAGAGAGTATTGGTTCCTTCTTGTATCCCAGGAATTTAGTCAAAGCTTCTCATTTACCCAGGATTCTCCGTCGATTCTCGCTGTGCAACTTCAGGTATCCATCTTGCCTTCTTAGTTTTTTATGCCATTACAGTATTTAAACTCTCCCTCCTCCTTTTTCTTCTCTCCGTTGGTGCGTTTCTGAACTTGAGTTTCCTGTGTGGGGTGCGGGTGAGTTGAGTTATCGAACCCATAGGTCTTGTCTTCTTAAGTTCCTGATATTCCTTATTTCGGTCTTAGTTTTCTCCCCCTCCTTCTTATCCTTGTGTTGGTTGTATAGGTTTGGGCTTTTGATGGATAGGGGAAGTTCGTCTTCACGTCAGCCTTTAGGTCCTACCGACGATGAGGCCCTTCGTGAGCGTTATCCCTTTTTTAGTTATTGGTCGCTAGGGACCTCTAACCGAGGAGGAGAAACTATCTTTGGCCCTCCGTGGTCGGCCGGGCGCACGGCAGTTGGGAGGCCCCACTGTGGTTCCTAGGTCCAGCGGCCGAACCCGGCCCGGGCAGCCGATTCTCATAGTTTGGCGTGATCCGAGCCTCTCCTAGTCGAACCTATAAACGCGCATCGTCCGTCCGAGTCGGGGTCATTACCAGCTGGTTATCACGGTCCCTGTTGGGATTGTGTTGCCGAGAGCTCCTCCCTTATTGCGAGTGGGCAAGACCGTATGGCCGAGGTCGTCTTGGGCTCATGTCGGCATAATTCGTCGCTTGAGCCCGTGTCCTACTCCAAGGGTCCTCCTTCCTCGATCTGTCTTCATCGTATTCTGCGTAGTTCTGACTTTAGTTTTATTTCCTTTTGTTGTAGGTAAATGGAGTCTACTTCTTCGCCTCGTCCTTCGCTTCCGATCCGAGGCGGACTCGGTAGTCCTTCACCGACCCTGCAATCCAAATATCCGTGGGTGACGAGCGAAGTGTTAACCATGCGCTCACTGATGACCGACGCGGATGTGGCGAAGGTGGGGTCTCCGGGGTCATCAGGATGTTGTCTTGCCCCCCCGAAGAGGATGAGCCGATCTGCGCCACTCGGGAACCAGGGTCTCCTAACTTCTTTCTTTTCTATCGGGATTATATGATCCGGCTCGGTATTCGCTTTCCGTTTATCGGGTTCCAAATGTCCGTTCTCCACTACCTTCATCTGGCTCCTTCTCAGCTTCATCCGAACGGGTGGGGTTATCTCGCGGCGTTCGCGTATCTCGCGGGACGATGGACCCCGCCATTCCATGTACCGCCGCCCTATTCCTTCATTTTTTCTCTCCTTTCACCCCGGTCGGCAAGGAACCGCCCTCTTTGAAAGGGCTAACTTCTCTTCGTGCCGAGGCGGACCGGAAACTTATGAACTCTTTTTCCGACTCCTTCAAGCATTTCAAAAATGCTTTCTTTAAAGTTGTTGCAATCCCTGGGGAAGTGCCCTGGTTTATGAAAGCCGCTGAAGGTCCGGGCGTTGAGTGGCGCTTCCTCTTTACGGACCTCCGAACACCATCATTTCTCCTCTTCCACGTATCAATTTTCGGCCAAAGATCTCTCTCGAGGAAGAGAGGGAGTATGCCGCTCGGCGGCGTCTTACGTTGCCGAACACGGCGTCAAAAGGGCGGCCTTCTATATTCGTAAGGCCGGCGTGTCGTCCCGCGCGGCCTCTAGTATGGCATTGTTGATGCGAATTCGTTTTCCTACTTGCCCTTTGTTATTTAATTAGCTTCTTCTAATTTTGTTTCGTATGCCTTTGTAACAGTCGTGGTGCTATGGAGCCGAATCCGACTACCTTGCATATACCTTGCCGGCGGCCGGCAAACCGAGAGAGAAGCTTCCAAGAAACGGTCTGCCGCCGAGCCTTCCAAGAAGAAAACTCATGCGGCGTCTACGGTCCCGACACCTTCCTCGGCGAAGCGGGCCAGGATTGGGGCTACCGCCGCTACTCCGTCTTTGGCCATTCAACCCGGAGTAATGCCTTCCTCCCCTCTGTCCGAGGAGGCCGACACCGGTGTAGTGCCTCCGTCTCGCTCCAGCCTCTCGCCGCTATCGGGCCTCTGTCCCTACCGATCCTCTTCCGTCTCCCGATAAGGGGAAAAGGTGGCCGCCTCGACTCGGCTTCTCTTCTATCTGAGCCGGCCGCCACTGTACGCCCTGGAGCCTTCAAAAGGGGCCAAGCTTGGGATGGGGATGTCTCTGAAGAGATCGGCATGGCCTTCTTTCCGCCACGTCGGTTTTTAAGCCCTCAGCCTCTTTCAAGCGAGGATGCTCACAAGGTGCAGCACGTCTCCGATAGTCTTTGCCAGGCCCTTGGTTTGTCTCAGGCCTATCTGCACCTCCATAATTATTATGTTCGAACTTCCAGTGAGTCCCGAGTTCTGAAACTGTGATTAGAGTCGGCTGAGGAGAGAGCTAATAGGCTCGCGGCGGATAAGGAGAAAGCTGAGGCTAAAAGGGACAGTCTGAAGGTGGAACTTAAAAGTTCCCAAGATGCCGCTGAAAAATATGGCGAAGACCTTCTGCTGACCCACCAGGCATTGACGCGGGCAACGCCGATCCGATGCACCCCAAGCCGCCCGGCCGATGCCAATTCTCGTCTGGCCGAAGCCAATTCTCGTCTGGCCGAAGCCAACTCTAGCCTGGCGGAGATGAAATCCTTGCATTCTCAATCTATGGATGCGGTAAAGCGGCTTACCAGGGTGCGCGGCGAGCTGTGCACACGCTGGAGCAGACTCGGAAAGACACTGGAGAGCGTAAGGCCGCTCACGAGATGGCGGTAGATGCGGTGAGGAAGACCGCGTCGGACTGTTTCAAGATGGCCCTAGCTCAAATTGAATATCTAAATCCAGGCCTAACTCTGAACCTCGCCGGCTATGGATGTGACTCTCGTTTTCATGCCGGCGTCCTCATTCCTCCACCTCCGTCTCCTGAAGAAGAACCCTCGTCGGATGCCGAGGTCGACGGTGGAGAGCATGCCGGTGGAGGGGCTGCTTCTGGAGCCGAGCCTGCTGGTAGTGGGGCGCCTGAGGACGAGGCAACCCCTTGAAGATTTGCCAATTTTCTTTTTGTTTATTTCACTTTCGGCTTAGGAGGCCGGTTTTGTAGTAATCTGCAATGTATATGTTGTTTGTACTTCGAACGATTAACCTTATGAATGGAGATTCAAATAGTATTTCGTCGTTTATTTTTAACTTTATGCGTGTTCTGCATGTAGTCAAGTTGTAGACCTAGGCGTGGGCCTTTAAATAGTTAGAGTCCGCATAGTACTCTTCTCTCGGTGTCGAAACCAGGTGCACGAGTAGGGGTGTCTAAATATACCGCGCTACGAGGTTCGGAGTCGTTATTCGTGATTTTTAACCAGGGTAAGGGTGAATGGTCACATGCTCATCCGTGGTCGTCGTCAGGACACACTTTGACCATGTGGACCTGATCAGGGTCCGATATGACTATTCACCTTCTTACTTAGGTGTCAATTTCGATGCATCAAAATATTTACCGGGACAATGAAAGGGAAATTTGTAGAAAGGAAATGACTGAAACCAAAATAAGTTTGCAATAACAAAATCAAAACTTAACTGGGACACGAGGTGTCCTTTGCGACATCCTGTCTGTGACTGGGCCTTAACTATAATAGGCCCTCAGTTTGTCGCCATTCCATGTCCTCTTGACGGGTTTCCTTGTCGTTGTTTCGAGAACATATGCTCCTTTTTCCAACTTCTCCTTGACTCGGTACGGTCCTTCCCAATTTGCGCCGCTTGCCGTCCCGGGCGTTCTTGTTGCCGATGTCGGCCCTTCTTAGGACTGAGTCACCCCGGTCAAATGCCCCGGGTTTGACCTTTCGTTGTGTTTGGCCGCCATCGCTGCTTGGCTGCTATGTCTCGCAAGGGGCCGTGGTCCCGACTTCATCTACCAGCTCCATCTCGGTTGCCAACGCCTCGAATTTGATAGTTCTCCTTCCTCCAGGGTTCGAAGCCTTCTCCATGATGGCTGACCTACTTCGACTGGGATCATGGCTTCGCATCCGTATGTCATGCGGAAGGGTGTCTCTTGTGTAGCCGATTGGATAGTCGTGCGAATTCCCCACAAGACATTATGAAGCTGTTCGACCCAACAGGTGCCGGCCTCTTGCATCTTTTTTCGAAGTCCGTCCAAGATTACTTTATTTGCCGCTTCCGCCTACCCATTTGATTGTGGGTGTTCCACCGATGCAAAGTGGTGCGTGATGCCGAGGTCCACCATTACGTCCTGCAAATTCTTGTCAGTGAACTGGGTGCCGTTGTCTGTTACTACCTCGGCCGGGATTCCGAAGCGGGAAAAGATACTGTTGGATGAAGCGCCGGACCTAGCCGAAGTGATGGTGGCGAGCGGCTCGGCTTCAATCCACTTGGTGAAGTAGTCCACCGCCACGATTAGCCATCGAAGTTGTCCGGGGCCGGCTTAAATGGTCCGAGTAAATCCATTCCCCATTTAAAGAAGGGCCACGGGGCCGAGATATATTCCATGTCTGATGGAGGGGACCAAATGATTTTGCCGTGTTTTTGGCAACTGTCACATGTTTTCACGAATTCGTTCGCGTCCGCCTGCATGGTCGGCCAGTAGTATCCGGCCCTAAGTACCTTTCTTGCTAGAGCTTTCGCGCCCATGTGTTGCCCGTTGATTCCTCCATGAATCTCGGCGAGGACATATCTACTCGTGAGCACTCAGCACCTTAACATTGGGGTATGCAAGCCTTCCGGTAAAGTTGATCGTCTACCATGGTGTATACCGCGGCCTCCCGTATCAGTTTTTGGGCATTCGCAGTTCCGAGGGGGACAATTCCTCGCTCAATGTAGTCCTCGAGCGGCTTCCTCCAATCGTTGGCATCGGAAATGACCATCACGCAGGTCGGCTCTTCGACCTTTTGCTGTATGACGGTTCTATGGTTGGTCGTCCCTTTAGTGCCGCGTTTCGACAGGATGTCGGCTCGACATTTTCCCTCTTGGTATATGGGTAACCTTCACTACTTCGAATTCAGCCTGGATTTTCTTGACTTTGCTAAGGTACTTAGCCATTAGAGGCCCTTTAGCCTGGTATGTCCCGTCTATCTGGGCGGCGACGAGTTGCGAGTCGGTGAAGACCGAGACTCTTTGGTCTCCGAGCTCCTTAACGTGCTGGAGTCCGGCCAGGAGCGCCTCATACTCGGCCTGATTGTTTGACGTCGAGAAATTCAGTTGTAGGGAGTGTTCGATCGTGACTCCTTCAGGGCTCTCTATAATGATTCCGGCTCCGCTTCCCTTCGAGTTGGACGAACCGTCGACGTATACCTTCCAGAGGTCGATGTTGCCGGGGTCGTCATTGGTTGGAGTTAGTTCTCGGAGGAAATCTGCGAGAGCTTGTGACTTAATAGCATGTCGTGCTTCATATGTGATGTCGAACTCGGATAACTCAATGGCCCAACTGATCATTCGGCCTGCCAGGTCCGGCTTATGGAGTACCTGTCGAATGGGTTGGCTGGTCCGAACCGTTACCTTGTGAGCTGTCTAATACGGCCTTGCACTTATCCGGGTTCGCCTCGATTCCTCGGCTGGTCAGCAAGAAACCCGTGAATTTTCCCGCCGGTACTCCGAACGCACATTTTGCCGGTTCGCCCGAATCTGATGCGCCCTTAACTTGCTAAATGTTTGCTCTAGATCTCGGATGTGGTCGTTGGGATCATGTGTTTTAACGATCATATCGTCGATGTAGACCTCGATGTTATGGCCAATTTGGTCCTCGAAAACTTTATTCATCATCCTCTGGTAGGTCGCCCCGGCATTTTTTAGGCCGAACGGCATGACATTGTAGCAGTAATTTCCCTTTTCTGTAATGAAGGAGGTGGCTTCTTGGTCATCCGTATGCAGGCGATCTGGTTGTAGCCGGAATACGTGTCCATGAACGACAACAGTTGATAGCCGGATGAATTATCTACAAGTTGATCAATATTTGGCATGGGATAGGCGTCTTTAGGACATGCTTTGTTCAGGTCGGTATAGTCAGTGCATACTCTCCACTTGCCACTTGGTTTTAAAACCATCACCACGTTGGAAAGCCACGTGGTATATTGTACTTCCCTGACGAAACCAGCCTCCAAGAGCTCGTCCACATGTTGGTTCAACGCCGCCCGCCCTCTCTGGGGCTCTCTTTCTTTTCTTCTGAGCTACCGGTGTTGACCCCGGCCGTATGGCCAGTCTATGACAGCAGAAATTGGGATCTATACCGGGTACCTCGGCCGCGCTCCATGCAAAAACGTCTCGATTGTGGGCCAAAATTAAAGCTCTTCTATCCTCAATCGCAGGTCGGGGTCAGGGTCCTGCCTATTTTCGTACTATGGTCTGGATTGTTTCCGAGTATGAGGTCTTCCACCTCTCCTTCTGGTTCTGGCCGAGGCTCCCCCTTTTCTTCTCGGACATCCAACTCGATCATATTAATCAGATCTTGCATCTTTTTGCATTCTGGATCCATTGGGTCGGATTTTGCTTTTACGTTGATTGTTTCCACGTAACACCTGTCCTGACTCTTTTGATTGCCTTTGACGGTAACGACTTGCTCATTATTGCCTATCATTTTTATCTTCCGATGCTTCGTCGATACCAAAGATGTCCCAATTGTGGATCGTTGGTCTTCCCAGGATGATGTTGTAAGGGGATGGGAAGTCAACAACAATAAATCTTACTCTCTCGGATTTGAAACCTTCCTTCGTTCCAAGAGTGAGTCTGAGATCTATATATCCCTTTGGAGGATAATTCGCCATTAAACCCTACGAGAGTGGTCGACATGGCTTCAGTCCTCCTGATCGAGGTTCATTCTTTTGAAAGCATCCCAAATGATGATATCTGTCGAGCTCCCTGAGTCTATACATATCCTCTTGACTCAGATTGACCGTGGTTCCACTAATTACGAGGCCGTCTTGATGACCAAGGAGTACGTCGGCCATGTCTTCTTTTGTGAACATGAGCTGAGGTCGGCTGGTCTTGCCAGTCACGTGTGATTCTTTTTTAAACTTAGGTCGGTCCCTTATTGAGAGGACTTCCTTTAGATATTTCCTCCGTTGGCTCGCCGTATCTCCTCCTCCTCCGAAAGCTCCACTGATAACATTGCAATCGAACTCGGCCTCGGGGAATCCGCTGTCCTCCAATGCCGGCTTCTGCCTCTTACCCTCTCTTTTTCTCTCGGGGTCTGGGCTGTTCGATCGGTCATCCTGCCTTCGTTTTTCCTTTGTGCGCCCCTGCGTTTTAATCACGTATTGACGCAGCTTTCCTTCTCGGACGAATTTCTCGATGGCATCCCGAAGTTCATAGCAAATGCGAATTCTGGCTACCGGAAGTTAAATTTCTGGGCCATGTTATATCCTGCGGCGGAGTTGCTGTTGATCCTGGCAAGGTGGAAGCAGTTCTGGACTGGAAGAGACCGGAGACAGTGACGGAGATACGTAGTTTTTTGGGTCTGGCGGGATACTACCGCAGATTCATACGGGATTTCTCACGTCTTGCCTTACCATTGACAAAGCTTACGAGGAAGAACCAACCCTTTGTATGGGATGAAGACTGTGAGGGTAGCTTTCAGAGACTGAGGGAGAGGTTGACTACAGCACCGATGTTGATTATCCCAGATCCAAGTGAGACTTATGTTGTCTATAGTGATGCCAGTGGGCATAGATTGGGATGTATCCTAATGCAACAGGGAAGAGTGGTGACTTACGCCTCTCGTCAGCTGAAGCCTCACGAGTCAAATTATCCTACACACGATTTAGAGCTTACGGCTATCGTGTTCGCTTTGAAGATATGGAGGCATTACCTGTACGGTGCGACCGTGGAATTGTACTGCGACCACAAGAGCCTGAAATACTTGTTTGATCAAAATGAACTCAATATGAGACAGCGTCGCTGGATGGAGTTGCTGAAAGACTACAATTTGGAGATCAAGTATCATCCGGGTAAAGCAAATGTCATTGCAGATGCTCTCAGTAGAAAGACGGTGCAGGTGGCATACATGATGATTCAGGAGCAGAAGTTGCTTGAAGATTTCAGAGATCTGAATCTATCAAATCAGATATGCGTGGGTCTCAACACATCAAATGATGCCTATCTTGCAACTCTCCTTGTGAGTCAAGGGGAATACGATTTGCGGGATGAAGTCGAGGAAGCTCATAAGCAAGATGATTGGACTGTTGCAATGTGGGAAAAGATCTCTCGGGGTGAGACCCAAGACCATGACCTATCACCTAGTGATTTGGTCAGGTACAAGAAGCGAATCTACATACCGCCAGTTGATGAATTAAGGCGGAAGATACTGGATGAGGCTCATAAGAGTAAATATACTCTACATCAAGGCATGGTCAAGATGTACCAGAACATGAAGTCTGAACTCTGGTGGCCCGGGTTGAAGAAAGATGTAGCCCAGTACGTGGTCGGATGCTTGACATGTCAAAAAGTGAAGATCGAACACCGACGACCCCCTAGTCTTCTTCAAGGTCTGGAAATGCCGGAATGGAAATGGGAAAACGTAACCATGGATCTGGTGGTAGGATTACCCAAGATCAAGAGTCATGATACGATCTGGGTAATTGTTGACCGATTAACCAAGTCAGCACACTTCATTTCCATCAGTATCCATTATTCTCCGGAACGATTGGCGGAGATTTATATCAAGGAGATCGTGAGACTACACGGTGTACCAAAGAGTATTATCTCTGGCAGGGATACACGATTCCAATCCCGTTTCTGGCAGGAATTACATGAAGGTTTGGGTACTAAGCTAAAGTTCAGTTCGGCTTATCACCCTCAAACCGACGGTCAGTCTGAAAGAACGATACAAAAGCGGGAGGATATGTTGCGAGCATGTGCCCTAGATTTCAAAGGAAGTTGGGATCGACATCTTTCGCTAGCAAAATTTGCGTATAACAACAGTTACCATGCAAGTATACAAATGGCCCCGTTTGAGGCATTGTACGGGCGGAAGTGTCAATCACCACTATGCTGGACAGAATCATCTGAAAAGCAACTGCTTGGACCGGATATGATCGAACAGACCTCTGAGCAGATCGCTCTAATCAAGAAAAGACTCCTTGCAGCACAAAGTAGGCATAAGAGCTATGTTGACAAGAGGAGGAGACCATTGAAGTTCTATGTCGGCGACCATGTGTTTCTGAAATTATCTCTAGTAACTGGTGTCGGCAGAACGCTTAAGAGAAAGAAACTTAGTCCACGTTATGTGGGACCATTTGAAATTTTGGCAGAGCGAGGACCGCCGCTTATCGCTTAGCCCTACCCCCGAATCTGAGTAATCTCCACGATGTTTTCCATGTGTCACAATTGAAGAAATACCAACCGGACCGTGATCATGTCATTGAATATGAATACGTTGAAGTACGACATGATAATAACTTCGTAGTCGAGCCGGAGCGAATTCTTGAACACCAGGAGAAACGGCTTAGAAATAAGACCATACTGATAGTGAAGGTAATCTGGAGGGGTTTGACACCTAATGAAGCGACTTGGGAAACGGAGAGAGACATGATGGAGAAATACCCAGAGTTCATGGCCCGAATTTAGTTACGATGGATTAAATTTCGAGGGCGAAATTTTGTTTAACGGGGGGAGAAATGTAATACCCGGATATTTATTTATCTGAAATATTATATTGAGATAAATAAATGGCTATTTTCGATAGGTGAATATATGGTCTCAAATATTGGGTTATAAATATCTTATTTTTCTAAGGAAAATCTCTTGAGAATTAGGAGGAATAATGTGTTAAAATTCCTAAAATACCCTTGTGGAACATAAAATAGCCTGAGGAAATTATGATAAATCCTAAGAGGTAGTAAAATAATTATTAAAAATTAGAGAGTATATTGTCTCTAATTTTGGTAATTTATTAAATTATAATCTTGGAAAAATTAAAGGGCAAGAATCAAAAAGTATTATGAGGACCAAAATGACCCCATGATTTTTAATATAATGCATGGGACATAAAATACCAATATCATTAAAATAGTTGTGAGAAAATGATTAATCCTAATTAAGAAAATTATCAACAATTAGTAGGTGATTAATTAAGTAATTAATGGCTAATTGTTTAAGCTTGAACAAGGGAATATCCAAGGTAAATTATGTAAAACCCTTTAATTAAATGTTTATGGCTAAAATTAGCATAAAATATACTTGCTAATTAATTAAAAAAGGTTAAGGAAAATTGGTGAGAATAAATACATGAAAACCCTAAATCTTAAAAAGTTGCTAATCATGTGATTAGGGCACTAATTAAACTTATTAATCAATTTTTATAAATTAAACATTAATCAAGGGTTAGGATGTAATCTCCTAAAGCAAGATCAAGGGCTACAAGAATTTCTAACAATTTTAAAAGCCTAAATTCATGTAATTAAAAATGGACCAATGGGAGAATTTTGGGTAAATTAAATATAAGATAAATAAAATATAATATTTATTAATTAAAAAATAAATAAAATGAAGAAAAAAAGGTGTTGGCCGAAATTTGGGTGTGAAAAGGGATAAGGTTTTTTCAAAAATAATATCATGATATTTTGTATTATAATAATAATATAAAATATCATATTTTGTAAAAAGCAAATAGGATAAATGAGAACCGATAGAAATTAAATCCTATCTAGAAAACCATGAACTAGGTTTCTAAGATCAGGACATATTATAAACAAGTGAGTTTTTATCTCGGAGTGAGTTATCTCCGAAGTCATTTCCGTAACCGGCAGAATAATTAAGAGATAAGACGAAAGAGATAGTTTGTGAAAAAGGGAAGATAATATAAATGAGAACCAATGGAAAATAAATCATATCTCAAAATCCTTGGATTAGGTGGTAAACATCTGGACATATTATGAATCAGTGAATTTTTGTCCCGAAGATGATGTTACCCGAAGTGATTTCCGTAACTGAAGACGGTTAACCGAAAATCTTCAGCAGGTTAGGAAATACCCTTAGTGGGATCAAAAATTTAGTTCAACCAAATATTTCTAAAGAGGATGAATAGACCTTCGAGGCTATGTTGTCGAATTTTTGAGATTTTCTAAGATTACGCGATTAGAACACCGAACAGGGAACTTTATCAGATGAAACCCCATAAAGCAAGGATGACATCACTTGTGTGACATCATCCTTGGGGGGGATTACATCACAAAGAGGTCGGCCAAGCCATCCAAGGGCCAAGAAGAAGCCATGCAATTGAAGCAAGATCCAATGGTTGTAAAGCAATATGATAAAGGGTGAATAGTGCACCAAATTTTCCTATAAATAGCCTTCACCTCTCTTCATATTTCTTCACCAATTCACTCTTGTCTATTTCAAAAATTTGGAGGAGAAGAGAGGAGGAGGAGCTTGAAGAAAGTTGTAGCGGAGCCCTAGGTAATTTCTTCGGTCCTTAGTCTTAAGCTTTAGTATTTCTTTCGGTAGTTATAGTAGGAATGTTAGATAGAGCTTTAATCTTTCAAGTGTGATTTAGATATCATGTTTTAGGGTTAAATATGGTATTTATTTCAAAAATATGTTGGAGGAAGAGGTATGTCAAAAATTTTGGAAGATTAGAGTCAAAGTAGCGAAGCTCTGACGAAATTTCGCCGATTAGTCAAACTAGGGGCAAAATGGTAATTTGTACCTAAAATGCCCGTTATAATGATTGAAAAAAAAAAATCCGTTGTAAAAATGGGATGTTACAGTGATACAGTAACATATGATACCATCATAGAGGCACATTTAAGATACCTATCAACGATCAACCCCTTCTGCATCCTAACATCCCATTTCTAGCTTTGTATGTAGTTGCAATGGTTAAGAGAAAATTATAAAATAAACTCCTTAGCACCAAACACTACACAAAAATGAATTGAGAATATGGCTTGATAAAACCTCAGGTTTGATTAGTCTCTTGTCATTTCATATACACCATAATGTGTTTATTATTTTTTGGTTCAAAATCATTTTTTGTCAATTGCTCTAAGATGAGTCCAATTTTAACCTGATCTTTCTGATTACTCACTTTTACTGTATAAACTTTCACATAGGCATGCTTGTTTGAATCTAGATGAAGTACAAGGGCTGCATGAAGTAAAGGCTGAGGCTTATTCATTCTTTAATGGTCAATTACATGGAAATAGAGTTTGGACTGGGTTAGTTTGGCATTTTTGTATATAATCAAGAGGTTGCATTTGAGTGGATGTCAATAGCTTGTGAAAGAAGTCAGAGATGAAGTTCACCTTGCTTGTTGTGTTTAAAATCTGCTGATGGTTCTTGCTTTTATACTTGCTTGAACACTACTAAAAAAACTGTTTTTTGCGGCGGAAAAATTCCCTCGCAAAAAAGCTATTTTCCGTCGCAAAATTGGTTTGCGGCGGAATTTGCGACGGAAAAAATTCCCTCGCAAAAATTGTCCTCGCAACTCATTTTGCGACGGAAAAATTTCATTCTCCCTCGCAAAATCTTGGATTTTGCGAGGGAAAAATTTTCCCTCGCAAAATCTTGGATTTTGTGAGGGAAAATTTGTTCCCTCTCAAATCCTGGAATTTTGCGAGGGAAAACTTTTCCCTCGCAAATCCATGGATTTTGCGAGGGAACTATGTTCCCTTGCAAAATCGAGGATTTGCGAGGGAAAAAATTTTCCCTCGCAAATTTCAATTTATTTTTTAAAAAAAAATATAAAAAATCAAAAATAAAATAATTACAAAAAAATATATTAAAAATTTAGAAATAAAAAGATTTATATATATAAATTATAACAATCATAAGAGTTTACATAACATGAAATAATCACTCAAAGTAATAATAAAATCAAAAGTTCCATTAGGGAGTTTCTCAGCAAAAATGAAACTTTTTGCCATCAGAGACTATAACTTGTAGCTTCTGCAGATCCATCGTGCTAAAGTAAGAGCCTCTGGAGAGCCAGGAAGAGACTTTGGTCCGAGCTGGGTGCTTAGCCGAGAACGAGCAATAGCCATGGCAACTCTCTGAACCGACCCCACAACACTACATACATACTGGCGAGCCATGGTAAGGACCGACCTAAGATTGTAATTGTTCGGATCAGTGTCACCAGGTGCTCGGGCACTGCCAGATCCAGCTTCAAGTGTAGATGTCAGTTCCAAAGTTCTATTTGCTGCTGTTCCATTCTGAGATGCAAAAGAAACAGAAAAAAACACTCAATCATCAATGCACACACTTGTGTTCTACCGACATTAGGAATGCAATAATATTAGACCCCTACACGTTGTAGGCAAAATGAAGCAAAAACCAAACATTTATAGAAGTTAAGTTCCTCCTTCAACTAAAAAGAATATAAATACGTAACCAAAAAAAAAGCAGCCGAGAAACAATACTAAACTGTTTTAGGATCCAATGGTATGACACGGAATCCAGAAGGAAGCAAGACACCGTCATCAGCAAAGGATTCATCAATAGGTGCAAACACAAGTTGAGCACACGATCCAATTGCATTCTCATCAATTCCATTGCGTAGCTGCAAAATCAAATTGCAGACAACAAATAGGTAACTAGAATCATTCAGAATCTATTGTAACTTTCTGCTTAATCAAAATAGCAAGACAGGCAGCACAAAAAATGAATTCCACCTGCAGAAGAAACATATCCCGGGCAAGAGCCACATCTTCAATATGGACAACACTTGATGCTTGTTTTGTTTTGTGTTCCTCATTTTCTATAACAATATGCCTACTTTTTATTTTTGTGAAACATATCAAATAAATATTTCTTAATCCAGGGAGTCCTACAAACAAGCCAGCCTTTCAGATATTAAGGAACAGCCAAAGAAACTGGGATAAAGTATATATTATTAGGCTCATGTTTTATGCAGAGTTTCAGATAAATATATAGTCACTTATGTATGAACAATACAATATATAGTCACGCAAGTTGGAAGATTTTTTGACCAAGCAAGTTTCATAAACAAATACGATTAAAGTAGGCCATATGCACAGACTCTCAGTGTTCAGAGGAATAAATCAATGTGCCATACGAAAGTGGAACTTCCCCACACACATCATAACGTGAAAGACTGAAGAATTTTCGCTATCCTGTTTGAGACACAATTATCAAAAAATATGAAAAGAACGAACCTTCTGATAGTGCTAAGGCCTCTGCTTCCCATTACCAGAGAATCCAGCTTCAGGTCTTCTATGGCATCCAGAAGTTTCTCCCTCACATCCCCCCCAGTATATTTTCGTCACAATGTTCACCTATAACTCATACTCAATTTTACTAATTAGCACTAAGCAGTAAGCACCACAACTTAATCCGCAGAAAAGCATATTTTAACTTTACTCCTGGCATTACTAACAATTTAATCATGAAGCTGTAAAGCATATTTTAACTTTAGTCCTGAAATTACTAAAGAAAGATCCACCATTACATTCATCAGCATCGAAAATCAAATAAGCTAGAGAATCCAAGAATCAAATATTTAATAATCATCAAAAGATGAGAGGAGAAAACACCTCTTTACGTAAGCACCGGTGTCGAGCAAATCAAGAACCTCGATATCCGTCTGAACTTCATACTTCTTCATAATCTCTGGCTCTCTGAACTCAGCCAAAGGAATAAAAGCTAGAAAACAATTTTTTAAAAAAAGAAAAGAAAAGGGTGAATTAAATCCGATCAAATACGAGACGGTGAGAATAAAGCGAAATGAACAAATATCGGCATCAGTGTACAGTTTAGTGAAACAAAAAACTTCTCAGAAAAAATACAGGCCAATTCATAGATCAGATCTAAAAAGCAAAAATACTGAACTGTACACAGAAAAAGAAAAATACAAGTATGAGATAAGAATGGAACGCGAGTTGGCTCCGATGTATGAAGTAGTGGCGGGATGAAAAGAAAGGAAAAGGAAATCAGAGAAAATGACTCACGAGAACCGGATTGAGCCCAAAGCTGGTTACGGGACTTATCGAGAGAGTTGGGATTGATGTGGATGATGTAAATGATGTCTCCCTTATCGGCCAAAATGTCCAGAGCCCATTTGAGAGCGTTCTTGCTGCTTTTGGAGAAGTCGAGAGCGACGCCGATTTTTCGATCCTTTACCATCGTCGTCTTCTCTCTTTTTCTCAGCGTCTCTGTGTGTGTGAGAGATTGTGCGCCTCCAGCTCTAGGGTTCGCCATTCGAAGTACTACCTTTGCCTTCGGGTCCGCCTCTAGTGGTGGGGCTACAGATTCGTGAGAAAGATGGAGCAGCGGCGGAGTTGTGGTGATTGTGAACAGGGGAAGAGAGAGGGTGACGGCGGTGTGGTGGATCTCGGTGGAAGCACGGTGAGAGCAATGAAGATGACGGACCTAGGGAGGAGTATGTCGTGAGTATTGGAATGAAAGTTGAATTTGGGGATTTTAGGGATCTGAAGGTGAAGAAGGAGCTTCGGTTCCGGTTAATAGGAGAAATTTGATTTGAGAATTTTGATTAGGGTTTTGCGAGGGAACACTACTCCCTCGCAAAATGGCGTCATTTTGCGAGGGCATTAGGGTTCCCTCACAAAAACCACTAATTTTTGCGAGGGAAAACTTCTTCCCTCGCAAAAATCGCCTATTTTGCGAGGGAAAACTTCATCCCTCGCAAAAATCACCCATTTTGCGAGGGAATAAGTGTTCCCTCGCAAAAATCACCCATTTTGCGAGGGACGAAGTTTTCCCTCGCAAAATGGGCTAAATTTGCGAGGGAATTATTTTCCCTCGCAAAATCCGCCGCAAATAATGAATTTTCTAGTAGTGGAATATGTGACAGTGTTGTTTATGGCATTGGAGTCACTTTGATAGAGCCATTACAGTACTCATCCCTTTTCAGCCGAGAAATGATATATGGCTACCTAGATGATTTTGAAAGGAAAGTGAGATTGTATCACTGATAATTGGCCCATAAGCTTTTAATCTGCCCCTGTGGTACTTCAAGAATCATTTCAAACTTAAGTTTATGTCAAGGATCAATAGTATATGGCAGTGATAGGATATTCAAACTGAAACTTGAATTTTGCATTTCTCCAAGAATGGGCTTTATTCATCCTTTTTAAAACACTGTTAGAACTAATAGCAAATATTAATTTGTTAAAATTATAGCAAAATAAATTGACATAGGGAAGAAAATAGGTTGATTTTAAGCATGCTGGTTCGAAGTCCATTTTGACCACGTTGTGCTCCTGAACTATCTTCAGAGAGAAAGGGAAGCCAAAGGCAACTCTAAGAATCTGATAATTTGACCAACAACAACAACTTTCTTCTGGTTAAGATGACAAGAAAGTGGAATTTGACTAAATCAAGATGTGTTTATTTCTTCTAGTCTTGTTTTTCTTTTATAATTTTTATTTTTTAATGCATTTAAACCTTTGCTTAAAAAAAAAAAAAAATTTGGGGGCGCTGCCCTAGAACCCCCGCCAATGGTGCCCCCTTCCATAAATTCTTGGATCCGCCCCTAGCTATAGGTTGTAAGAAAATATATCTTTCTAAGTATGTCTCAGTTTCATTTTTGTCGTTGTTCTTAGTGTTTTATCTTCAAATTTCAAATTCCTTCCTTGTCATAATGCATTCTAGTATGTTAGAGAAATGGATTCAATTGGTTGAATGTATAAATGGGCCTGTTTAAAGTTGAAAAACATGATACAATTTTCCTGCCATGGATCCATGGGTGTCTTATCTTAATTATATCATATTTCCATTATTGAATAATTCTATGATGAGCTAATCACTCTTGTTACATTGCTTCATATCTGACTCTTAGTATTGAAATCAATTAGTATGACTAATTTTCCTTTGATTTTTGCTATTGGACTAAATCTTCTCCTCTGATATGACTTCCTGGGAACATGTGGATCACTTTTATCTCAACTCTTGTGGCTTTTCTCGAGGAAAAATAAGATATCTTGTCCTATCAAGCATTATTGCTTTAATGGTTATTGAGTGACAACTGAGAATTAAGAATTAGCCAAGATAATCCATGACTAAATTTTGATGTATTAAATGATGCTATGCCTTTTTTTATCGCCTTTGCAAATTCTTGTAAAGAGTGTATGGAACTTCTAGAATTCTGTTTGCTTAAAAGGTTCATTTATGTTATAATTAAATATGGCAGGACAAAAGAGCCAACATGGAATGAAAATCGGAGTTTGCTTTTAATATAAAGCAACCTCCAACTTGAAACCCTTCAGGTCGGTATGAATACTCTATATATATATATATATATATATATTGTGCGCACACACAAAAGAGAAGCCTTCTGCATGTCTGAATTAACCTACAAAGAGAATTCCTTCTCTCTAATTGACATGGAAATTGCATGCATCTGTCTACTTTTCACAAAAAGTGATGTGGTAATCAGCCATTGCTTACTACTTTTACTGCATAACAATATGCCAATTGCATCATCCAGATAGTTGTTTTGAAACAAAAGGCCCAAAACGAAGCGAACACTGACTAAATGAAAACAAAGATTGACTTGTAGCTTACTAAAAATAAAAACAACAAAGTTTGATTTACTTTATTGTTTGACAAGTGCCATGCAAAGCTTTTTTTCGGTGTCTCTGAATGCCCAAACATGAATTGTTTGGCCCTTTTTGAGTTTGTCTTTCTCTACAATCTCGTTCCAACCATGATTCAATACATATTGTTTAGCAGAATTCCAGTGTTTGAAGTTCAACGTGATCTCACTGGGAGAATTCTTCCCTTCAAAAATCAAGGGCACTTGAATGGCTCCTTTCTGCTCAAGGAGTGCCTTCTCATTGTCTTTTAAGAATTCAACATGTTCCATTTTCTTCAAAGGCATAGCGAGTCTACTGTAAATTTCCATTACATCTGAACTGGATAAAGTGTTTTTGTAGATGCAAATGATTTGGTCCGGCCATGTTCGGCCGGATTTCTTGATGATCCGTCTTTTGAATTCCTCTGGCAGCAAACTTGCAGCACTATCTTCCCTTTTTTCTTAGTTGTGAATTGCTTGTGTGAAGATTTTCTCTTATTGTTCTTTAGTGGTTGGGCTTTTTCTTTAGTTGATGGGTTAGCCTCAGCTTTTTCTCTAGCCTTCAACTTTTTTGAAGCGTCGTCCGCAACAAATGCCGAAACTTCCAAGGAACTTGATGAATTTGGATCCAATTCCTTCCCTTTGAAATCTTCAGGAGTTAATAGATTAGACATTCTGGCTTGAATGGTAGAGTTCTGTGCATATTGTACGAAGCAAGTAATTAATCATAATTTAAGATAATATATGAGGATAAAGAATACACCAGACAATGCATGGATAGAGACACGCACACACATTTCAAACCAAAAAAAAAAAAAAACCAAAAGGAGCAGAAAACACTGCATTTTTCACAAAAGAAAGTTAAATTGATGAAATTTGCAAAGAATACCATTTTTAATTCCATTTTGAAGGTTTCTCATCAAAACAAGGTTTTTTTCATATAGCGATTCAAGGATTAAAAAGAAGAATGTTAGTCTCTAGATAAATAAGAGAAGAAAGAATGGTAGATGGCACATAAGATTTAACGTAAAAATAACTAATATATACAATCTCAACTTCAAATAAATGAATATGACGCCTAAGAGTATTAGTTATAGAATATTTTTACAAAATAAAACAAATGCTCATTATGATACCTCAAGATGAGATGAAAAGTATGATGAGTTAGGGCTGCAGATCTGGAAAGAGGAAAAAACTGAGTTAAAAAAAAGAAGAAAAATCAAATACAACTTTAATTATGTGAATAAAATTAAAATATCCAAGAGAGAGAGAGAGAGAGAGAGAGAGAGAGAGAAATTAGAAAATCGCTTTCAATCAAAAACTTATTAGAGAAAGAATGATTGTGAATCACTGAAATGTTAAAGAAGATTCAAGAATAAATGGAAAGATTCAAGGAAGACTCAAGAAACAAAAACTGATTTGAAGAAGTTCAAATTCAAACAAGATAATATGCGATCATTATAAAGAATCAAAGAGGGACATGCCTGCTTCTTCCAGAGATCTCTTTGGAGACGACTTCACTTTAATTAACTGCTTCGTACAAAGAAAATGCTCATAAATGATTGAAATGTTGAAGAAGCTTTAAGAATAAATAGAAAGATTTAAAGAAGTTTTCATCAAAATAATTATTAATGTTAATATAACATCAGGTTATCAAAAGTATCCGCATTCAAAAAAATTAAAAGAACATAAAAAATTGGGATTTTAGTTACGTTTTTTTAGCATGAGCATATATAATCCATCAGCATATGAATTCTTAACTTTGGTGTGGTTAAAGATTCATCACCAAAAATACCGAGATTTGTACGTGTTCTTGATTATTAAGTATATAGAATTCGTTTTTGGTTCCAAGAATAGAAGAGAGAAATGAAGAAAACTCACTGAGAATGAAGAATCTGCAGAGAAGAGGAATGAACGAAGCGCATTACAAATGAAGCTGAGAGGGTGAGAGGGAAATTAAAATAATGGCCAGAGCCTTCAAATCTTCTTTGTATCTTTATCTCACTAGGTGGGGCTACATCAGGGACGGACCCAACAATTATAATTAGGAAGGGTGAAAATTACATAAACGAAACCATAGTTTTAGGAAATCACATTTTAACCTCATAAAAATATTAATCTTTTCACTTTAGTCCCTCTATGAAACTATTAGGAGAGGACTAAATACTGAAATTTTTATAATACTGAACTGCAATTTCCTAAACTTTTGGGTTATTTTCTATAATTTTAGGGGGGCAGGGCCACCCCTAGTCCCCCATGTAGGCCCGTCCCTGGGCTACATGGATTGATGTCACTGTGCTATGTCAAAAACCACAGTTTTAGATATATTATTAAATAAAAGATCCCTCTCTAATCTCATTAAGCACTCACTTCGGCCTTCTTCAACCTCGTTTTCCAAGAATCTATACTGCCTCCTCACCAGAAAAATACTAATATTTTTTAAAGGTTAACAAAATATTTTTAAAATTTCCGACATATATATGACTGATGCGATCAATGTTATAGGACTGATGCCGTCAATGTTATGGGGCTGATTCCATTGTTCATTTAAAAAACAGAATGTTTGAGCCAAATATTAATGAAAAAACAAAACAATCAAATGAAGCACTACTTAGACAAATATCAGCTATCAAAAATATGTATTTGTAAATTTTAAAATTATTGCTGCTTCTCTTGATCATTCATTCTGGCACTACAAAAAAAACGACCATTAGTAGCGTTTAAAATGAACTATTTGTAGCGGTTTTAGGCGCAACTAATGACATTTGTAGCGGTTAGAGTAACCGCAACAAAATCGACTGTGGCAAGCTGATTTGTAGCGGTTGTCTAAAACCGCTACTCATGTAATAAAACCGCTATTGTATTAGTAGCGGTTTTGAGTTACCGCTACAAGATGTTCTCAAGATGACGAATTTCAAAAAAATTGGCGCTCAAATTTTGTAGCGGTTGTAAAACCGCTACAAATATTTAATCCGAATTTAAATTAAAATTTGTAGCGGTTTTACAACCGCTACAAAATATTGCAAAATTGAAAAAAAAATCATAATTTGTGTCCATTGTTACAATATTATGTTGAATATTTTTATTATTTAAGTGACAAATTAAATGTGATAATAGTTAATATTTAAAAAACTGATTAACTTAAGTTAGATAAGTATAAATATTATGTAGGTATAATATTGAGAATGTGTAGATAATAAGGATTTATTGTGTTGTCCACCTCGAGCAAAAATTTATGTTGTACATTAGATGATATTTGATTTTGTAAAGAAAGTTGATGATGATAGAAGAAATATTGAGGAAATATACTTAAAGTTCTAGATAAGGAAAAAAAAAGTATCAATATTATAAAAAGGAAAAAATAAAACATTGAAATCAAAGATTTTGGAAGGGTTGGGAAGAAATGAGAGAAAACGAGAGAGAAGGGGGTGGGAAGAAATGAATAAGTGTATGAGATGGGGTGTGGTGGCGATATTTATAGAGATATACGTAACATTTGTAGCGGTTGATGTAACAGATTTTGTAGCGGTTAATGTTTTGTAGTGGTTAAAAACCGCTACAACAACCGCTACAAATATGAACATATTTTTTTAAAAACATAAACTTGGCGGGATTCGAAATATTCAAATTTCAATATTATACACTTTGTAGCGGTTGATGTAACAGTTTTTGTAGCGGTTCACATTTGTAGTGGTTTTTTTTTTTTTTTTTTTTTTTTTTTTGCGTTTTGTATAAGCGGTTTCAAAACCTCTACAAAAATTCATTGGTATTTTTAAATTTTTTTTTTCAAAATATCACATTTTGTAGCGGTTATACTAACAACCGCTACAAATATGAACATATTTTTTAAAAAAGTAAACTTGGCGGGATTTAAAATTTTCAAATTTCAATATTACACACTTTGTAGCGGTTGATGTAACAGTTTTTGTAGCGGTTCACATTTGTAGCGATTTTTTTGCGTTTTGTAGCGGTTTCAAAACCGCCACTAATGGCACGCCATAAGGCGCCATATTTGTGACAGTTTGTATAAATAAACCACTACAAAATAACCGCTACAAAATATGGCGCCGCCATATTTTGTAGCGGTTAGTTTATGATAACCGCTACAAATGCCGTTCATGAACCAGCGCGCCACTTGGCGTGAGTCATACCGCTGTAGCGGTTTCGGTATAAACCACTACAAATTCACATATTTGTAGCGGTTTATTTTGACCGCTACAACTTAACCGCCACAAAGTGACATTTTTTTTGTAGTGTGGTTTAGCAACTGCCTTGTAAAGTGTATTTTCAAGATCTCATATAAAAACAGAAAAGATTAAAGAAGCTTGCATAAAGTTTTATTTTGTCTTTTAATTTCATAAAATATTTTTAAAACTATTTAACCCCATTGTGGTTGTTAAAAAAAAAATGCTACTAAAAATTTTAAAGGGAGAATGACAGGATGTGTTTTTTGAAATTATAAAATTTCAAATCAGGTATTTCTCATAAAATGAATTGTCAATTACTTTATCAATTTTTTTGTAACAAAATTGAATTGAAATTTTACAATTTCGAAGTTTTTATGTCATTCTGCCAATTTTAAAGTATTTCAAGCTAAATCTCAAAAGGAAGGGCACTGGAATCCCTTGCCTCCACATATAATCCACATTGACATAGATGGTTCTGTTCAAGAGCACAACCAAGCAACATGTGGGGTAGTGCGGGCAGGGGGTGGGTGCCCCTACAAAATTCCCGGCTTCCCCCTTTTTTATTTTATATATTTACGTTTCTTTTAATTATTAAATTCTACATAAAATAAGTGACATTTTGGGTGAAAAAAATCGAGAGTGGTTTTATGATTTTTTTAAGGATTTAATGCTTTAAAGTTGTCACCAAATTATGGGATTCCATCCAGCTTTGGGGGGTGTATGATCCATTCCAAAACTGATATTACTGCAATCAAAACAATTGGGATTCTCACGCATGTTTATCTACTCTGATTCCCACAATCATCCCTTGAAGGTGTTGGTTATGTTACTGATAGATACACAAGACCTCTTATTTAGCTGCAAATCTCAATGCTGTTTACTCATAAAATCCATTCTCAATTAGGTGTTGTAGCCTAGTTTTTTGTTTTTACAACTTTCAAGCCTCGACTTCCCTTTCGTATACAAAAGAAAAGAAAAAAGAAGAAGAAGCTCACAACGCATCTTTAAATCCTGACTTTGAGACTAATGAGGACTAAATTGAAATCTTCTTTAATATTCATTGCAAAAGTACAATATGAATATACTCTAGGCTCTTGGGTAGTTTCTTTAATTTTTGGTTTAGACCTTCCTTATGTAACCCGGAAGGGGAAAGGAGGGGGGGAACGGGGGACACACACTTATGTTACAATTTTAGCAAATTTTTTTGGATCTATTTTTCTGCATGACTAAATACAAAAATACTTAGTTTATGCAAATAAAAGTTACGAATAAATAAATAAAATCAATCATTTGATAACTTATAAAGAGTTAAAAGATTAATTGAATTCATAAAAAAAAAAAACAGAATGTTTCAGTCAGATATTGATCAAAGGTAATCCTAAATCCCAATATGTGTTTTAAAAAGTAGATCCTATACATAGCTCATGAGCATAGGCGGACCAGGGGGGCTAGGGGTGGCCCCCGCCCCCCCTAATTTTTTTATAAAAAAATATATATGTGTGTTTGTCTTGATATATATGTGTGTGTGTGTTTAGTTGTAGATGAGAGTCCAGCCACGTCGCGGATGCACGTTTGGAAGTCTCTACGTACTCTCTACTATGTCTATATATATAGTGTCAATTCTAAATATAAGACCTAATTGATTTTTAAAAAAAGATTAAGGAAGTTAAATTGGTTACTTAATTAATCATATGTTGTGTATGATTAAATTATTCAGAAAAATTTAGACAAGGAATATTCAACACTATTCAAGATATTTCAAGTGTTTTACATCTGGTTTCAACTACAAAAGGGTTATTTCATAAATTAAGAGAGACAATGATGCTTTCTTGGTTCATGTTAAATTTTTTTGCATAAAATATAACATTAACATTTCATATATGAGTGCAAAATATATTGGAAGGAGAGATCGTGCTCGAAATGAATAAAGTGAGTTTTATACTGAAAAATTTTATAGGGTAAATATCTTTTGTGCTACAATTGATTACCCTTTTATTGATAGAATAATTAGAATTGTATCACTCTTCCAGTTTCTACAACAACTATTGAAAGATCTTTATCTGCTATGAAGATAATCAAGAACAGGCTTCGAAATAGAATTGAAGACTAATTTGTTAATAATTCTTTGATTACATACATTGAAAAAGATTTTTTTTTTTTTTTTGAGTTTTAGACGGATTCAATTATAAATGAGTTTAACAATATGAAAACAAGTAAAGTAAGGGTATGTTTGGTTTGAGGGAAGGGAGGGAGGGAGAAAAAAAAAAAGGAGAGGAGGGAAAAAAATTTTCAAAATTGAGTGTAGTGAGGCCCACAAGTTTTCCTCTCCCTCCTTTTTTCTCCTCCCCTCCCTCCCCCCCTCCCCTTCCCTCAAACCAAACATACCCTAAGAGTCAAGTGGAGTGATCTTAATTTCTGTAATAGATTTCTTTTATTTTTTGTATAATAGATCTATATTGTATTCCAAGTACTTTTATTTATGATATAACGTTTTTTATTTTCACCCCTCGTCATTAAAATTCCTGGGTCCGCCCCTACTCATGAGGACTATAAAGAGTTACGGATTTCGCAATTATTAACAAAAATTTATGATTCTTCACATCTTAATTTTCTTTATCATTTAGTTACGGGTTCTTATGAGCATCGTAAATAATTACGAGTTATAACTCATAAGCATGTAAAGAGTTACAAATTTTCATGAGTATTGTAAAGAGTTACGGGTTATCACTACAAAAAAAAACTACCATTTATCGTGGTTCACCTGTAGTGGCCATAAATAACCGCTACAAATTCATGAATTTGTAGCGGTTATTGAAAAACCGCAACAAATTTGTAGCGGAAGCATTGACGCCAAAGCGCGGACTTGTTTGCAACGATATTTGTAGTGGTTACCATAAAGTAAACTGCTACAAATGTGGTGCCAGCTTGGCGCGTAATGGCGCGAATGTTTGTGGCGTGGCATTTGTTGTGGTTTTTGGGAATAACTACTACAAATTTGGCGCCAGCGTTAGAGCATAATGGCGTGAACTTTGTCGCGGTGAATTTGTAGCGGTTAAATGAAAAACACCGTTACAAAAAGCAAAACGACATAGTTTTGTCACGGTCAGAGCAAAGGGACACCTTAACCATGTCAAATCCTATAATTTTGTAGCGGTTTTTGCTTCAACCGCTACAAATATTTATGCTTTATATAAATGACTCGTCCGTACAACAATTATAAATATTATGAAATTCTTAAATCTGCATTGTTGCGAGAATGAACTTTCTCGGGAGATGAGAGCTGCAGATATTTGCCTCTCTCATCCTTGTAGCCGAGGAAGTTCCTTCAATGACAATCCAGATTTAATTCTTTCTTCGACGTGAAGACTTCCACTCTTCTAAAGATAGTCCAACATGCGACCGAAGATTGGGTTCCGCTATAGTCACCTTTATCTCAGGAAAATATCTTTGATCAAAATGAGTCAGTGAGGTTTTCGTGGGAGATTGGTGGCTATACTGTATCTGAATCTTCACAGGCATGTTAGACTATTTTTAGTAAAATTATTATTCTAAATTATTACTCTCGACTTTTTTGAAGAAATTAAATAAATAAATTAAATTATTTAAGAGCTTTTTTAATTTAAAAAAAAATTCCAAACTAATTAGTTTGGAATTTTTTTTGCTAAAAAATGAATTTTGTAGCGGTTAGACTAACAAACTGCCACAGAATCTAAAATGGCAATCTTTCTATATCGGTTCTTTAAAATAACCTCTACAGAATGTAAAAGGTTAATCATTTTGTAGTGGTTACGTAACTGCTGCAAAATTATGAAATTTGTCGCGGTTATATTATATAACCGCTACAAAGTGTAACGGTTTTTATCCACCTCCCTCATTTTGAATCATTCGCGCGCTTGGATTTCATTTTTCACCTTTTAACTTTTCAACTTTGTAGCGGTTATATATTTAAACATTGTGGTTTCTAACAATAAGGGAAAGGGAAATCCATTGCACGGGAGAAAGTGCCTATAAGAGGCAGTAGTAGTAGTAGAGGTCGGGGCCGTACGAGAGGGCGTGGAGCTTTGTCAATCCCTCCGCCCACTTAAGTGTGGAACGAGTTTGATGAACTCTTTGCCAATGAGCCAATCCCAGACATAAAGACCGTAGGGGGAGAAGGAGGTGCAAGCCTATCGTTCAGCAACATCGATGAAAATGAGCAGATCCATATTGACATTCCCATAGCCGAGGCGGAGCAGTTTGTTGACAAGGAGAATGAGCGGGACCAAGGGAACCCCCGACCGTCGTCTTCGCGTTCTACCGGATTTGAGGTGGAGGTCGAAGGTAAATGTAATTAGTTTTTTGACAAAAATTAAATTTAAATTCGTTACATTTAATTAAATTTTATTTAAACGCAACACAAACGTGTTTATATAATTGTGCAGATACACATGGGAACACCAGATGGAAGACGCTTGATGTTTCCGAGGTCACTTATCTGGACGGATATCGCGTCGTAGTCCCCTTTAACGAGGACATGAACCAGTCGATCGGCAACGGTGGTTACCTAGTGAACCGGTTCCTGTCGAAATCTAGCGGGAATTGGCATGGTTCCCAATCTACTTCCACGATTGAAAGTGTGTTCCGAAGGATAACAAGGACAAAGCGTTCATTAACATTATGCAGGTAAGTTATGTTGCTTAATTAAATTTTAGATGTTAATAGTTATGATTTGTGGTTTATTTATTTATTTATTTCTTAATTAATTACTAGTTAAATTATGATACAGAAAAAGTTTAATGTGCGAGGCTCCGCGAAGAGGTACGTCTTCTGCTGAAAATAGGGAAGGGTGGAAGAGCTGGAGGGGTCGTCTCTACAACCAGCAGAATGGAGATGGGACGATTCCTCTGCAGCAGTTGACCGAGAGCATCCCATACGGCGTGGACCCAAATGACCAAGTGGCTTTTGTCCAATATAGGAGGAGTACAAAGGGACAAGTACATTTTTTGATTAATCATAGTTTACATTTGGTTTAAATTAATTAATGGTTTAACTTAATTTATAGTTTAAATGTACTTGAAATATAGCTTAAATATTAGTTAAATTATAGTTTAGATATAGTTTAAATTACTTTATAGTTTAAAATTTAAATATAGTTTACAAGATATCAAAATAATAATTAATTTAACTTAACATTTTGTTTGCTCCTCCTTGCTGGCTCTGTTGCAGAGGAACACCAGAAGCAGGGCACAACAGAGGGTCAAGCACACTCAGTAGGAACAAAGACGTTGGTGTGACCTACAGTGAGATGGCATGTTGAAAGTTAAATTAATTCCTGGTTTAAATGATGATTATTTTATTTTTGAAATAACAAAGTTTATATTCTTTTAATTGTTTTAGGAAGCGAAGGCTCGGGAGAGAGGCGTCAGACGGACTATGGGCAGCTATTCACACGCATGCATAGACACCGTAATGGGACACCGACCTCAGAGGCGGCAGAGGAGACAATAGTAAGCTACAAAAAAAAATATTTATATATTTAATTTAATACATTTAAATTTAATTAAATTGTTTCAATAATGTTTTATGAAAACTGTGCGTCAGGCTCGGATTGAGCAGAGTCAGGCAGATCTGCGAGCGTCGCAGCCTCCAGAGTCACAGGGGTTTGTGGATCCTACGGCCCCATTGAAAGCTGCTGTGGGCCCAATCGAGCATCTTGACCGCGTTAGAGGTATGGGGCTAGGTGTCAGGCCTAGCATGGTGAATGGCAAGGCCTCTTGCTCTGAGGCTGAAACCTCCGGCTCAAGAAGGCCACCACTAGAGGCAGTTGTTGCGATGATTGCCGAAAAGGTTGTTGTACAGAGGGTCGAGAATGAGGCCAGGAATAGGTGCATGCAGGAGAGATACGACCGTTGGTACGCTAGTCAGAGGCAGATCTGAGATGCTATTACCGGGGTCTTGATAGAGTTACCTCACAGACGGTTTCCATCTCCTGAGCCTCCCCCTCCATTCATCTATGAGGATTCCCCCCCCCCCGGCCCCACGTGCTGCTGCTGATGACGAGGGCGTTGTTACCTCTGGTCATGCACACGCGCCCCCTGAGAGAGCCCCCGAGACAGACTCTGATTATCAAGCTCCTGATAGTTAGTTTTTATTTGCTCTTCCCGGTTGAATTTGTTTGTTCTGTTTTTATGTTATTTGGTTTGTGGACAATTTTATTTCTTTAAATTAAATGTTATCTTTTATTTTAGTAGGTTCTTGATATTGGAGTAGTATTTGAATACTTATATTTCCTTTATATTAGGTTATTAATTAATGTTACCTATAATATAAATTTATTATAGTTAAATAAAAAGGATATTGAGAAATAATAAATGGAGTCAATAATTAGTGAATAAAAAGATATTTTCTAAAATTTTAAATAGTTAAACTTAAAATTTGTAGCGGTTAGTACGAATCAACCGCTACAAATTTAAATTTAAAATGAAAAAAGGGTGCAAAAATTTGTAGCGGTTAGTACGAATCAATCGCTACAAATTTGAATTTAAAATGAAAAAAAGGGTGCCAAATTTTAAATAGTTAACTTAAAATTTGTAGCGATTATAGTTGCGGTTGGTGAACCGCTACTAATCTCTGGCGGGATTTTTCTCAATTCAAATTGGTATTCGTTCTAGTCACAGTTCACAAACCGCTACTAATTGTATTTTATATTTGTAGCGGTTGTAGAACCGCTACAAATTAATCCATGTTGCATTTAAAGATGTCGAAGCTTTCAGTGAAGCTACTTAAACATTCTCTCTTCATTTGTATTCTATCTTAGATTTGTTTACAACATATGGATAAGTCATGGATCAAGTTGCCGCGTAATTCTCCCGTATATTTAGTGAGATTGAAAGCTTTCTTAGATTTCGCCTTCTCTCATGCCAGCATTAATGGCAAAATCAAGTTTCCGTGTTGTCAGTGCAAGTTTAAGAAGTGGCAAACACGAGAAGGTGCTATGGAACATCTTCTTTAGAAGCCTTTCCCGAAAGCATATACATTCTAGGAAGTTCATGGTGAAAAACATGGTATGAGATATGAGGATCATCTTCCTCGAAGCTCACAAGTAGCAAATCAAGTAAATCAAAATGATTTGGTTAATGAAGTTGTTCGCAATGCTTTTGGTTATCAAGACAACAACTTCATGGAAGAAGTTCAGGACGCATAACCTGTTTTCTTCAGGAATGATGCAGCTCGGGAATTTTTCAGCCTCATGGATGAGAGTGATCGTCCTTTGTATTGAGGTTGTCAGAAATACTCAAAATTATCTTTTCCGATCAAATTGTACCATATCAAGTGCTTGTGTGGTATCACTGATAAAGCAATGTTGATGTTGCTTGAATTACTACGAGATGCTTTCCCTGACGCAGATTTTCCCAAAACCTTGTATGAGGCCAAGAAGGTAATTAACAGATTAGGCTTGAACTACGAGAAAATCGATGCTTGCCCTAATGACTGTATGCTTTATTGGGGAGAGGACACTTGGAGGGAGACTTGTAAGAAGTGTCATACTTCGAGGTTCAGGACAGTTCGAAAGGGAAAACAAGCAGAAGAAGAAACCCGCAAAAATTGTCATGTACTTTCCTTTAAAACCTCACTTACAAAGATTATTTATGTCGTCTAAGACAGCTGAGCATATGAGGTGGCATGAAGCTGACAAGAACGAAGATGGTTGACTCAGACATCCACGGGATGCTGAAGCGTGGAAAGCGTTTGACTTAGACTTTCCAGATTTCACAGCGGACCCAAGAAATGTTCATCTTGCTTTGGCAACTGATAGTTTTAATCCGTTTGGAAATCTTAGCACAAGCTATAGTATATAGCCAATGTTGATACCCTACAACTTGCCCCCTTGGATGTGTATGAAACAAAGTTCCTTCATTATGTCCATGATCATTCCAGGCAAAAAGACATTGGGAAATGACATCTATGTGTATCTCCAACCGCTTATCATGGAGTTGGTGGAGTTATGGAATGTAGGCGTCGAGACGTATGACGCGCATGAGAAGACAATGTTCAACTTGTGTGCGGCGTTGATGTGGACTATCAGTGACTTTCTAGGACTGTGAACATTATCCGGGTGGAATGTGCATACCGGCCTTGTGTGTCCAGCTTGCAATTTTGACTCCAACTCATGCGCCTTCCTCACAGCCGTAAGTGGTGCTTCATGAGTCAACGAAGGTTTCTCGATGGTATGCATAGGTTTAGGTTGCAACGCAATCGTTTCAATGGGAAACATGAAAAAAGATTACCTCCTCAGAATTTATCCAGTGCAAAAATCATAGATCAGCTTGTGGATGTTGAATTTGAGTATGGGAAAAACGACTATCCAACAAAGATCGAGAAATGGTTGCCAGGGCTTCTGATTCTGTGCCCCAGCAATGGCGGAAGATAAGTGTCTTCTTCACTCTTTCGTATTGGAAAGATAATTTGCTCCGACACAGTTTGGATGTCATGCAGATTGAAAAGAATGTGTGTGACAAGGTATTGTACATGATTCTGAAAGAATCAGGCAAGTTAAAAGATCATCTTCAAGCAAGGAAAGATTTACGGGAGATGGGAGTTCATGGAGATGTGTGGCCGGATGAGCAAGACAGATTTCAACGGGGAAAATTCACCCTGACAAAACCGAATAAGGAAATCTTCCTCACGACATCCAAGGCTATAAAAGTTCCAGACGGGTATTCAAGCAACATTTCACGATGTGCTGACGTGCAAGCTCGAAAGGTTGATGGGCTTAAGAGCCACGACTCACATATGCTTATGCAACAGTTACTTCCACTGGCCATCAAAAATACGTTGCCTCTCTATGTGTCGATCGTTTTGGTCGAGCTTTGTTCTTTCTTCTGGAAGTTGTGTTCCAAAGTTTTGATCGTGGAGGAGCTCGACCAGCTGCAACTAAACTCATTCTTACGCTGTGTCATTTGGAGATGATCTTTCCTCCGTCATTTTTCGCGGTCATGGTTCACCTGACAGTACACCTTGTTCACGAAACAAAGCTTGTTGGCCCAACTCACTACCAATGAATGCATCCTATTGAGAGGTACTCATTTAAAATTAATTACTTTACGATTACTTCCTAGTCACACATTTCAGCATTAATGTATCAACATTTTTCTTTCATTACTTTATAGGTTTCTTGGGAAACTGAAGTCTTACGTGAGGAATAAGGCGTGGCCTGAAGGTTCAATCACAAAAGGTTATATTAGGGATAAGGTGTTGTATTTTTGTTCCAGGTACTTTGATGACATTGAGACATTATTCAACCGACCGCCTCGTAGACGATTTTCCCGAGCTGAGCTAGAGCCATCAACAACAAAGTTGTTAATCCTCATGTTGGTAAACCAATTGGCGGAACCGAGAACTTCAAACCGACAAAGACTTGAGAAGGTTCAAGCACATAGACATGTTTTGATTAATTGCACTAAATTTGAATCGTACCTTCTATAAGGATTACACACAGATATATGTTATCCTATATATTTCCTTACATGTTATACTCACATTTCATGGTCGTCTTATAATTCTTGAGAATGGCATGACAAAACAAATAAATCCATGATATTCTGATTCTCGAGAATTGGACTAATGCTCGAGTACTCACAATTGATTCTCGAGAATAGGCATAGTCTGTCTCAAATATCACTTCTAAGTAAAAACATTAATTCTCAAGAATTGGTAAGCCATTCTCGAGAATGAGTAAGCAATTCTCGAGAATAAGATAAGAATTCTCAAGAATGCTCAATGAATGATTAATTACTTGTCAAAGTGTGATTCTCGAGAATGACAATCGCATTCTTGAGAATGAAAGTAATTCTCGAGAATGCTCAGTGAATATATGATTATCAATTACTTCTTACTACATGATTCTCGAGAATGCCAAATTAATTCTCGAGAATGGAAACAGTTCTCGAGAATAAAGAATCAACTCTCGAGAATGCCTTCCATCTACGAAAAATCATTGACGTCTGATTCTCGAGAATGATATTTCAATTCTCGATAATGGCATCATAAATCTTCACGATAAGCTTCTGAACAAAGGATTCTCGATAATGAGGTAATCAATTCTTGAGAACTCTTACAGGTTTGCCATCCCAACTTTCTGTCTTTAACTTGATTCTCGAGAATGTTTAGAACAACTCTAGAGAAAGTTTTCTGAAAAGCTTACGATACGCAACTTAAATCTCTTCTGGAAATTCATGGGTTATTATCCAATGTTTATTAATCATCTTAAGACTCACTTATATCATATCTAATCAATCTTTGTTTAAGTTTTAACGTGATTAACTGTGTCAAATTTGAATTCGAGCGAAAGACGATCCAACTTGGCAAGACATTAAATGCAAGACAGAGAAACCAAGAAACATTAGGAATTAAAGATTGCAGCAGACGAAAACATTCTTTCAAAGGACACTTATTCCACTTGCATTCTGATTATCTCTCTACACAAGGTCGTCACCACCGAGAGCATTTAATGAAGCAACGTTTGATTATTCCACATTACATGCTTAGATTTACATGCTTATTAGGTGCTTATACCTCTAATTAATTAGAGGTACAAGCATATTTTTTTAATTTTTTTATATATTGTATTTATTTAGATTTAAATTATATGCTGCTTTCTGAGATGTTTTTTGCACCCAGTATCTCAAATTAATTAATTTCTAGTTATGCATTTGTCTGTAACACCAGTATTATGATAATTAATTAATTTGAGATACTGGATGCAAAAATTAGGTACAAAAGTGACTATGTGGTTACAAAAGTGGAGCAAAAGTGACATTGACCGTTAGTTGACTTTTCTGAACTGAAAATGATGACGTAGACGATGACGTGGATGTTAATGTTTTATAAATTACGCTTAGCCCAGGATGCATTTCAAAAATTTCAATTTAGTCCTCTATAAACTTTTAAAATTTTCATTCAAGTCCCCGGTCAAAACTTGCATTTTGACCAGACCTTCTTCTTCAAATGAACTGCACCTCCACAATCTGTTCTTCTTTCCCCAGAGCGCACTGAACCAGAGCCCCCCACCTCCATCAATCTAGACCGCCAAGCGCACTGGACCGCCACCCCCCACCTCCTCGATCTCCGCCGCCCCCCCACCTCCTCGATCTCCGCCGCCCCCCCCACCCCCTCGATCTCCCCGCTTGAGCCCCCACCTCCTCAACTGACCCCCATCTCTCAATTCTTCGCAGACTGAACCAAACACAACTTTCAGTGATCTTCTGCTCCACCTTGGCTCCTTCCTCATCTAATTGAGAGAGAAACTCAGAGAAGAGAGGGAAAACGATGCAGGGATACACGAGCGTGAGCGGCAAGGTCGATTACGACCTCGAGTCAGGGGAGGCTTTGTACCCATTGAAGGATGCAAAGAAGGGAAACCTTGCACGATGGTGATAAGGACTCGCTCCTGGACGGTTCCATCTTACCGGATATGGGATTACCATTTTTCCTATTTTATTGAACAAGATCTTCTCGTTTCTCCAGAAAGGCCTAATCAAACCTTGTTCAGAGCCCTAATCAAACCTTGCCCTTCTCGATTTCTCTTCGATCTGCCTAGAATTTCTAAATTTTCTTTCCCTTTTCATTGCATCTGACTTTTTCTATAATAAAACGTGTTCCATGTTAATGTTTTTGGTCAAACTAACGGTCAACTAACGGTCAATGTCACTTTTGGTCCACTTTTGTAACCACATAGTTACTTTTGCACCTAGAAAAAGTATTTGCTACTGGACGCTCCTCCGACAAAAGCATATGTCTATTTTTGCACCTTAACCCTTAAATCTAAATAAATACAATATAAGAAAAATATGCTTATACCTCTAATTAGAGGTATAAGCACCTAATAAGCATGTAATGTGGACTCGTTTCGCAATGGTATTTACCAATTCATTCTTCAGGTCTACCACATGTGTGTCTGATAAAAAAAAGTGCAATTATAACAAATCTTTCAGTGGCAATTACCAATTCTTCAATGGCATTTACTAGTTTTGTAATGATATTTACCAGTTCGTTCTTCAGGTTTACCATATGTGTGTCTGATTGAAAAATAAGTGCAATTATAACAAATCTTCCAATGACAATTACCAATTTTTCAATGGCATGTACTAGTTTCACAATGGTATTTACCAATTCGTTCTTCAGGTTTACCATATGTGTGTCTGATTGAAAAATAAGTGCAATTATAACAAATCTTCCAATGACAATTACCAATTTTTCAATGGCATGTACTAGTTTCGCAATGGTATTTACCAATTCGTTCTTCAGGTTTACCATGTGTGTGTCTGATGAAACAAAAAAAAGTCCAATTATAACAAATATTTCAATGGCAATTACCAATTCTTCAATGGCATTTATTAATTTCGCAATGACATTTACTAATTTCACATATTTGCTAATTTATTTAAAAACTAAGGGCAAAAGGGTAAATTCACCCGAATTTGAAAACCCCAATATGGTCCTTGATACCTTTAAGTCTTTTAACAAATTTAACAGACATTTGGGGGTTTTACAAATTCAAATGGTAAGTTTGTGACCACCATATCAGTTATTGGGCCTATAACATGTCAAGTAGTATTTTCTATTCCACCTTACCAAACAGCTTCCAAATGTTCATAGTTCACAAATTGCTTAAATTGATTGTGATTGACCATTGAGAAGTACAGGCATTTGATAACTGATTTCGTCTTGGATGATTAACAAATTAAGTGAGATATATCCCTCAACTTCATCTCATCCACCCCCCTTGATTTTTGAAGTGACTGAGGTAGTAGTGTAAGATATAAATTGTGTGTAGTGAGTCAATTTTACTCAAACAAACTTCTCAGCCTGTTGGTAGGATTTTACTAACATGGAAAGGGAAATTTCATTTGCTGGATATGAAAATTGTACCTGTGTGTACATGTTCTGGGTTCACATGTTTGATTGGGGAGAACTTAAGTTTTCCATTTTTTTAATATATTGTTGAAATATTTGAAAATTCATGTATAGAGTGATTGATTAAATAAAATATTATATGTTAAACTATTGTGTTATAACACTACTGACTAAGGTTTGTGAATGGGACGGGTTTAAACTAAAAGAGCGAGTAAAGTCACAGGATATCACCATATATGTTGGTTGGATCAAGTGGGTAAAAAAGAAGAAAAGAAAAATATTGGAATTTAATAATAAAGAGGTAATGAAGCTAGTCAATTTGTATTAAAGGATTAAAACCAATTTCTAATTAATCACAGATCCTTGTTTTTCCTCATAGACTACCACAATCATTCTACCAATTTTAAAGTATTTCAGGCTAAATCTCAAATGGAAGAGCACTTGAATCCCCCGCCTCCAGATGTAATCCACATTGACGTAGATGGTTCTGTTTGAGAGCACAACCAAGCAATATGTGGGGTAGTGCGGGTAGGGGGTGCCCCTTGGGTGCTTCCCCTAAAAAATTCCCCCTTCCCAATTTTTGTGTGTGTTTCTTTTAATTATTAGATTCTACACAAAATAAGTGATATTATGATATCTTACGAGGAAATAAGATAATTGTTTTATGATTTTTTAAGGATTTAATACTTTAAAATTATCACTGGATTATGGGATTCCATCAAGCTTTAGGTGTGTACTCTATTACAAAAATTGAGATTATTGCAATCAAAACAACTGGGATTCTCACGCATGTTTATCTACTCTAGATTCCCTTGATGCTCTTAACTTGTTATTGCTTTGTTGTGGAAGCGATCATCCCTTGAAGGCGTTGGTTACGTTACTAATAGATACACGAGACCTCTTACGTACTGAGCAGCAAATCTTGACAATGTTTGCTCTTGAAAACCACAGTCAATTATGTAATATCCCCAAATTTGCGCTGACAAATTCCATGTATGCTGCATTTACATTTGGAGAAAAGAAATAGTGAATTTTGACTAAAAGGTCAATTTTACCTAAAATACGCGATTTCGTCGAAATCAAAAATTTTGAGACATATGTTGGTACCAATGGATATAAGGAATCAGTACTTCTTTGTTCCATTATGGAGTATTAAATTGGACTAAAAAGGAATGAAAAGAAGTTGCTTGAGTTCCATTGGAAATTTTGAGAAAATTGAAGGTTAAAATTGCACCTTTTACGAATGTGTTCCGTATATTCCATAATTATTTCAAATTTATGAATACTTGACTATGGGTTATTGACCAATAAAATGGGTCAATATCTTCCTAAGAATGGCCCAAGACTTTTGGAGAATTAGATCAAAAAATAAAAGTTGAATTTTAACTAAATTTATAACCAATGGCACACTCGTAATATCGTGGAAGATAAAGGGCAATTTGGTATCTGATAATTGAATATTTTATACACTTATTTTTGTATCTTGAATAATAATTTAGGACCCTTTAGCTAATAAATAATGGCTCTTATGTTTATTTGGGCATTGGGCCTTTTATTGCATTTTAGCCATTTTTAATAATAAAATTCCAGTTTTCTGTTGCTTCACTATTTCTACCATAACTCTTGAACCAGACATCGGATTTGCCTCATTTTTGTCTCATATTTCAGATCATTCAGAGAGCTACAATTGTTATGCAGACATCAAGAGCAAATTCGGTCAAGAAGGCGGTCAATTTTGGAGCCAAAGTCAGATGTACAATTCTGGATTTATTTTGGACCCGAATTTTGTAATTTAAGTCCAGTTTTATTTTATTTATGGTTTGGGCTAAAACTATGAGAGCCCATTTCGTTTTAGGTTATTTTTAAGTATGGCAGCTGCCACAAACATATTCATTCACGTTTTTAACATTAGAGTGGATCAAAATACAAGTTTTCATTTTCTCTCATCTGTTCTTCATGTTCTTCGCGCGTTCTTCGTGTTCTTCGCTCGTTCTTCGATTTTCCCAGCCATGATCGGCTAAACTCTTGTGATTAACCCAACGATGAGGACTCCATGATTCATCCAGAGAACTCGTGCCTAATCGGTAACTACTCGATTCTCGTTTTCATCTTATCGGATTCGATTTCGGAAATAGTTCGAATATTAGATTTAATATTCGGTTTGGTTCATCCCAAGGACTTAGTTCTGACTAGGTTACAGTTGTTGCTGTGCGATTGCACAGTGAGACGCCACTGTCCGGACAGATTCTAGGCGATCGTCTAGGCGAGGGAATCTCCGATGAATGCGTAGATTTCGATTCATCCGAACCAAACGTGGGTTAGTTGTATTTTCATTCAATGATGGAGGTTTCGGAATCAATTCGTTGGGTTGATCATCTTTAACTGTCTCTGCTTATTTGATTCTGCTTGACTCGTTTATTGCATTTTGGTTATGTTATTTCGCTTTTGTTCTATTCTCATTAAACCAAACCCCCATTTTATCATTCTGTTTCACTATTGTTATTAAACAAGCCCGCTGCAAATTCGTTGGGAAACGACCCAGGTTCCCTAATTCTGCAAATTAATTACGAACTTGGTTGTTTTGGGAGATACGGCAATTAATCTTTCCAGTATCTCCACTTATAAACCGACTTTGGGACCAGATCAGCGCATCTTATATCCATTAATTCTCCATTCAATTCGTATTATACCTCTAGGAAGCTCCAAGCTAGCGAAAATACAAGGTAGAAGACGATAAGTGAAATTTTTACGAAATCAAGTAATTTTTCATGCTACGGACTTGTAATCTCTAATCCTTTCCTTCTCCTACTCCTTAATCATGAAAATTTCTATGGTTCAGTGGTGTTAGGTTCTGTCCAAAATTTAGAGAAGGCAAGGGAAGAGAGAAATCTTGCGAAATTTACCGATTAACGATTAAGGTAAGTAATTCTAAGCCTACTGGTGGTATACTGAAATTTACTGGTGATTTCTCTGGCTTTTGTGAATATAATAAATACTAAAACAAAAATACAAAAACACCCTTCATTAATTTCCTTAATTCCCAAAACGACGTAGTTTTGGGCTCACTTGACATAAGCTTATGTCAAGTGACATGACAAACGATAAACCGATATATATATATATATATATATATATATATATATATATATATATATATATATATATATATAGATATTGTGCGCACACACAAAAGAGAAGCCTTCTGCATGTCTGAATTAACCTACAAAGAGAATTCCTTCTCTCTAATTGACATGGAAATTGCATGCATCTGTCTACTTTTCACAAAAAGTGATGTGGTAATCAGCCATTGCTTACTACTTTTACTGCATAACAATATGCCAATTGCATCATCCAGATAGTTGTTTTGAAACAAAAGGCCCAAAACGAAGCGTACACAGACTAAATGAAAACAAAGTTTGACTTGGAGCTTACTAAAAATAAAAACAACAAAGTTTGATTTACTTTATTGTTTGACAAGTGCCATGCAAAGCTTTTTTTCGGTGTCTCTGAATGCCCAAACATGAATTGTTTGGCCCTTTTGAGTTTGTCTTTCTCTACAATCTCGTTCCAACCATGATTCAATACATATTGTTTAGCAGAATTCCAGTGTTTGAAGTTCAACGTGATCTCACTGGGAGAATTCTTCCCTTCAAAAATCAAGGGCACTTGAATGGCTCCTTTCTGCTCAAGGAGTGCCTTCTCATTGTCTTTTAAGAATTCAACATGTTCCATTTTCTTCAAAGGCATAGCGAGTCTACTGTAAATTTCCATTACATCTGAACTGGATAAAGTGTTTTTGTAGATGCAAATGATTTGGTCCGGCCATGTTCGGCCGGATTTCTTGATGATCCGTCTTTTGAATTCCTCTGGCAGCAAACTTGCAGCACTATCTTCCCTTTTTTTCTTAGTTGTGAATTGCTTGTGTGAAGATTTTCTCTTATTGTTCTTTAGTGGTTGGGCTTTTTCTTTAGTTGATGGGTTAGCCTCAGCTTTTTCTCTAGCCTTCAACTTTTTGAAGCGTCGTCCGCAACAAATGCCGAAACTTCCAAGGAACTTGATGAATTTGGATCCAATTCCTTCCCTTTGAAATCTTCAGGAGTTAATAGATTAGACATTCTGGCTTGAATGGTAGAGTTCTGTGCATATTGTACGAAGCAAGTAATTAATCATAATTTAAGATAATATATGAGGATAAAGAATACACCAGACAATGCATGGATAGAGACACGCACACACATTTCAAACCAAAAAAAAAAAAAACCAAAAGGAGCAGAAAACACTGCATTTTTCACAAAAGAAAGTTAAATTGATGAAATTTGCAAAGAATACCATTTTTAATTCCATTTTGAAGGTTTCTCATCAAAACAAGGTTTTTTTCATATAGCGATTCAAGGATTAAAAAGAAGAATGTTAGTCTCTAGATAAATAAGAGAAGAAAGAATGGTAGATGGCACATAAGATTTAACGTAAAAATAACTAATATATACAATCTCAACTTCAAATAAATGAATATGACGCCTAAGAGTATTAGTTATAGAATATTTTTACAAAATAAAACAAATGCTCATTATGATACCTCAAGATGAGATGAAAAGTATGATGAGTTAGGGCTGCAGATCTGGAAAGAGGAAAAAACTGAGTTAAAAAAAAGAAGAAAAATCAAATACAACTTTAATTATGTGAATAAAATTAAAATATCCAAGAGAGAGAGAGAGAGAGAGAGAGAAATTAGAAAATCGCTTTCAATCAAAAACTTATTAGAGAAAGAATGATTGTGAATCACTGAAATGTTAAAGAAGATTCAAGAATAAATGGAAAGATTCAAGGAAGACTCAAGAAACAAAAACTGATTTGAAGAAGTTCAAATTCAAACAAGATAATATGCGATCATTATAAAGAATCAAAGAGGGACATGCCTGCTTCTTCCAGAGATCTCTTTGGAGACGACTTCACTTTAATTAACTGCTTCGTACAAAGAAAATGCTCATAAATGATTGAAATGTTGAAGAAGCTTTAAGAATAAATAGAAAGATTTAAAGAAGTTTTCATCAAAATAATTATTAATGTTAATATAACATCAGGTTATCAAAAGTATCCGCATTCAAAAAAATTAAAAGAACATAAAAAATTGGGATTTTAGTTACGTTTTTTTAGCATGAGCATATATAATCCATCAGCATATGAATTCTTAACTTTGGTGTGGTTAAAGATTCATCACCAAAAATACCGAGATTTGTACGTGTTCTTGATTATTAAGTATATAGAATTCGTTTTTGGTTCCAAGAATAGAAGAGAGAAATGAAGAAAACTCACTGAGAATGAAGAATCTGCAGAGAAGAGGAATGAACGAAGCGCATTACAAATGAAGCTGAGAGGGTGAGAGGGAAATTAAAATAATGGCCAGAGCCTTCAAATCTTCTTTGTATCTTTATCTCACTAGGTGGGGCTACATCAGGGACGGACCCAACAATTATAATTAGGAAGGGTGAAAATTACATAAACGAAACCATAGTTTTAGGAAATCACATTTTAACCTCATAAAAATATTAATCTTTTCACTTTAGTCCCTCTATGAAACTATTAGGAGAGGACTAAATACTGAAATTTTTATAATACTGAACTGCAATTTCCTAAACTTTTGGGTTATTTTCTATAATTTTAGGGGGGCAGGGCCACCCCTAGCCCCCTATGTAGGCCCGTCCCTGGGCTACATGGATTGATGTCACTGTGCTATGTCAAAAACCACAGTTTTAGATATATTACTAAATAAAAGATCCCTCTCTGATCTCATTAAGCACTCACTTCGGCCTTCTTCAACCTCGTTTTCCAAGAATCTATACTGCCTCCTCACCAGAAAAATACTAATATTTTTTAAAGGTTAACAAAATATTTTTAAAATTTCCGACATATATATGACTGATGGGGTCAATGTTATAGGACTGATGCCGTCAATGTTATGGGGCTGATTCCATTGTTCATTTAAAAAACAGAATGTTTGAGCCAAATATTAATGAAAAAACAAAACAATCAAATGAAGCACTACTTAGACAAATATCAGCTATCAAAAATATGTATTTGTAAATTTTAAAATTATTGCTGCTTCTCTTGATCATTCATTCTGGCACTACAAAAAAAACGACCATTAGTTGCGGTTAAAATGAACTATTTGTAGCGGTTTTAGGCGCAACTAATGACATTAGTAGCGGTTAGAGTAACCGCAACAAAATCGACTGTGGCAAGCTGATTTGTAGCAGTTGTCTAAAACCGCTACTCATGTAATAAAACCGCTATTGTATTAGTAGCGGTTTTGAGTTACCGCTACAAGATGCTCTCAAGATGACGAATTTCAAAAAAATTGGCGCTCAAATTTTGTAGCGGTTGTAAAACCGCTACAAATATTTAATCCGAATTTAAATTAAAATTTGTAGCGGTTTTACAACCGCTACAAAATATTGCAAAATTGAAAAAAAAAATCATAATATGTGTCCATTGTTACAATATTATGTTGAATATTTTTATTATTTAAGTGACAAATTAAATGTGATAATAGTTAATATTTAAAAAACTGATTAACTTAAGTTAGATAAGTATAAATATTATGTAGGTATAATATTGAGAATGTGTAGATAATAAGGATTTATTGTGTTGTCCACCTCTGAGCAAAAAATTTATGTTGTACATTAGATGATATTTGATTATGTAAAGAAAGTTGATGATGATAGAAGGAATATTGAGGAAATATACTTAAAGTTCTGGATAAGGAAAAAATAAAAATAGTATCAATATTATAAAAAGGAAAAAATAAAACATTGAAATCAAAGATTTTGGAAGGGTTGGGAAGAAATGAGAGAAAACAAGAGAGAAGGGGGTGGGAAGAAATGAATAAGTGTATGAGATGGGGTGTGGTGGCGATATTTATAGAGATATACGTAACATTTGTAGCGGTTGATGTAACAACATATTTTTTTAAAAAAATAAACTTGGCGGGATTCGAAATATTCAAATTTCAATATTATACACTTTGTAGCGGTTGATGTAACAGTTTTTGTAGCGGTTCACATTTGTAGCGGTTTTTTTTTTTTTTTTTTGCATTTTGTAGCGGTTTCAAAACCTCTACAAAAATTCATTGGTATTTTTAATTTTTTTTTTCAAAATATCAAATTTTGTAGCGGTTATACTAACAACCGCTACAAATATGAACATATTTTTTTAAAAAAGTAAACTTGGCGGGATTCAAAATTTTCAAATTTCAATATTACACACTTTGTAGCGGTTGATGTAACAGTTTTTGTATCGTTTTTTTTTTTTTTTTTTTTTGCGTTTTGTAGCGGTTTCAAAACCACCACTAATGGCGCGCCATAAGGCGCCAAACTGGCGCGATATTTGTGATAGTTTGTATAAATAAACCGCTACAAAATAATCGCTAAAAATTTGGCGCCAACTTCGCGCCATATTTTGTAGCGGTTAGTTTATGATAACCGCTACAAATGTCATTCATGAACCAACGCGCCACTTGGCGTGAGTCATACCGCTACAAATTGGTAGCGGTTTCGGTATAAACCACTACAAATTCACATATTTGTAGCGGTTTATTTTGACCGCTACAACTTAACCGCCACAAAGTGGCTTTTTTTGTTGTTGTGTGGTTTAGCAACTGCCTTGTAAAGTGTATTTTCAAGATCTCATATAAAAACAGAGAAAGATTAAAGAAGCTTGCATAAAGTTTTATTTTGTCTTTTAATTTCATAAAATATTTTTAAAACTATTTAACCCCATTGTGGTTGTTAACAAAAAAAAAATGCTACTAAAAATTTTGAAGGGAGAATGATAGGATTTTTTTTTTTAAATTATAAAATTTCAAATCAGGTATTTCTCATAAAATGAATTGTCAATTACTTTATCAATTTTTTGTAACAAACTTGAATTGAAATTTTACAATTTCGAAGTTTTTATGTCATTCTGCCAATTTTAAAGTATTTCAGGCTAAATCTCAAAAGGAAGGGCACTGGAATCCCTTGCCTCCACATATAATCCACATTGACATAGATGGTTCTGTTCAAGAGCAAAACCAAGCGACATGTGGGGTAATGCGGGCAGGGGGTGGGTGCCCCTACAAAATTCCTGGCTTCCCCCTTTTTTTATTTTATATATTTACGTTTCTTTTAATTATTAAAATCTACATAAAATAAGTGACATTTTGGGTGAAAAAAATCTAGAGTGGTTTTATGATTTTTTTAAGGATTTAATGCTTTAAAGTTGTCACCAAATTATGGGATTCCATCCACTTTGGGGGTGTATGATCCATTCCAAAACTGATATTACTGCAATCAAAACAATTGGGATTCTCACGCATGTTTATCTACTCTGATTCCCACAATCATCCCTTGAAGGTGTTGGTTATGTTACTGATAGATACACAAGACCTCTTATTTAGCTGCAAATCTTGATGCTGTTTACTCATAAAATCCATTCTCAATTAGGTGTTGTAGCCTAGTTTTTTGTTTTTACAACTTTCAAGCCTCGACTTCCCTTTCGTATACAAAAGAAAAGAAAAAAGAAGAAGAAGCTCACAACGCATCTTTAAATCCTGACTTTGAGACTAATGAGGACTAAATTGAAATCTTCTTTAATATTCATTGCAAAAGTACAATATGAATATACTCTAGGCTCTTGGGTAGTTTCTTTAATTTTTGGTTTAGACCTTCCTTATGTAACCTGGAAGGGGAAAGGAGGGAGGGGGACGGGGGACACACACTTATGTTACAATTTTAGCAAATTTTTTTGGATCTATTTTTCTGCATGACTAAATACAAAAATACTTAGTTTATGCAAATAAAAGTTACGAATAAATAAATAAAATCAATCCTTTGATAACTTATAAAGAGTTAAAAGATTAATTGAATTCATAAAAAAAACAGAATGTTTCAGTACATAGCTCATGAGCATAGGCGGACCAGGGGGCTAGGGGTGGCCCCCGCCCCCCCTAATTTTTTTTTTTAAAAAAATATATATGTGTGTGTGTTTAGTTGTAGATGAGAGTCCAGCCACGTCACGGATGCACGTTTGGAAGTCTCTACGTACTCTCTACTATGTCTATATATATACTGCCGATTCTAAATATAAGACCTAATTGATTTTTAAAAAAAGATTAAGGAAGTTAAATCAGTTATTTAATTAATCATATGTTGTGTATGATTAAATTATTCAGAAAAATTTAGACAAGGAATATTCAACACTATTCAAGATATTTCAAGTGTTTTACATCTGGTTTCAACTACAAAAGGGTTATTTCATAAATTAAGAGAGACAATGATGCTTTCTTGGTTCATGTTAATATTTTTTTGCATAAAATATAACATTAACATTTCAGATATGAGTGCAAAATATATTGGAAGGAGAGATCGTGCTTGAAATGAATAAAGTGAGTTTTATACTGAAAAATTTTATAGGGTAAATATCTTTTGTGCTACAATTGATTACCCTTTTATTGATAGAATAATTAGAATTGTATCACTCTTCAAGTTTCTACAACAACTATTGAAAGATCTTTATCTGCTATGAAGATAATCAAGAACAGGCTTTGAAATAGAATTGAAGACTAATTTGTTAATAATTCTTTGATTACATACATTGAAAAAGATTTTTGTTTTTTGAGTTTTAGACGGATTCAATTATAAATGAGTTTAACAATATGAAAACAAGTAGAGTAAGAGTCAAGTGGAGTGATCTTAATTTCTGTAATAGATTTCTTTTATTTTTTTTATAATAGATCTATATTGTATTTCAAGTACTTTTATTTATGATATAACGTTTTTTATTTTCACCCCTCGTCATTAAAATTCCTGGGTCCGCCCCTGCTCATGAGGACCGTAAAGAGTTACAGATTTCGCAATTATTATCAAAAATTTTTGATTCTTCACATCTTAATTTTCTTTATCATTTAGTTACGGGTTCTTATGAGCATCGTAAATAATTACGAGTTATAACTCATAAGCACGTAAAGAGTTACAAATTTTCATGAGTACTGTTAAGAGTTACGGGTTATCACTACCAAAAAAAAAAACTACCATTTATCGTGGTTCACCTGTAGTGGCCATAAATATCCGCTACAACAATTATAAATATTATGAAATTCTTAAATCTGCATTGTCGCAGAATGAACTTTCTCGGGAGATGAGAGCTGCAGAATATTTGCCTCTCTCATCCATGTAGCCGAGGAAGTTCCTTCAATGACAATCCAGATTTAATTCTTTCTTCGACGTGAAGACTTCCACTCTTCTAAAGATAGTCCAACATGCGACCGAAGATTGGGTTCCGCTATAGCCACCTTTGTCTCAGGAAAATATCTTTGATCAAAATGAGTCAGTGAGTTTTTCGTGGGAGATTGGTGGCTATACTGTATCTGAATCTTCACGGGCATGTTAGACTATTTTTAGTAAAATTATTATTCTAAATTATTATTCTCGACTTTTTTGAAGAAATTAAATAAATAAATTAAATTATTTAAGAGCTTTTTTAATTTTAAAAAATTCCAAACTAATTAGTTTGGAATTTTTTTTTGCTAAAAAATGAATTTTGTAGCGGTTAGACTAACAAACTGCCACAGAATCTAAAATGGCAATCTTTCTGTATCGGTTCTTCAAAATAACCTCTACAGAATGTAAAAGGTTAATCATTTTGTAGTGGTTACGTAACTGCTGCAAAATTATGAAATTTGTCGCGGTTATATTATATAACTGCTACAAAGTGTAGCGGTTTTTATCCACCTCCCTCATTTTGAATCATTCACGCGCTTGGATTTCATTTTTCACCTTTTAACTTTTCAACCTGTAGCGGTTATATATTTAAACATTGTGGTTTCTAACGATAAGGGGAAAGGGAAATCCATTGCACGGGAGAAAGTGCCTATAAGAGGCAGTAGTAGTAGTAGAGGCCGGGGCCGTACGAGAGGGCGTGGAGCTCTGTCAATCCCTCCGCCCACTCAAGTGTGGAACGAGTTTGATGAACTCTTTACCAATGAGCCAATCCCAGACATAAAGACCGTAGGGGGAGAAGGAGGTGCAAGCCTGTCGTTCAGCAACATCGATGAAAAATGAGCAGATCCATATTGACATTCCCATAGCCGAGGCGGAGCAGTTTGTTGACAAGGAGAATGAGCGGGACCAAGGGAACCCCCGACCGTCGTCTTCGCGTTCTACCGGATTTGAGGTGGAGGTCAAAGGTAAATGTAATTAGTTTTTTGACAAAAATTAAATTTAAATTCGTTACATTTAATTAAATTTTATTTAAACGCAACACAAACGTGTTTTTATAATTGTGCAGATACACATGGGAACACCAGCAGGAGGACGCTTGATGTTTCCGAGGATACTTATCTGGACGGGTATCGCGTCGTAGTCCCCTTTAACGAGGACATGAACCAGTCGATCGGCAACGGTGGTTACCTAATGAACCGATTCCTGTTGGAATTTAGCGGGAATTGGCATGGTTCCCGATCTACTTCCACGATTGAAAGTGTGTTCCGAAGGATAACAAGGACAAAGCGTTCTCTAACATTTTGCAGGTAAGTTATGTTGCTTAATTACATTTTACATGTTAATAGTTATGATTTGTGGTTTAGTTATTTATTTATTTCTTAATTAATTACTAGTTAAATTATGATACAGAAAAATTTTAATGTGCGAGGCTCCGCAAAGAGGTACGTACTGCTGAAAATAGGGGAAGGGTGGAAGAGCTGGAGGGGTCGTCTCTACAACCAGCAGAATGGAGATGGGACGATTCCTCTGCAGCAGTTGACCGAGAGCGTCCCGGAGGCGTGGACCCAAATGACCAAGTGGCTTTTGTCCAATATAGGGGAGTACAAAGGGACAAGTACATTTTTTGATTAATCATAGTTTACATTTGGTTTAAATTAATTAATGGTTTAACTTAATTTATAGTTTAAATGTACTTGAAATATAGCTTAAATATTAGTTAAATTATAGTTTAGATATAGTTTAAACATTAAATATATTTTACAAGATATCAAAATAATAATTAATTTAACTTAACATTTTGTTTGCTCCTCCTTGCTGACTCTGTTGCAGAGGAACACCAGAAGCAAGGCACAACAGAGGGTCAACCACACGGTAGGAACAAAGATGTTGGTTGTGACCTACAGTGAGATGGCATGTTGAAAGTTAAATTAATTTCTGGTTTAAATGATGATTGTTTTATTCAGGTTCGAGTTTGCAACATTTTTAAACATTTGAAAATAAGCAAACTCTACTCAAAATAAGAACTGTGGAGTTTATAAAATGGTTTTCAATTGAAAATGCTTTCCCGCCAGAGGCAAACTCGAGCTTGCATCTGCAGGCTCGAGTTTACATACTTGTAAACTCTTTTAACTCATTTTCTGGAGGATTCAAAATGGAGTTTGCATTTCTAAACTGGAGTTTGGTTTTGACAGAAAAATTGCTGATTGAAATTGAATAAGTTTCAAATCCTTTTAACTTAACCAAAAGCAAACCAAAAATGAATTTCATATAATCATAGTAAGAGGCAAGAATTAGATATCACCGTAATTCCTCTTATCCTCATAGGAGCTTGCTTGGTTGAGATGGATTGATTAGATAACTCCTTTTCCAATGTTCACCATCAACATCCAGCAGCTTGTTTAGCTTTCTCAAGACTTGGATCATTTCTCTATGTTGCATCTTTGAGAAGCTTTCCTTGATCCTACAAAGCTGTATAAATCCTTTTCTTTCTTGGTATCCAACCTTCCTTGGATCCAATCATTGTTAGCTTGTAGAAATAAGATTCACATGCTCTAAAGAATACACTCAATTCAGAATAATTGAGTACAATGAATTAAGCATGACTTTATGCATAAAAGGATGTTCTCTTTTCAAATTATCATGTATGCATAAAGAACTAGATTGTTGAACACTGCAATTCCTTAGAAAAGTAAATTAGGATGTGAAAGCCCAATTTCAAAGATAGTTTACAATGCTCATTCCTAAGGATACAAAGTTTAAAACCCTCAATGAATATTTCAAATGATAGGAAAGGAGGTTTTACCATTGTATACCTTTACCTTAGGTACTTGGAGTATTTCCTTTGCTTACCCATTGGTTCTTCATATGTTTTCTTATGGGTGTGGGCAAAGTTTTCTCAAAAGACATAGACAACAAAAATCTTTTCCTTTGTGCATGAGAGATCCTTCTTTTCTTATTTTCCTCAAGATAGTTGAATGGTACTTCATTGTAGTTTCTTCTTGAGACAGAATGTATTCTTCTTATAGGTGTCCATTGCTTCTTACGATTTGATTCTGTAATTCCAGCAATGGATGCTCTGAGAGTTCTCTTGCTTGATGTGAGTCTCCTTTTAGGCTCATGAGACACTCTTAGATTCTTCTTCATCCTCTTAATACCTTTATGTCCAGAGGAGAAAACCATTGTAGCGAAGTAGGGAACTCGAGGTTATAGATATGAACTCGAGTTTGCTCATCCTGGAACTGATTTCTTGCTGGTTTTAACTCTGAATTGATCCATTCCAGCTTCCATATGATCTTGGAGACTTCTAGCATCAATATAAGAACTTCAATAAATATATTCCATTGCATTGCAAGTTCTTCCTTCTTCAATTTCTTCTCTCCTTCTAGATTATCCCCCAAAATCATTTGATAACTTCTTGCTTCCTTGATATTATAATATTCTCATTATATTGTGCAAGAACTTCTTTCTTCAATCAACAGTCTCCATTACAAAACTTTTGCATCTACATTAAATATAAGAATTAGTCAAAGTAGAAGATAAATGTAGTATGCAACCTTTTTGCTCTTTAGAATGGCATCTATATAAGACATTATCAAAACTAATCAAAACCAACAGAAATGTCATCTAATCGTCCCCTTCAACTACTCCACATGGACTTAGTTGGACCAGCTAGAGTAAGGAGTCTTGGAGGTAACTTATATACTCTAGTGATTGTAGATGACTTCTCTCGTTTTACTTGGACTATGTTTATGTCATCAAAGGATGAAACATTTGATCTATTTACTGTGTTTGCCAATAAGGTGCAAAACGAGAAAGGAATTTATATTTCAACTATCCGAACCGATCATGGAGGGGAGTTTGAAAATCAATCCTTTGCTGAATTTTGTGATGCTCACGGTATTGACCACAACTTCTCGGCTCCAAGAACACCACAACAAAACAGTGTAGTTGAGAGGAAGAATCGTGTGCTCACGGAAATGGCTCGTGCAATGCTGAATGAGAATCAAACATCACAAGTCTATTGGGCAGACGCAATGAGCACATCGAGCTACATATCAAACCGAGCCTATCTGCAAAAGAAGCTAAATAAAACTCCTTACGAGATCTACAAAGGAAGGAAACCCAACCTAGCTCACTTACATATCTTCGGCTGCAAATGTTTTGTACACAACAATGGTAAGGACAATCTGGGTAAATTTGATTCCAAAGCGGACGAAGGTATTTTTCTTGGATACTCAAATAGGAGTAAGGCTTAAAGGGTATTCAATAAACGTACTCGTATAGTTGAAGAGTCTATCCATGTTGTGTTCTCGCGAGTCCAAAATTAATGAACATTTAGATGATGATGATGATGAACCTACCTACAAAAACCAATTCTTTTCAAAACTACTCCTGCTTCTCTTGAAAATCCCGAAAATGTTTTTGAAAACAATGGTCAGAATTCTGTAGAAAATCCTGATCTATCCCAACCTAGAGCTTGGAAATTTATTAGAAATCATCCTCTAGACCAAGTCATAGGTGATGTAAATCAAGGTGTGAGAACTAGGAAAAGTACTTTAAATGAAGTAACATTTTCTGCATTCATATCTAACATCAAACCCTCTAAATTTAACGAGGCCCTCTCAGACAATGATTGGTTAATCGCAATGCAAGAGGAATTGCATCAATTTGATAGAAATCAGGTTTGAGATTTGGTACCTAGGCCTAAAGATCATCCGATCATTGGTACCAAATGGGTATTCAAAAACAAACGTGATGAATATGCAATTATAGTCAGAAATAAGGCTAGACTTGTTGCCAAAGGCTATAATCAGGAAGAAAGAATTGATTATGAAGAAACGTATGCTCCAGGTTTCATTAAAGGAAAGGCAGTCACGACACTCTTTATTAAAAATAATAAACTCAATGAAATTCTGGTTGTTCAAATATATGTAGATGATATTATTTTTGGTTCTACTAACTAATCTCTATGTGAGGAATTTTCAAAGAAAATGCAAAATGAATTTGAAATGTCAATGATGGGTGAGTTAAAGTACTTTCTCGGCTTGCAAATCCAACAATGAAAGGATGACATATTTATCTCACAAATGAAGTATCTCAGTGATTTGCTCAATAAGTTTGGATTGGAGCATTGCAATGGTGTTGATACACCAATGAGTTCCACTGCCTCTCTAGACGCCGATGAAGAAAAAGGGAAAGACTTCAACATAACCAAATATCGAGGGATGATCGGATCAATGCTCTATTTAACAGCAAGTAGAGCGGATATTCAATTCAGTGTGGGAATGTGTGCGACATTTCAAGCTGCACCAAAAGAATCACATGTCGAGCATGTAAAGAGAATTTTTCGCTATCTCTCAGACACAAAGGAGCTTGGTCTCTGGTTTCCAAAGGGTCAACAAGAGTTTTTGGTTGCATATTCAGACTCCGATGACACTGGTTATAAGACTGACAGAAAGAGTACTAATAGACAATGTGAGTTTCTCGGTGGATCACTAGTATCCTGGTTTAGTAAGAAACAAACCATCGTAGCTGTATCGTCGACAAAAGCTGAATATGTTGTTGTCTCCAGCTGTTGTGCACAAGTTCTGTGGCTAAGACAACAATTATCGACTTAAGAGTTCATTTGAAAGAAATTCCAATCCTTTGTGACAACATCAGCACAATAAGTCTCACGAAAAATCCAATTCAACACACAAGAACAAAGCACATTGATGTGAGACATCACTTCATCAGAGACCAGGTGCAAAAGAAGGATATTAAAGTGATGTTTATTTCCACTCACTTGCAACTTGCTGACATTTTCACGAAGCCCTTAGCCAAAGAACAATTCAACTTTATTCGAAGAGAATTGCGAATGGTAAACCCCAATGAATTGTAAGTAATGTTAGTTTAAATATTGTCAATTGTGTTTTGATGTTTAAACGAGGAACTAACTTTACCATCGGAGTGTTTAGCTATGTTATGCAGGTCCCCTGTTCGAACAAGTAAAAACAGAGGCTAACAGAGTACCCCTATTCTCGAGAATCATATAACCATTCTCGAGAATTAAGGTATAATATTCTCTCATCTCTCCTAGACATTCTCGAGAATCATAAGTCATTCTCGAGAACTATCGGGTTTTTAGAAGTCCTTGGGTGTTACTGTTCATTTTAACGCTGTCATTCTTGAGAATTGTCTCTACCAAATAGTGTAAAAAATTGATTTTCAACGCTGGATTCTCGAGAATTAGTTTCCCATTCTGGAGAATTGCCTCAACAAATCCTGAGAAAATTATCTTAGCTTTGCATTCTCGAGAATTAGTTCCCCATTCTCGAGAATTGCTCTAAACACATCTTGTGAACATTGAGCTTTTAGGACTACATTCTCGAGAATTAGTTTCCTATTCTCGAGAATTCCCCCAAACAAATTTCGTATAACTTGATTTTTAGCGCCTAATTTTCGAGAATCAGTTTCTCATTCGCTGGGGACATGTCGTTTTACCCAATCCTGAAACTTTAAAACCCTAAATCCCTAATCACTTTCATCCATTCTTCCTTTCACTCTCGAGAACCCTCTCGTCTCTCTCTCTGTTCTTCTTCTTCATTCCCTTCACCAAATCAATACTGAAATCCTTCTTTCCCACATGGATAAATCATCATTGAAATTGCCTTCCCAACCTCTCACTAAGAAGCCTCGCACAAAATACAGACCGAAGGTCCAAACCTCAGAAAAACCCACTCCAACGAAGACGGTCTCATTCTCCACAGAAATCCACTCTATACCGTCACGTCCTCTCACTTGATCATCAACTCATTCTCTTCCATCATGAAAAGGTGCAAGCAAATAATCCAAAGGAGCAAGCACATCACACTCTAGCTCTACTCATACCTCTGACCTCTACAGAAACGACGCTCCAAGTTTCCATGAGCTTCGTTCAAAGAATGATGAAGACAGAGCTCAAAAACCTCCTCACAAGCATCCTGGAGGACAACAGTCAGCTAATCTTCTTCCCACTTTTGCATGTAAGATGACTGGACAAAAAAGTGCATTACATTGCCCTCCTGGATTCTGCCACGACCCATTGGTACTTCCCTCTAATCCTTTATTCGTATCAAGTTATGGGGAGAGACCTTTTTGCCCCACTGTTTGGCTTAATCTGGATAATTTTAGAAGATCTTGTAATTTGGATTTTTCTCCCTGGTTAATCCCCTACATGCCCTTATTAGATATTCAAACCCCATATTCACCTCACATAGTTAAGGTCTTCTATTTTAATATCGTTGAAGAAAAGAGGCCTGGTGAAGAAATTGTCTTATTTACTCAGGTTAGGGGAAACAAATACAGATTACTGCTGAGCTTATCAATTCATACTTAGGGATCACTGATGTTCCTGAAGACCCACCATCTTTATCTGAGCATGAATGCTTTAATATTGTGTTGCCTACTGAGGAGTATGATGGGAAGCCTCTTAAATTTAAACCCTCTCAGATGCCTGACACCCATAAAGTTCTCTGGTATCTTTACAGTCACAACTTGGTAAACAAGGGACAGAGTTTCACTCACTTTGTGAGTAAGGATTACCAGTTGCTCGCTTCCATTATTGCCAAAGAGCCACGTAATCTAGGAAAATTGATTATTTCAGAAATGTCAAATTTTCTATCTACCTCCTGTTAAATCTCAAGTCTTTTGATGATAACAAAAGATTCAAAAGATTTAAAGGTTTCAAAACAGAAAGTGATAATAACTAAATTTGTGAATCAGAAACAAACACTCTCGAGAATACATTCATGATTCTCGAGAATGCCCTCATAATTCTCGAGTATAGCATGGCAAAATCAAATGACTTCATGTTATTCTGATTCTCGAGAATTGGACCAATTCTCGAGAATTGGACCAATTCTCGAGTACCTAAAATTGATTCTCGAGTATGCATGGTCTGCCACAACATCACTCCTGGATATAACATCATTCTCGAGAATGAGTAAGCCATTCTCGAGAATGGAAGTGATTCTCGAGAATAAGTTAAAGATTCTCGAGAATGATCATATAAAGATTAAGTCGCCTTATGTCATGTGATTCTCTAGAATGAGATTGTAATTCTCGAGAATGGAAGTGATTCTTGAGAATACTCCAAGGATACTCAAGAATGTTTAAGTAAATATATAATTATCTAAATTGTCTTGCGACACATGATTCTCGAGAATAACAAGTTGATTCTCAAGAATGGAAGTGATTCTCGAGAATGAGTCATGGACTCTCAAGAATACTCAATGATTGAATCAATTGCTTCCAGACCTGTGATTCTCGAGTATGTCAACTTGACTCTCGAGAATGGAAGCAATTCTCGAGAACTCTCTCATGATTCTCGAGAATGCTAAGTGAATGAATATAATGATCAAATATCCCCTATTACATGATTCTCGAGAATGCTTAATTGATTCTCGAGAATGCAGTATCAATTCTCGAGAATACCCTGCTTCTACGAAAATTGCTTAACGTCCGATTCTCGAGAATGATGATTCAATTCTCGAGAATGGCGTCATTCAAACTTCATGATAAAGCTTCTGGCCAAAGGATTCTCGAGAATGAAATGATCAATTCTCGAGAACTCCTTCAGGATTTCCTTCTCTACTTTTGTTTCTAACTTGATTCTCGAGAATGCTTAGAACAATTCTCGAGAATGCTTATCTGAAAAGTTTGCGATAAATGCACAATATTTAAATCTCTTTAGGAAATTCATGGGCTATTCTCTAATGCTTATTAATCATCTTTAATCTCATTTATATCATATCTAATCATTCTTTGGTTGAGTGTTAAAGTGATTAACCAGGTTAAATTTGAATTCGAGCGAAAGGCTATCCAACATGGCAGTACATTAAATGCAAGTCAGAGAAACAAAGCAACATTAGGAATAAACACTCACAGCAGACGAAAACATTCTTTCGAGGAACACTTATTCCAGCTTGCCTTTGATTATCTCCCTGCACAAGGTCGTCACCGCCGAGAGCATTTAATGAAGCAACGTTCAAATATCTTCAAACATTATGCTTATGTGTCTAACGGAAATATAGAGAGTCACAACGGCTATTTCTTGAAGTCTCTCAACGGCATAAATGGCGTTCACTATAAAAGGCCATCGCATTCAATTTCGCCAACTACTGAAACATCTTACGCATTTGTTGGGATCTGTACACGCAGCGGAATAAAACTCTTGCGAATCTCTTAGGCGGATCGCTCAATAGCGTTTAAATCTGGATTTAGGATTTCCGAATCATACCTTTGCCGAACAATTTGAACTGGTGGGCTACCTTCTCGTGCTTCTTGATCACGTGGGCTAACGCCTTCTTGTTCGATCAGATAGGAGCAGACTACACGTGTCCTCTCCCTCTACCGGTATCCACACGAACGGCCTTCAACACTGACGGCAGCGTGCTAGCGCCTCAGTATTCTTGCGTCTCTCTATCTTTCGCTCTAGGGTTTTTCGCGGCTTTTTAATATGCTCGACTAAAAGTCCCGTAGGTTTTTCTAAACCTAGCAGGTGTAATATATTCAAAACAAATTTTGAATCTGGATTAAAAAAATATATTAATTAAATCTATCTGATAGATCTAATCAAATCTATTTATTTAATCCGAATTAAAAAACCCTCTCGATTTAATTTATATTTATAAATTAAATCAAGATATGATATCGTTATATTTAATTTAAAATGAGATCCGATATCTCAGTTCAAATTAAATCTGATATACAATATCTTTATTCAAAAATTAAATCTGAGATACAATATCTCAATTTATTATAGTTATTTAATTTATCAAATAAATTAAAATACTATATATAATAATATTATTATCAATAAATAATATCATTATTATTTTCGAATAATATATTTATATATGTATGTATATATATATACACACACACATCCTAGATTAAATAAGTATTCATTAAATCTTAAACACATTTAAGACTCAATGAATCTGGACACTCTTACTCGTGTTGGGTCATTCTTGTGTGCGACCCTGTAGGCCCACATGAGATTGGCAGCGGGCCAATACTGTACCAGCCCACAAGTCGCAAGCGGCCTCTAGTAAGACATTGCGACTACCCAATTCATATGGGGATCGTTGATAAGTACAATGACTTGCCCCTAGGGCATAATTTCCAACAGCATTCAATTTGAGTCAATTGTATTTATTTTTTCAACTATCTCATTAATATCTTCGGATATTCTAGCACTTCAGTGATTATCATTTATCTACTCAGTGAGGATTTTCTGTCTCTTAAACATTTACTTGATTACAGTTTAGATTGTATAACTTAAGGTTGTGGAACCTTAAGAGTGGGTGTACGTTTACAACCAGTAAGGGGGAGTGAGTCCAAGAGTGATGGATCATCCCTGTGTTGTAATCGTATTTGAAAAGATTAATGGAAATCCCAAGGTGGGCTTGGGACCGGACGTAGGTCGAAGTGTTTGGCCGAACCAAGATAAATCTCTCTCGTGTTCATTTACTTTTTCTTTCTTAGATTAAATTATGTCTCTGTGTGCATCATCGAAAAAGAATTTGAGATCACCTATTCACCCCCTCTAGGTGATATTCCACTTTCATTTGGTATCAGAGCATAGGTTTCTCAGTTGGGATTAACATCCCGAGAAAAAGATAATGGAAGCTGTTGGAAATTATGCCCTAGGGGCAAGTCATTGTACTTATCAACGATCCCCATATGAATTGGGTAGTCGCAATGTCTTGCTAGAGGCCGCTTGCAACTTGTGGGTACAGTATTGGCCCGCTGCCAATCTCATGTGGGCCTACAGGTCGCACACAAGAATGGCCCAACACGAGCAAGAGTGTCCAGATTCATTGAATCTTAAATGTGTTTAAGATTTAATGAATACTTATTTAATCTAGGATGTGTGTGTGTATATATATATATATGCATATATAAATATATTAAATTCGAAAATAATAATGATATTATTTATTGACAATAATATTATTATATATAGTATTTAATTTATTTGATAAATTAAATAACTATAATAAATTGAGATATTGTATCTCAGATTTAATTTTCGAATAAAGATATTGCATATCAGATTTAATTTGAACTGAGATATCGGATCTCATTTTAAATTAAATATAATGATATCATATCTTGATTTAATATATATTAAATTCGAAAATAATAATGATATTATTTATTGACAATAATATTATTATATATAGTATTTAATTTATTTGATAAATTAAATAACTATAATAAATTGAGATATTGTATCTCAGATTTAATTTTCGAATAAAGATATTGCATATCAGATTTAATTTGAACTGAGATATCAGATCTCATTTTAAATTAAATATAACGATATCATATCTTGATTTAATTTATAAATATAAATTAAATCACTAGGTTTAGAAAAACCTACTGGACATTCTCATCGAGCGTATTAGAAAAGCCGAGAAAAACCCTAGAAAGAAAAAGAGAGAGACGCAAGAATGCTTGGCGCTAGCACGCTACTTAAGTGTGTTGGAGGCCGTTCGTGTGGATACGGTAGAGGAAGGCGATTCTAAAGAGTCGGCAGCGCAGATCGAGAAGGTAGCCCACCAGTTCAAATTGTTTTGCAAAGGTACGATTCGGAAACCCTAAACCTTGATTTAAACGCCTTTGAGCGATCCGCCTAAGGGATTCGTCATTTTTTTACTCCGCTGCGTGTACGGATCCCAACAGAAGGAATATTACATGATGGTGCTTCAATTAACCGACCACCGGGGTTCAATGGTGAACATTACTCGTTCTGGAAAGCAAAGTTCAAGGTGTTCATGTTAGCAACCAAGTATGGTCTCTGGCAAGAAATATAAAATGGAGACTATGTTCCTACAAGAAATGAAGGCGGATTCGTTGTTCCAAAGACAGAGGAGGAATTTGATGAGAATGATCGAAGAAAAATGACACTCAACAGTAAAGCCGTTCTAATGCTTCAAAGTGCCCTTAGCCAAAAGGAGTACTTTCAAATATGCAATCTATCAACTACAAAAGAGATGTGGAAGGCGTTGGAGATTGCATATGAAGGAACCTTCGACATCAAAGAAAATTGCATCAATACTTTGACTACCGGATATGATTTACTTTGGATGAAGACAGGGGAAACTATTTCTGAATTTCAACTTCGTTATACACACTTGACCAATCAATTGGCGGCTCTGGGAAAAAAATTGACCAACGCTCTCAAGTCAGAAAGATTCTCAATGTTCTGACTAAAGATTGGGAGGCAAAGGTTACAACAATAGAAGAGACACGAGGTGAATCGATGACTTCGATTCTTTGCTGCTCGGAATTCTATCCTAATATGAAAGCAAGTTGAAATTCAGAAATGGCCTAGAAGATGTCAACAGCAACAAGAGCAAAGGTGTTGCTCTTAATGCTGAGAAAGAGAAAGAAGTTAAGGAAGATGATATCGATGATGATGAGGATGAAGAATTTGGAATGATGGTCCGAAGATTCAAAAGATTCTATAAAAGGGACCAAGGCTTCAGAAACAAGTTCCATAAAGGAGGAAGCTCAAATAACATACGTGAATATAAGGATAAAGATCAAATCATCTGTTATGAGTGCGATAAACCAAGCCACTACAAATCCAAATGCCCGCAATTGAAAGGCAATGAGAAAGAAAAGAAGAAGAGGTTCAACCATTTCAAAAAGAAGGCTTATATGTCTTCCATCTGGGGAGATAGATCTTGAAGAAGAAAGTGAGGAAGAGGAAGAGATGGCTAACGTCATGCAGTTACGAAGATGAGAAACCCGACAATAATGGCGATGAGGTAAATGATTCACAAACCTTCTTATGATGAATTATTCGATGAATATAATGCTATACAATCGAATATGAAATGCTTGCTGAAAAATACATAGATTTGAAAAGGAAGAATATTACTCTTGAACGGCAAGTCAAAAATCTTTCGTGCACAAATATTGTCTGTGAAGATTGTTTGGATTTAGAGAAAAGAAATCTATACCTAACAAAAACACTTGAGAAATTCACTAAAGGTAGTGAGATGCTCAGTGTAATTTGGAAAGAACAAAGATTTACAAATGATCGCTCAGGTATAGGATATAATCCTATTTTTGATAAAAGAAAAGGCAGGAAGAAAACAGGTGAAAAGTCCTATTTGAAATATTTTCAGAAAACTGTTCACACATCTAATCCATTTGCGCATTGTAATTACTGTAATCGTAAGGGTCATAGTACTTCGTCTTGTTTTCATAAAAGGGATAGAAGAGATAGGCTGTTGGAAATTATCGGTGGGTACCTAAAGGAACTTATGTTTCCCAGGTCCGAACTAACCACAAAGGACCCAAGCAAAAGTGGGTACCTAAAGCCTAATCTCTCTTGATTTGCAGGTATGTCTGAGAGCATCAAGAACCAACAAATGGTATATTGATAGTGGATGCTCTAGACACATGACGGGGGATCAAGCTAAATTTGTGGCAATGAAGACAAAAGATGGTGGTAAAGTCACCTTTGGAGGGAATCAATCTGGCAAAATCACTGGAGTTAGAAAATTGGTACAAAAGATGGACCACTGATCAAAGACGTCTATCTAGTAGAAGGTCTCTGCCACAACCTCCTAAGCGTTAGTCAAAGTGCCGACAAAAACAATTGGATTCTCTTTGACTCGGAGGAATGCCTTATTGTAAGTAAGGATGATCTCCCAATAGATAAAGGTAAACTAAAAACATTATTCAAAGCTCCTAGAGAAGGTAACTGCTATACATTAGAATTTCCCAAAGTTAACTCTGAAAAATATTTTGTTAGCAACTTGGATGAAGGTTGGCTGTGGCATAAGCGGCTGGCTCATGTAAATATGCTACAATTAGACAAGTTGCTAAGAAAAGATTTAGTTATTGGTTTACCCAAGGGGTAAACAAACCAAATCTTCTTTTAAGAATAAGTTTGAAATGTCAACTAATCGTCCCCTTCAACTACTCCACATGGACTTAGTTGGACCGGCTAGAATAAGAAGTCTTGGTGGTAACTTATATAATCTAGTTATTGTAGATAACTTCTCTCGCTTTACATGGACTATGTTTATGTCATCAAAAGGTGAAACATTTGATCTATTTACTGTGTTTGCCAATAAGGTGCAAAACGAGAAAGGCATTTATATTTCATATATTCGAACCGATCATGGAGGGGAGTTTGAAAATCAAGCCTTTGCTGAATTTTGTGATGCTCACGGTATTGACCACAATTTCTCAGCTCCAAGAACACCACAACAAAACGGTGTAGTTGAGAGGAAGAATCGTGTTCTCACAGAGATGGCTCGTGCAATGCTAAATGAAAATCAAACATCACCAGTCTTTTGGGAAGACGCAATGAGCACAACAAGCTCCATATCAAACTGAGCTTATCTGCGAAAGAAGCTAAATAAGACACCTTACAAGCTCTACAAAGGAAGGAAACCCAATCGAGCTCACTTACATATCTTCGGCTGCAAATGCTTTGTACACAACAATGGTAAGGATTATCTGGGTAAATTTGATTCCAAAGCGGACGAAGGTATTTTTCTTGGATACTTAAATAAAAGTAAGGCTTATAGAGTATTCAATAAACGTACTCGTATAGTTGAAGAGTTTATCCATGTTGTGTTCTGCGAGTCCAAAATAAATGTGTTAGTTCTCTATGTGTTTTGATGATTAAAAACAATTGTAAACAAGTACGAATGCTTTTAAAATGACAAAAGAGTCAAAATCACTCTATCACCGCAAAACTCGAGCCTAACTAAGCAAACTCGAGTTTTTTGCAAACAGAGCTCATCGGATATTTTCAAGCATAACGAACTCGAGCTGAGTAAATAGACTCGAGCCTAAACCCTCATGATATAATAATAAAGAGTTTACAAACAAGTAAACTCGAGCACAGTATAGACAAGCTCGAGTTTTCCCATGGCGGGAAGTTTTCTAATTAAATTGTATCTCTTTAAACTCCGAGTTTATTCTTTTTGAGTAGAGTTCACTTGTTTCTATGGCTATAATTTAATGAACACTCGAGCCCAAGTATATGGACTCAAGCCTAATGCTTTTGTGTAGAGTTTACTCTATGGTTTGACAAACGAAGAAGAGTTTACAAAATAGGTAAACTCGAGCCTGTTATTACAAGCTCGAGTTTTCCCTTGGCAGAGAGCTCCCAAGTTTTTCCTTCTTTTCAAACTCCAGAGTTTAAGCTCAAACCTCCGGTTCACTTCAATAAGTCATGGAATAAATTAAGCTGAACTCGAGCCTAAGAATAATGAACTCGAGCCCTTCATCCGAAGAAAGAAAAGCAAGTGTACAAACTCCGAGTTTATACTCGTGCTCCAGTCCACTCTAATCGAGCAACCAAAACTCTTAGGCATGAATAATGTTAAACTCGAGCCTAATCACTAATGGACTCGAGCACTGCTTATCTTGTGAGATATTACTCCGGTGTTCATTCGACAAAAGCTTAGAGAGTATTCGAACTCGAGCCTACCTTCGTGAACTCGAGTTCACATGGTGAAACAAAATACAAACTCCGAGTTTACATCAAACTCCGAGTTTGCTCTCTCGAAGATAAACCGAGATACTCTAAAAGCCTTACGAACTCGAGCCCGACTTAGAGAACTCGAGTTTAAGACGGAAGCAAATATGATCGTTCTTGATTTCATCCCGATTCTTTTGAACTGCAAAACTTACCATGTTTATACGAATTGATTGCATTCATTTAGTATATTCAAACGTATTTAACTACTCTATATTGAGAATGTTTCAGGTATTAAATTGGATCAAACGAATCATTGAATAAACGCGAAGAATCAGAAGGGAGAATGATTTCACGCGTCCAGGAATTGAATCGGCTGAAATTCGGGACCCAACGGCTATAATCCTCATCAAACTGAATTTCAAATGAAGAACATGCTAAGTTGAGAAGTAACGGTCACATAGCAACTCACCACTATATAAAGAGCTGATTACAAACTTAGAAGAACAACGAAAGATTAAGCGAAACGAAAAGCAAGCTCAAGAGTTCTTATACATTCGGTTTTCTTTACGTATTGTATTTTGATATACAAAGAGCCTCGGTGTTTATCATTATCTTCTCTGTGAGAGAGCTTTTATACAAATTATTCATTCATTGTAAAAGATCTCAAGTCAAGGGGACTTGGAGATTGGGATTTCGGATTACAACTTGTAAGGGGAGTGTATCCTAGAGAGGATAATCCTTGAGTACGAGTGTGTATCGAGTTAAAGTGATAGTAGAAAAACCCGAGAGTCCAGGGACTGGACGTAGGTCAAGAATTTAGACCGAACCAGGATAAAATTTCGTGTCAAGCTCTTCTTCCCTATCTCTTTACGTTTAGCTTGACTTGGGTGCAAAGTTATTATAAAAGTTTTAAAATCCCCAATTCACCCCCTCTTGGTGATTTCCTTTCGTTTTCATTTGGTATCGAGCCTCGTTGTCAATTTGAAGGATTAACATCCTAGACACAAAGATCCAATGGAAGGAATTCTACCGAGATGGAGCCTCAATCAACCGACCCCCGGGTTTCAATGGAGAACACTACTCATTACGGAAGGCTAAGTTCGGGGTCTATGTAATGGCCTCGAGTTTGGTTTGTGGAGGGTCTTTGAAAAAGGAAACTATGTTCCTTCCTCGGTTGTAGCCGACATCAGAACTCCCAAGAAAGAAGAAGAGTACGATGACAATGATAAGAAACAAGTCACTCTCAACATGAAGGCAATTCATATGCTCCAAAGTGCTCTTGGCCAAAAAGAGTATTTCAGAATCTGCACTTTGCCATCTGCTAAGCAAATGTGGGATGCTCTTGAAATAGCTCATGAAGGAACAGTTGCGATCAAAGAAAATCGTATCAATACTCTCATGACGAATACGATCTATTGCGAGATGAAGACCGGAGAATCTATTGGTGAATTTCAACTCGGATTCACTCACCCGATCAATCAACTCATTTCCTTGGGAAAAGAATATGAACAACCTGCCCAAGTGAGGAAAATACTAAATATTCTCACCAAGGAATGGGAAGCCAAGGTCACTGCCAATTATATGCTATGAATGTGAGAAACCAGGCCACATCAAATCGAATGTCCGCAATGAAAAACAAAGAAAAGAAATTCAATAAGTTCAAGAAAAGAGCTTATGTATCGGCTATATGGGGCAACGGCTCATCGATGAAGATGAGGCGGAAGAGGAACAAAGTGCCAATCTCGCCTTGTGGCTCAAGAGGAATCGGACAACGAAGAGGTAAGTAATTCGATTTACCTTATGATGAATTATCTTCAACATATGATTCTCTTTATACTTGAATTTAAGAAAAGCGCAAAAGAGCTCTTATTTTCAAAAAGAAAAATCAAACTATTAGAAGAACAAGTTCAAACGATTTCTACACCTATCTCTTCTTGTGAAAAGGAAAACTCTACTTGTTCTAATCATGATGCAAAACCAACTTATAATGAATTGTCTACTCACTTGAACAACAAGTAGAAAATCTTTCAGTTCTGAAAATATCATATGTGATGAATGTTCTATTCGAAAAAGAAAAATGAATACCTTACAAAGACTCTTGAAAAATTCACTAGAGGAAGTGAAATGCTTGAGGTAATTTTGAAACAAAGAAAGATTTACAAATGACAAATCAGGAATTGGTTACAAACCTGATTATGACAAAAAGAAAGGCAAAAAGAAACATGGACAAAGATCTTACATGAATTATTTTCAAAAATCTGTCCATACCTCAAATCCTTTTGCACATTGCAACTATTGTAATAGAAAAGGTCATACTACTTCTTCATGTTTTCATAAGAAAGATAGATCAATCAAACCTGTAGGAAACTATCAATGGGTGCCTAAGGGATCCTATATGATTCCTAAGACACAAACTAACCCAAAAGGACCCAAAGAATATTGGGTACCTAAAAGATGATATCTCTTCTTATGCAGATTTGTCTTAGAGCATCAAATCCCAATAAGTGGTACATTGACGGTGGATGCTCAAGACATATGACTGGAGACCAATCCAAATTTGCTTCAATCAAACATAAGGATGGTGGCAAGGTAACATTTGGTGGAAATGAGTCCGAAGAATTGCGGCATTGGCAAAATTGGAAATAGCAATGGACCTCAAATCAAAGATGTTTATCTTGTGGATGGATTATGTCACAACCTCCTCGGTGTGAGTCAAAGCACGGACAAAGGAAACCTAGTCATCTTTGATTCGAAGAATGTTTGATTGTAAGTAAGGATGCTCTCTCTTTAGATAGTATTAAATCCAAAGCATTATTCAGAGCTCCAAGAGAAGGTAATTGTTATACTCTTAATCTGTCTAAAAACAATTCTGATTCTGAAAAATGTTTTGTTGGTAACTTAGATGAAAGTTGGTTATGGCATAAACGTTTAGGACATGTCAATATGATTCAACTTGATAAACTACAAAAAAAGGAATTGGTTATTGGTTTACCAAAACTTTCTTTTAAAAATGATATGATCTGTGATGCATGTCAAAAAGGTAAACAAACCAAATCTTCTTTCAAGTCGAAAACGAAATATCAACTAATAGACCTCTCCAATTACTCCATATGGATTTAGTTGGACCAGCTAGAGTAAAAAGCCTTGGCGGCAATCTTTATACATTGGTTATAGTAGATGATTTCTCAAGATTTACATGGGTCATTCTTTTATCATCAAAAGATAAAACATTTGATCAATTTATTGTGTTTGCCAAGAAGGTCCAAAACGAGAAAGGATTATCTATTGCAGTATTCGTACGGATCATGGTGGAGAATTTGAGAATCATGCCTTTGGAGAATTCTGTGATAGTATGGGAATCAATCATAACTTCTCGGCTCCAAGAACCCCACAAAAAATGGAGTTGTTGAAAGAAAGAATAGAGTGCTTACTGAAATGGCAAGATCAATGCTAAATGAGAACCAAACATCTCAAGTGTTTTGGGCGATGCTATGAGCACTGCTTGTTACATATCAAACAGGGCATATCTCCGAAAGAAATTGGACAAAACTCCCTATGAACTCTACAAAGGAAGAAAACCCAACTTAGCTCACTTACATATCTTTGGATGTAAATGCTTCATCCACAATAATGGTAAGGACAGCTTGGGAAAATTTGATTCCAAAGTCGATGAAGGTATATTCTTGGGTTATTCAAGTAGAAGTAAAGCATATAGAGTTTATAATACTCGTAATCACACCGTTGAAGAATCTATGCATATTGTTTTCTGTGAAACTAAATCTAACAAGTCCTTGGATGATGATGATGATTTTCTGTGACAAACCAAACTTCTTTTCAACAAATACGGAAAAGATTTGCAAGATGATTCTCAAACCGAAAAACATTGTGAAAATGCTTATGAAAACAGTGTTCAAACTCAACCAAAATCATGGAGATACGGTAGGAGTCATCCTCTGGATCAAGTGATAGGTGATGCAAATCAAGGAGTAAGAACCGAAAAAGCACTTTGAATGAAGTTACTTTTTCAGCTTTCATTTCGAAAATTGAACCCTCTAAGATTGATGAAGCTCTTTCAGACAATGACTGGGTTATAGCAATGCAAGAGGAATTACATCAATTTGAAAGAAACCAAGTTTGGGACTTGGTGCCCAGACCTAAAGACCATCCGGTCATTGGTACTAAATGGGTATTCAAAAATAAATGTGATGAATCCGCCATAATCATTCGAAATAAAGCAAGGCTAGTTGCAAAAGGCTATAATCAAGAAGAAGGAATTGATTATGAAGAAACTTATGCTCCAGTAGCAAGATTGGAAGCTATAAGAGTTCTTCTAGCCTTTGCTTGTGTTAAAGGATTCAAACTTTTTCAAATGGATGTAAAATCCGCCTTTTTAAATGGTTTTATACGGGAGGAAGTTTATGTTGAACAACCTCCGGGTTTTCAAAATGAACATCATCCGATCATGTTTATCACCTCAAGAAAGCCTTATATGGTCTTAAGCAAGCTCCTAGAGCTTGGTATGAGAGGTTAAGCACTTTCCTTCTTGATCAAGGATTTGTTAGAGGAAAAGCAGATACAACTCTCTTTATAAAGAAGAATAAACTTGGTGATGTTTTAATAGCTCAAATTTATGTTGATGATATTATTTTTGGTGCTACTAATGATACTATGTGTGAAGAATTTGCCAAGACAATGCAGGGAGAATTTGAAATGTCCATGATGGGAGAACTCAATTACTTCCTTGGACTTCAAATCAAGCAACGCCATGATGGAATCTTCATTTCCCAGACCAAGTATCTGAAAGATCTATTAAAAAATATGGTCTAGCTGATTGTAATGGAGCGAGATACTCCAATGAGTTCAACCGCAACTCGGATGCGATGAAAAGGGGACTAACTTCAACATCACTAAGTATAGAGGAATGATTGGATCATTACTCTATCTTACGGCAAGTCGTCCGGACATTCAATTCGGTGTTGGAATGTGTGCTAGATTCCAATCTGCCCCATGGAGTCCCATCTTGAACATGTTAAAAGAATTTTTAGATATCTTGCCGATACAAAGACTCTTGGATTATGGTTTCCCAAAGATCAACATGAACACTTAGTAGCCTATACCGATTCAGATCATGCGGGATACAAGGCGACGAAAAAGCACAAGTGGTCAATGTGAGTTCTTTGGAGGATCATTAGTGTCTTGGTTCGGCAAAAGAACACCACGTGGTGTGTCATCCACTTGGCCGAGCCGAGTATGTTGCTGCCTCAAGTTGTTGTGCTCAAGTTCTTTGGCTCAAACAACAATTGTGTGATTTGGGAGTTCATCTCAAAGAAATCCCAATTCTTTGTGACAACACAAGCACAATAAGTTTGGCAAAGAATCTGTTCAACACACTAGAACCAAACATATTGATGTCAGACATCACTTCATAAGAGATCATGTTCAAAAGAAGGATGTCAAAGTCATGTTCATCCCAACTCACTTGCAACTCGCTGATATCTTCACCAAGCCACTAGCAAAAGAACAATTTGTGTTCATAAGAAGAGAATTGGGAATGGTAAATCCCAATGAGTTGTAAGTAATTCAAATGTTAGTTATGTTTTTTTAATGATTATTGTCCACTAACTTAAGCATCGGAGTATGTAGATATGTTTTGTGCTGGATGTATATTGAAATCAAAATCCCAAACAATCGAGTGCAAGTAAAGCTGTCACAAACTCGAGCCTACCAAAGACAGACTCGAGCTCGAAAGAACCAGCAAGAAATGCAACTATCAGGTCGCCAAACTCGAGCCTATTAGTGAACGGACTCGAGTTCGCGAGAGACAGAGAGCAACTCATCTCAGAGATTTTGACAGACTCGAGCCTATTAGTAAACGGACTCGAGTTCGCGGGAGACAGAGAGCAACTCATCTCAGAGATTATGACAGACTCGAGCCTATTAGTGAACGGACTCGAGTTCGCGGGAGACAGAGAGCAACTCATCTAAGAGATCTTGACAGACTCGAGCCTATTAGTGAACAGACTCGAGTTCGAGGGAGACAGAGAGCAATCCACCTCAGAGAACCATACAGACTCGAGCCTACGATGTGATCGACTCGAGCCTAACAAGAAATTTCAAGGGTTCACACATACACTCTTGAATTCCAGGTAAGTACCGTTACACAAACTCGAGCCTACACTTAAGAACTCGAGTTTGCGTCGATAAAATTTCTTTAAAAACCCTGTCTTTTCGTCTTCACTCTATCTCACCCTCGAGCCTAAACCTAAATTCTCCCAAAAATTTCTCTCAATCTCCTCAACCGAAAACCGAGAACATGGCGTCCAAACGATCTGCAACCCAAGATTCCAAATCCTCGATCCTCAAGAACCCCAAACCGATCATACACAAATCTCTCAACGTCCTCCCGAAGAAAATCGTTTCCCAAACGATTCAAGCATGGAATTGACAAGCAAATTCCTGGTATTCCTATTACCCAAGCCACTCCAATAACCACAGTCAAGATGAATACCTCAAAGAAAGCTTCAACTGCTGACACACCACCTCGAAGGGGCAAAGAACAGATACACAAGTCTCGAAAGACCACAACTAGTCAAACTAGCTCTCAAGCTCAATCATCCTCCCATCACCAACAACACTCTGTTCCTCAGGTATCTAGAGAAAACCCAGCCTTATTTGAAATTTACAATCATTCCTCCATCCCTAAAGGATTCTCTAGTGAGGATGTCACTCTATATGGTGAGGATGCCATACGATTCCAAGAAAACTATGAGGCTAAGAGTTTTTGCCCTTACGTGTATGTCAATCTAGATGCTTTAAAAGAGGAATGTAACCTTGATCTTACCCACTGGCTTAGACAATTTGAACCTCTCATATCCATTAGAGCCTCATATAGTCCATCCTTTGTTAAAACCTTTTACTATTGTATGCAAAGTGATAATTTATTGGATGCGGATAGAAATTTGGTTGAGGAAAGGATTACCACATCCATTAGAGGAAAACAGATAACCATCACCGCTGCATACCTTAATTCCCTCCTCCAAATCCAAAATCCTCCTCCTGTTGCTTCTCCAAATTATACGAATAGGCAAATTTTTTCACTCCTCAGACCCGATGAGCCTATACCTGATGCTGTGGAGATTCTGGATTTCACTCCAGTTTCGATGCCTCCTAAGCAAAGAGCTGCTTGGTATATATACACTAGAAACTTAGTACAAAAGGGAGGCAATTTCACTCACTTTGCCAAAAGGACTTCCCTATTTTTGCCTCTATCATAGATCAAGTCCCTCATAACATAGGAGATTGGATCTTTAAAGAGATGTTCAAATTTCGTTTCCATGGAAGAAAAACATCCCGATATACCTTTGCCGTCTCATCTCGGTGATTATGTTTCATGAAAGGGTCCAGTATTTACCACCAATGAGAAACTGAAAAACCACCAAATTTGGCCAAAGATATCCTAAATTTGATGAGGATAAGCTTTGATCAAGGAAGTGATCATTCCGAGCACCCTCAAGACCTACTAGAACAAGAGCTACTCAATCTAGAGTTCAAGAAGCTCAAAGTGCACCACCTCCACCACAATCCTTTCCCTCTGATTTGGATGAAAGAATAAAGACTTACATTGCCCAAGTTGTTTCGATCTTTCTTCCAAGATAGAATCGGGATTCACCACGATCAAGAAAGGATATGAGGAGTTCTCGATGCACAAGAAGATCTCATTCTTGAACATGAGATTATCAAAGATAAAGTGCAAGGTCTCGGGGATCAAATTGGAGATCACTCGGTAAGCATCTCCACTCTTTTGGTGTCTATGTCCACCTCCATGACAAAATGGACAAAATTTTAGAAAATCAGTCCATCAATTCCGCTGGACCTAGCTCTTCGGCACCTCCACCTTCTTCCGAACAAATCCCAACCTCCATAGCCCCGAACCATCTACCCATGATCCTATTCTTCGCCAACCTCTATCTCATCTCATCCTCCACTTTTCGATGATGCCAAAGGGGAGAAGAGTTGAAGTAAAGAAGGAGAAGTCAAGTTGTCAAGTGTCTGTTTTTTTTTGAGATATATGTATGCTTGAAACTCTAAATGTCATTTTGTAAACCATTGAATGTTTTAGCTTATGCAATGACAATATGTGTTATGATTTATGTCGAGTTTACAAACAAGTAAACTCGAGCCTATATAGACAAGCTCGAGTTTTCCCATGGCGGGAAGCTTTCTAATTAAATTGTATCTCTTTAAACTCCAGAGTTTATTCTTTTTGAGTAGAGTTCACTTGTTTCTATGGCTATAATTTAATGAACACTCGAGCCCAAGTATATGGACTCAAGCCTAATGCTTTTGTGTAGAGTTTACTCTATGGTTTGACAAACGAAGAAGAGTTTACAAAATAGGTAAACTCGAGCCTGTTATTACAAGCTCGAGTTTTCCCTTGTGAAGAGCTCCCAAGTTTTCCTTCTTTTCAAACTCCGAGTTTAAGCTCAAACCTCCAGTTCACTTCAATAAGTCATGGAATAAATTAAGCTGAACTCGAGCCTAAGAATAATGAACTCGAGCCCTTCATCGAAGAAAGAAAAGCAAGTGTACAAACTCCGAGTTTATACTCGTGCTCCAGTCCACTCTAATCGAGCAACCAAAACTCTTAGGCATGAATAGTGTTAAACTCGAGCCTAATCACTAATGGACTCGAGCACGCTTATCTTGTGAGATATTACTCCAGTGTTCATTCGACAAAAGCTTAGAGAGTATTCGAACTCGAGCCTACCTTCGTGAACTCGAGTTCACATGGTGAAACAAAATACAAACTCCGAGTTTACATCAAACTCCGAGTTTGCTCTCTCGAAGATAAACCGGATACTCTAAAAGCCTTACGAACTCGAGCCCGACTTAGAGAACTCGAGTTTAAGACGGAAGCAAATATGATCGTTACGATTTCATCCCGATTCTTTTGAACTGCAAAACTTACCATGTTTATACGAATTGATTGCATTCATTTAGTATATTCAAACGTATTTAACTACTCTATATTGAGAATGTTTCAGGTATTAAATTGGATCAAACGAATCATTGAATAAACGCGAAGAATCAGAAGGGAGAATGATTTCACGCGTCCAGGAATTGAATCGGCTGAAATTCGGGACCCAACGGCTATAATCCTCATCAAACTGAATTTCAAATGAAGAACATGCTAAGTTGAGAAGTAACGGTCACATAGCAACTCACCACTATATAAAGAGCTGATTACAAACTTAGAAGCACAACGAAAGATTAAGCGAAACGAAAAGCAAGCTCAAGAGTTCTTATACATTCAGTTTTCTTTACGTATTGTATTTTGATATACAAAGAGCCTCAGTGTTTATCATTATCTTCTCTGTGAGAGAGCTTTTATACAAATTATTCATTCATTGTAAAAGATCTCAAGTCAAGGGGACTTGGAGATTGGGATTTCAGATTACAACTTGTAAGGGGGAGTGTATCCTAGAGAGGATAATCCTTGAGTACAGAGTGTGTATCGAGTTAAAGTGATAGTAGAAAAACCCGAGAGTCCTGGGACTGGACGTAGGTCAAGAATTTAGACCGAACCAGGATAAACTTTCTGTGTCAAGCTCTTCTTCCCTATCTCTTTACGTTTAGCTTCAGCTTGGGGGCAAAGTTATTATAAAAGTTTTAAAATCCCCAATTCACCCCCCTCTTGGTGATTTGCTTTCGTTTTCAAAATGAACCTTTAGATGATGATGATGAACCTGCTCACAAAAACCAATTCTTTTAAAAAACAACTCCTGCTTCACTTGAAAATTTCGAAAATGTTTTTGAAAACAATGGTCAGAATTCTATAGAAAATCCTGACCAATCCCAACCTAGAGCTTGGAAGTTTATTAGAAATCATCCTCTGGACCAAGTCATAGGTGATGTGAATCAAGGTGTGAGAACTAGGAAAAGCACTTTAAATGAAGTAACATTCTCTGCATTCATATCTAATATTGAACCCTCTAAGATTGATTAGGCCCTCTCAGACAATGATTGGGTAATCGCAATGCAAGAGGAATTGCATCAATTTGATAGAAATCAGGTTTGGGATTTGACACCTAGGCCTAAAGACCATCCGGTCATTGGCACCAAATGGGTATTAAAAAACAAACATGATGAATATGCAATTATAGTCAGAAATAAGGCTAGACTTGTTGCCAAAGGCTATAATCAGGAAGAAGGAGTTGATTATGAGGAAACGTATGCTCCAGTAGCTAGATTGGAGGCAATACGTGTACTCTTGGCCTTTGCTTGCATCAAAGAATTCAAACTTTATCAAATGGATGTTAAAAGTGCATTTTTAAATGAATTTATACAAGAGGAAGTTTATGTAAAGTAACCTCCTGGCTTTGAAAATGAACATCATCCTGATCACGTTTTTCGTCTCAAAAAGGCATTGTATGGTCTTAAACAAGCTCAACGAGCTTGGTATGAAAGACTCAATAAATTTCTATTAGAACAAGGTTTCATTAGAGGAAAAGCAGACATGACACTCTTCATTAAAAATAATAAACTCAATGAAATTCTAGTTGTACAAATATATGTAGATAATATTATTTTTGGTTCTACTAATGAATCTCTATGTGAAGAATTTTCGAAGAAAATGCAGAATGAATTTGAAATGTCAATGATGGGTGAGTTGAAGTACTTTCTCGGCTTGCAAATCCAACAACGAAAGGATGGAATATTTATCTCACAAATGAAGTATCTCCGGGACTTGCTCAAGAAGTTTGGATTGGAGCATTTCAACGGTGATGACACACCAATGAGCTCCATTGCCTCTCTAGACGCTGATGAACAAAAAGGGAAAGACTTCAACATAACCAAATACCGAGAGATGATTGGATCACTACTCTACTTAACAGCAAGTAGACCAGATATTCAATTCAATGTGGGAATGTGTGCGAGATTTCAAGCTGCGCCAAAGGAATCACATGCTGAGCATGTAAAGAGGATTTTTCGCTATCTCTCAAATACAAAGGAGCTTGGTCTCTGGTTTCCAAAGGGTCAATAAGAGTTTCTGGTCGCATATTCAGATTCCGATCATGCTGGTTACAAGACTGACAGAAAGAGTACTAGTGGACAGTGTGAGTTCCTCGGAGGATCACTAGTATCATGGTTTAGTAAGAAACAAACCATCGTGGCCGTATCTTCAACGAAGTGAGTATGTTTCGTCTCTCTAGTTGTTGCGCACAAGTTACGTGGCTAAGACAACAATTATCTGACTTAGGAGTCCATTTGAAAGAAATTCCAATCCTTTGTGACAACATCAGCACAATCAGTCTCGCGAAAAATCCAGTTCAACACACAAGAACAAAGCACATTGATGTGAGACATCACTTCATCAAAGACCATGTGCAAAAGAAAGATATCAAAATAATGTTCATTCCCACGCACTTGCAACTCGCTGACATTTTCACAAAGCCCTTAGCCAAAGAACAATTCAATTTCATTCGAAGAGAATTGGGAATGGTAAACCCCAATGAATTGTGAGTAATGTTACTTTAAATATTTTTAATTTTGTTTTGATGTTAAAAGGAACTAACTTTACCATCGGAGTGTTTAGCTATGTTTTGCAGGTCCTCTGTTCGAACCAATAAAAACACATTCTCGAGAATCATGGTATGATATTCTATCATCGCTCCTAGTCATTCTCGAGAATCATAGATCACTCTCGAGAATTATCGGTTTTCAGAACTCACTAGGTGTTACTATTCAATTTTACACCTTCGTTCTCGAGAATCAGAATAGCATTCTCGAGAATTGTCTCTACCAAATCATGTGAAAAATTGATTTTTAGTGCTAGGTACTCGAGAATCAGTTTCCTATTCTCGAGTATTGTCTTCAACGAACTCTAAGAAAATTGGTTTTAACCTTGCATTCTCGAGAATTAATTCCCCATTCTCAAGAATTGATCTAAACACATCTTGTGAACATTAATTTTTCAGTGCTACATTCTTGAGAACTAGTTTCCTATTCTCGAGAATTCCCTCAAACGAATTTCGTAAAGCTTGAAGTTTAATGTCTAATTCTCGAGAACTCAGGTCATTCTCGAGAATTCCTCCACACTAATTCTCTTGAAACTTATTAAAGATCTCTCGAGAATTAAGATGGCATTCTCGAGAACCCAGGTCATTCTCGAGAATTTAAGAATCATTCTTGAGAATTGAACGTTTCAAATTTATTCGGAATTAAAGTAATTATCGAGAATTGCAAGCAATTCCCGAGAATGGTCAACAAACGTTTGGTTTCAAAGAGGTGTCGTTTCATTCGAGGGGATGTATCGTTTGCACAACTGGTAAAATTAAAACCTAAATCCCTAAATCATCTGTTCATTCTTCGTCCACTCTCGAGAATCCTCTCGTCTCTCACTCTGTTCCTCTTCTTCATTTCCTTCGCCATCTCAATCCCACTGTTGTCCTCTTCCCAAATGGATAAATCTTCATCAAAATCGAAATCTCCTTCTCAACCTCTCACGAAGAAGCCTCGCACGAGATATCGACCAAAGGTACAATCTTCTGAAAAACCCACTCCGACGAAGACAGTTTCATTTTCTGCAAACCTTCAATCCACACCCTCTCGACCAATCACTCGATCTTCGACCCATTCTCTCCCATTATCCAAACAGTCAAGCAAATCATCCAAGGAAGCCAGCGCATCATTTCAAAGAGCTAGCGAATCGTCCAAACGAACAAGCAAATCATCTCAAGCCGCAAGCTCATCTCACTCTAGTTCAACTCATACTCGAGACTTATACGAAGATGAAGTCCCAAATTTTCATGAATTGCGCTCTAAGGAGAAAGAAGACGAGTCCAAAGACCTCCTCACAGGGAATCTGGTCAACAACGAGTCATTGCTCCTCTCACATTTGCTGTAAAATGGTGGGTAGAAGAGTGCCTTGCATTTCCCTCTGGATTCGTAAAGCCCCATTGGTATTACCCTCGATCCCTTATTTGCTTCCGGTTATGGGGAGAGACCTTTTTGTCCCACTTTGTTTGGCTTCATCTCGGATAAGTTTAGGAGATCTTGCAATTTGGACTTATCTCCTTGGTTAGCCCCTTACATGCCCCTATTGGAAATTCAAACCCCATATTCACCTCACATAGTTAAGATATTTTATTTCAATATGGTTGAAGAGAAGAGGTGCTGGTGGTGAGATTGTGTTTTTACTCGGGTTAAGGGGCAACAGATTCAAATTTATCTTGAGATTATCAATTCCTACTTAGGAATTTCTAATGCACCTAAAGACCCACCTTCCTTATCGAGCGTTAATGTTTTAATCTTTTGTTACCTACTCAAGATTATGATGGGAAACCCCTTAAGTTTAAACCTTCTCAGATGCCTGACACCCATAGATTCGTCTGGTATCTCTACGGTAGAAACTTGGTGAACAAAGGACAAAGATTTACTTATTTTGTTAGTAAAGACTACCAGTTGCTAGCCTCTATCATTGCCAAGGAGCCACACAACTTAGGAAAACTGGTTATCTCAGATGTCCAACTTCTTATCTACCTCTAGCACCTCCAAGAGAAACACAATGCCCTATCCTAACTTGGTCTCTCAGATACTTGGTTTCCACAATGTCTGGTATCTTCTGAAGGGTGACAAGGTAGTCTTTCCTAAGGAGTTCAGCAAAACTCACTTATTATATATGAAGCTTTCTTTCGCCAAAGCAACTGGGCCATTGAAAGCAGAACCCCAGAAGAAAGATAAAGAAGTTGTGGATGGACCCTCTCAGCCTACCTCATCCAAGGTTCCAGAATAAGCTCATTCTTCTCGGTAGCCTTTGCTTGGCTCATGTCCCCTCTTTCTCTCAGAATGCTACTCAGACTCTAATTCAGAATGCAATTGATACACTAAAGGAGGGATTAAAGTGTCAAAATCAACTTCTCAGAGAGCTGGTCAAAGGCATAGAAACAGACATGCTTGCCTTGAGGCTTCATCTCCATGATCGCCTCAACTCAGAGATGTCAGCTCTCAAAGCTGATGTAGATGCTCCTCTCTCTGTTGTTTGAGCATCGAGGGGAAATTAGGCGGGAAGTTCGGGATTTGGATCAACAACATCTTCGGACTCAGCTTTTGATACAGGACCTAAACAACAATCTTGAGTGTCTTGTCAACAACCTCAGTCGTCCACTGTTATTGTTCCTTATTCTGCTCCTACTGGTCCCCCTTCTTTGACTGATGACAAAGGGGGAGAAGAGGCATAGGATTTAGAGTAGTGTTTTAGTATCTAGGATTTAGTGTCAGAACTTATTTTGCTTATCACTGATACACTAATTGCACTAATGATTTTGCTATAAGATTCGGACCTTGACTATTATAGTCTTTAAAGACACATTTTGATATGATCTTGCTGATATGTTTAATGTCATGATATGTTTCACTTTTGTCTCTGTTTTTCAAATATTTAAATCTTTAAATAATTCCTTTTGCCAAAATAATTGTCATCATAAAAAAGGGGGAGAATGTTAGATCCCAAGTGTTTTGATGATAACAAAAGATTCAAAAGATTTAAAGGTTTCAAAACAGAAAGTGATAATAACTAAACTTGTGAATCAGAAAAAAACACTCTCGAGAATACATTCATGATTCTCGAGAATGATCTTATGATTCTCGAGAATGCCCTCATAATTCTCAAGTATAGCATGACAAAATCAAATGACTTCATGTTATTATGATTCTCGAGAATGCCCTCATAATTCTCAAGTATAGCATGACAAAATCAAATGACTTCATGTTATTCTGATTCTCGAGAATCAGACTGAATTCTCGAGAATTGGACCAATTCTCGAGTACCCAAAATTGATTCTCGAGTATGCATAGTCAGCCACAACATCACTCCTGGATATAACATCATTCTCGAGAATGAGTAAGCCATTCTCGAGAATGGAAGTGATTCTCGAGAATAAGTTAAAGATTCTCGAGAATGATCATATAAAGATTAAGTCGCCTTATGTCATGTGATTCTCGAGAATGAGATTGTAATTCTCGAGAATGGAAGTGACTCTCGAGAATACTCCAAGGATACTCGAGAATGTCTAAGTAAATATATAATGATCTAAATTGCCTTGCGACACATGATTCTCGAGAATAACAAGTTGATTCTCGAGAATGGAAGTGATTCTCGAGAATGAGTCATGGACTCTTGAGAATACTCAATGATTGGATCAATTTCTTCTAGACCTGTGATTCTCGAGTATGTCAACTTGACTCTCGAGAATGGAAGCAATTCTCGAGAATTCTCTCATGATTCTCGAGAATGCTAAGTGAATGAATATAATGATCAAATATCTCCTATTACATTCCAGCTTGCCTCTAATTATCTCTCTGCACAAGGTCGTCACCACCGAGAGCATTTAATGAAGCAACGCTCGAATATCTTCAAACATTCTGCTTTTGTGTCTAACAAAAATATAGAGAGTCACAACGGCTATTTCTTGAAGTCTCTTAACGACATAAATGGCGTTCACTATAAAAGGCCATCGCATTCAATTTCGCCAACTACTGAAACATCTTACGCATTCAATTTGAGTCAATTGTATTTATTGTTTCAACTGTATCATTAATATCTTCGGATATTCTAGCACTTCAGTGATTATCATTTATCTACTCAGTGAGGAGTTTCTGTCACTTAAACATTTACTTGATTACAGTTTAGATTGTATAACTTAAGGTTGTGGAACCTTAAGAGTGGGTGTACATTTACAACCAATAAGGGGGAGTAAGTCCAAGAGTGATAGGATCATCCTTGTGTTGTAATCGTATTTAAAAAGATTAGTGGAAATCCCAAGGTGTGCTTGGGGACTGGACGTAGGTCGAAGTTATTGGCCAAACCAGTATAAATCGCTCTGTGTTCATTTACTCTTTCTGTCTTAGATTAAATTCTGTCTCCGTGTGCATCATCGAAAAAGAATTTGAGATCACCTATTCACCCCCCTTTAGGTGATATTCCACTTTCACCTCCAGTACTTCCAAGAAAAATACCATGCCATATCCTAACTTGGTTTCTCAGATTCTTGGCTTCAACAATATATGGTATCTTATGAAAGGTGACAAGGCAGTCTTTCCTAAGCAGTTTAGCAAAACTCACCTTTTATATATGAAGATTTCCTTTACCAAGGCAAGAAAAAGGACAAAGAGGTAGTGGATGGTCCTTCTCAGCCTTCTTCATCCAAGGCACCAGAGGAAGCTCATTCTTCTCAGGCTGGCACTGCTTCATCTCATGCACCTTCTTTCTCTCAGAATGCTACTCAGACTCTGATTCAGAACGCTATTTCTCCTGTGTTGAAGGGACTAGAGATACACAATCAGCTTTTAAAGGGAAATGGTTAAAGCTTTGCATAGAGAAATCATCTTAAGACTCACTTATATCATATCTAATCAATCTTTGTTTGAGTTTTAAAGTGATTAACCAGGCTAAATTTGAATTCGAGCGAAAGACGATTCAACTTGGCAGTACATTAAATGCAAGACAGAGAAACCAAGCAACATTAGGAATTAAAGATTGCAGCAGACAGAAACATTCTTTCAAAGGGCACTTATTCTAGCTTGCATTCTGATTATGTCTCTGCACAAGGTCGTCACCACCGAGAGCATTTAATGAAGCAACGTTTGATTATTCCCAGTCATTTTGCTTCTGTGTCTAACAGAAAAACAAAATAGTCACAATGGCTATTTCTTGAAGCTTCACAACGGCATTAATGACGGTCACTATAAAAGCTCATCACGTTCAATTCTGCCAACCACCGAAACACTCTGCGCATTCAATTTGAGATTATCGTATTTATTGTTTCAACTGTATCTTTGATATCTTCGGATATCTAGCACTTCAGTGATTATTAATTATCTACTCAGTGAGGATTTTTTGTTCTTAAACACTTATTTGATTACTGATTAGTCAGTAAAACTTAAGGTTGTGGGACCTTAAGTGTGGGTGTACGTTTGCAACTTGTAAGGGGGAGTGAGTCCGAGTGAGAAAGGATCATCCTTGAGTTGTAATCGTATTTGACAGAATTAGTTGAAATCCCAAGGTGTTCTTGGGGACTGGATATAGGTCGAAGAATTAGACCGAACCAGTATAAATCGTTCAGTGTCCATTTCTTCCTCCTGACTTAGATTAAATTCTGTTTCTTTGTATCTTTTAAAAAGAATTTGAGATCACCTATTCAACCCCCCCTCTAGGTGATATTCCACCTTCATATGTGTGTCTGATGAAACAAAAAAAAAAAGTACGATTATAAAAAATCTTTCAATGGAAATTACCAATTCTTCAATGACATTTACTAGTTTCGCAATGGTATTTACCAGTTCGTTTTATAGGTTTACCACATGTGTGTATGATGAAACAACAAAAAAGTGCAATTGTAACAAATCTTTCAATGGCATTTACTAGTTTCGCAATGAGTCCACATTACATGCTTAGATTTACATGCTTATTAGGTGCTTATACCTCTAATTAATTAGAGGTATAACCATTTTTATATATATATTGTATTTATTTAGATTTAAATTATATGCTGCTTTCTGAGATGTTTTTTGCACCCAGTATCTCAAATTAATTAATTTCTAGTTATGCATTTGTCTGTAACACCAGTATTATGAAAATTAATTAATTTGAGATACTGGGTGCAAAAAACATCTCAGAAAGCAGCATATAATTTAAATCTAAATAAATACAATATATAAAAAAAATATGCTTATACCTCTAATTAGATGTATAAGCACCTAATAAGCATGTAAATCTAAGCATGTAATGTGGACTCGTTTCGCAATGGTATTTACCAGTTCGTTCTTCAGGTCTACCACATGTGTGTCTGATAAAAAAAAGTGCAATTATAACAAATCTTTCAATGGTAATTACCAATTCTTTAATGGCATTTACTAGTTTCGTAATGATATTTACCAGTTCGTTCTTCAGGTTTACCATATGTGTGTCTGATTGAAAAAAAAAAGTGCAATTATAACAAATCTTCCAATGACAATTACTAATTTTTTTAATGGTATTTACTAGTTTCGCAATGGTATTTACCAGTTCGTTCTTCAGGTTTACCATGTGTGTGTCTGATGAAAAAAAAAAGTCCATTTATAACAAATATTTCAATGGCAATTACCAATTCTTCATTGGCATTTACTAATTTCACATATTTGCTAATTTATTTAAAAACTAAGGGCAAAAAGGTAAATTCACCCGAATTTGAAAACCCCAATATGGTCCTTGGTACCTTTAAGTCTTTTAACAAATTTAACAGACATTTGGGGGTTTTGCAAATTCAAATGGTATTTAAATGTAATTTTCCCTTTATCTTTTTGTTTTTGCATTAGTCAAACTAATAATATTTATCCCATGATATATATTTTATTTTAATTGACGCTTCGCTTTTGCTTTATTTATATGATGTTGTATCATCTTGGATGTTCAAGATCTTATTTGTAGCCGTAATTGGATTCTTTTTTCTCCATGTACTCGTAATATTATTATATTTGCTCGTTTATCGTAGTGGGTGTTTGCCAGAATGAATGCCTGTAAGTTTGTGACCACCATATCAGTTATTGGGCCTATAACATGTCAAGTAGTACTTTCTATTCCACCTTACCAAACAGCTTCTAAATGTTCATAGTTCAGAAATTGCTTAAATTGATTGTGATTGACCATTGAGAATTACAGGCATTTGATAACTGATTTCGTCTTGGATGATTAACAAATTAAGTGAGATATATCCCTCAACTTCATCTCATCCCCCCCTTGATTTTTGAAGTGACTGAGGTAGTAGTGTAAGATATAAATTGTGTGTAGTGAGCCAATTTTACTCAAACAAACTTCTCAGCTTGTTGGTAGGATTTTACTAACATGGAAAGGGAAATTTCATTTGCTGGATATGAAAATTGTGCCTGTGTGTACATGTTCTGGGTTCACATGTTTGATTGGTGAGAACTTAAGTTTTCCATTTTTTTAATATATTGTTGAAATATTTGAAAATTCATGTATAGAGTGATTGATTAAATAAAATATTATATGTTAAACTATTGTGTTATAACACTACTGACTAAGGTTTTTGAATGGGACGGGTTTAAACTAAAAGAGCGAGTAAAGCCGTAGGATATCACCATATATGTTGGTTGGATCAAGTGGTTAAAAAAGAAGAAAAGAAAAATATTGGAATTTAATAATAAAGAGGTAATGAAGCTAGTCAATTTGTATTACAGGATTAAAACCAATTTATAATTAATCACAGATCCTTGTTTTTCCTCATAGACTACCACAATCATTCTACCAATTTTAAAGTATTTCAGGCTAAATCTCAAATGGAAGAGCACTTGAATCCCCCGCCTCCAGATGTAATCCACATTGATGTAGATGGTTCTGTTTGAGAGCACACAACCAAGCAATATGTGGGGTTGTGCGGGTAGGGGGTGGGTGCCCCTTGGGTGCTTCCCCTAAAAAATTCCCCCTTCCCAATTTTTGTGTGTGTTTCTTTTAAGTATTAGATTCTACACAAAATAAGTGATATTATGATATCTTACGAGGAAATAAGATAATTGTTTTATGATTTTTAAGGATTTAATACTTTAAAATTATCACTGGATTATGGGATTCCATCAAGCTTTAGGTGTGTACTCTATTACAAAAATTGAGATTATTGCAATCAAAACAACTGGGGTTCTCACGCATGTTTATCTACTCTAGATTCCCTTGATGCTCTTAACTTGTTATTGCTTTGTTGTGGAAGCGATCATCCCTTGAAGGCTTTGGTTACGTTACTAATAGATACACGAGACCTCTTACGTACTGAGCAGCAAATCTTGACAATGTTTGCTCTTGAAAACCACTGTCAATTATGTAATATCCCCAAATTTGCGCTGAAAAATTCCATGTATGATGCATTTACATTTGGAGAAAAGAAATAGTGAATTTTGACTAAAAGGTCAATTTTACCTAAAATACCCGATTTCGTTGAAATCAAAAATTTTGAGACATATGTTGGCACCAATGGATATAAGGAATCAGTACTTCTTTGTTCCATTATGGAGTATTAAATTGAACTAAAAAGGAATGAAAAGAAGTTGCTTGAGTTCCACTTTGAAATTTTGAGAAAATTGAAGGAAGGCTAAAATTGCACCTTTTACGAATGTGTGCCGTATATTCCATAATTATTTCAAATTTATGAATACTTGACTATGGGTTATTGACCAATAAAATGGGTCAATATCTTCATAAGAATGGCCCAAGACTTTTGGAGAATTAGATCACAAAATAAAAGTTGAATTTTAACTAAATTTATAACCAATGGCACACTCGTAATATCGTGGAAGATAAAGGGCAATTTGGTATCTCCACTTATAAACCGACTTTGGGACCAGATCAGCACATCTTATATCCATTAATTCTCCATTCAATTCGTATTATTCTCCAGGAACCTCCAAGCTAGCGAAAATACAAGGTAGAAGACGATAAGTGAAATTTTTACGAAATCAAGTAATTTTTCATGCTACGGACTTGTAATCTCTAATCCTTTCCTTCTCCTACTCCTTAATCATGAAAATTTCTATGGTTCAGTGGTGTTAGGTTCTGGCCAAAATTTGGAGAAGGCAAGGGAAGAGAGAAATCTTGCGAAATTTACCGATTAACGATTAAGGTAAGCAATTCTAAGCCTACTGGTGGTATACTGAAATTTACTGGTGATTTCTCTGGCTTTGGTGGATTTTGGCTGAAGAAACCCTATAGGGGAGGTTCTGTTCAAAATAATAAAAGGGGTTAACAAGTGTTTATGATACAAATTACAAGATAAAATATGGTTAGGAACCAAGATTAGGGTGTTTGTGAAGTGAAATTGGCAAATTGATTGTTGGCCATATTGAACCCTGATTTCAGCCAATACAGGGCAGACTAGAGGATTTGGATCTTGGGAAATTTGATGATTCCAATGTGTTTAAAACATAAAATTGTGTAGGGTAGAGATTCGGTAGGAATTTTGGAATCTCCAAGATCAAATATTTGCTGCAGTCGAAAATTTGCTCTGAAAAATTCTGTCTGGACATTATGTTTATGACGCATATTTGGGGTAGTAAATGATATCCAATCGGCACGAAATTCTCTAGGATTATAGTAGACATAACAAGCTTTAATTTGATAGGTAATTGGTCAAATTTTGATTTGTGTACACCGATTTATGAATTATTTTGAAAAAAGGCCTGCAATTTTGGAATAAGTTTGGACAACAGTACTGTTTTATTAAACTTATATTTATGTACATATGGGAATATGTTGGAACCATTTTTCCTTGAAACTATATTTAATAAGGATTCCATAGGCTTTGGAATCACCTCATTTGGATATTTGTGCTATGAGATATGATTTTTCAAAGTTACAGCACAAATTCTGAAAAAATAAGGGCAAATGTGCGAAAATGAAGGGAACAATGAAATCATGGACATAACTTAAGTTTAGTAATTCCATGTTTAGTTATAGTATATTAGATGACATTTGAAATGTTAAGATCTAGGAGTAGTATTGACCATTGTCCATAACTTGTTCTTATAGGAACCCGTAATTTTCGGAACACGCGAGGTTCACGAAATTTACTTGGATAAAGCAAAAAGGTAGTAACTCTAATCCCACATACTCAATATAGCTGTGTGTGACTGTTTAAACCATTTATGTGATTGTTCTGTTCCGTATGGGACCAGTACCACTCGCGGCTCGATTGAGCGGAAGGGCTGACCATGGAGTACCTTCTCGGTGGTTAGAACTAGGTGTGGAGCCTAATGGACCGAGGTTCTTAGGTGGCTATCCTAGAACGCTGGTGGATTCCGGATAGGTCTCTCGGTAGATCCCAGTCGAATATTCATAGTTAGGTGTCCCGATTGAGAACTCCAATGTACGAGAAGACTCTCGGTACATGCTAATTCGTTATACCTAGCGCTAGGGGTTGTGGTTAATATGCGTTTAACTTAAGGATCTATGATAGGGATCATGATCATGAGGACTTAAGGGCACTACATGTCTATTGCCTGAAACATGTTCCCAGTCTTGAATAACCAAGAAAGGGCATTGGTCATCTCAATAAGACTAGTATGACATCATCTACTTGTATGGATATACAAGGTAGAGACCTTATGGAATACAGTCGTTGGTAGATCTGTCAAATAATATAACACTCGAACGGCCCGTTGAGAGACTCCACAAGGATTCATTGTAGAGAGTATTATTGGATTTGTAATCTCTCTTATCGTTTGGTAGTGCAGATCGTTCTAGACTTCAGAATGTCATTGAACACCATGTCATAAGGTTATGCTTTGACTATACAACTCTATCCGCCTGAAAATGGAGAGAATAATGTACTCTTCGGTATAACTCGAATACATGAGTATAAATGCACATGTTGAAAGGACTCACAATCCCCTACAAGAGATTAGTAGTTCAAAAGATCGGTAGGGCTTAGATGACTTCTTGTTGACTCAGGAATCTTTGAATAGTAAATGATCATGAAGAGTCATTATTCGTCTTAAAGTCAATGGAAGAAGATTCCTAGTTCCGTGAAAAAGCTATATTTAGTCAACCAAGAGAGATGATACTCTATTTTTGCTCTTGACTAAATGTGAACGACTATGTGAGGGATGATACCGACACGGTTGTCAGATTAGAAAGGTAGATCACTTGATCAACTCGATTAGTTTTGGAGCTGCAGAGCATTACTAGTATCTTTTGTATAGATCTTTGGTGGATTAGCTTAATAACGTTGCAAAAGGCATTTTGTTGTAGCATTGCGTGCGGAAGCTGTGCAGCAAAATGTTGTAGCAATGCGTCACATTTGTGTACTTTTATTTGCTCTACCTATTTTTAAATCTGATATCTACCTATTTTTAAATCTGATATCTCTCAATCAAAGTTCCAATCATTTGTGTACTTTTATTTGCAAATAGTAATAGACAAACAAACAACAACTCTATTCTCATCACACAACTTTCACAATGAAACCAGCTCATATAATTGGTATTAACAGTCTATGTGGGACAATAACTCTACTTACTCAATATTACTTGTTCGACTCATTCGCTTGCCACAAGAGGATTTTGACCAACAGTATCGTAAAGAGTTACAAGTTATAACTCATGAGTACTGTAAAGAGTTAGGGTTCTCATGAGTACTATAAAGAGTTACGGGTTATAACCCATGAGCACCGTAAAAGTGTTGATAAAGGAAGCCAATTTGGGATAACTTATAAGTACCATAAAGAGTTATGGGTTACAACTCATGAATACCATAAAGAATTATGGGTGTCGTAATTATAACACTAAACCATCTAGTTATAACTCATGAGCATTGTAAAGAGTTACGGGTTCTCATGAGTACCGTAAAGAGTTACGGGTTCCTTAAAGATCAACCATTCTTGTTATGTTTACCTATAACTTATGAGTACCGTATAGAGTTATAGGTTAGTATTCATGAGTACCGTAAAAAGTTATGGATTATAACTCATGAGTACCGTAACTCTTTAGGGTTCTCATAAGTACTGTAAAGAGTTACGGGTTATATAACTCATGAGGATTAACTTTGCTATCATGGCTTTTAGTGATAATTTAGATTCTGTTGTGATTAAGGAAGAACAATTTTTTTGTTTTTTAACGTTATGAGTGAGTTTCTTGAACGTCAAGCGACAACCCCAAATTTTAACCAACACACTTATCACAATTATTTACATTCAATGACTCCACACCTATACAAGATTCTAGGTCTTAATTCACAAATAAATTTTCAAATAGGGATTTATGGGCCATTTTCCCTATTTTAATTGTCTCTTTTCTAATGATTAATTTATAGGATACAGTATTATCTTGGAAAAATACAGGCTTTTGATAACTGGTAGACCCTTAGTTTCTCTTCGATGATTACTTGATTCGATGAGATACATCCCTCAACTTCATCTCAGTTTCTCCACTCTTTTGATTTTTGAAGTGATTGAGGCAATAATGTAAGATATAATCTGATAATCTGTGGTGCACTGCAGCCAATTTTACTTAAACAAACTTGTCAGCCTGTTGGTAGAATTTTACTTTGACATGCAAATGGATTTTCATTTGCTAGGCATGAAAATTGTGCTTGTGTGTGCATGTTTTGGTTCACATGTTTAATTTTGGAAAACTTTGTTTTTTCCTTTCTTTTTAATATATTGTTGAAATATTTGAAATTTCATGTATAGATCTATTACAGTATCATGTTGAAGCTCTCATGATTATGGTTTGTTAATGGGATGGGTTTAAACTAAAGAGCGAGTATAGCTTACCTGTTGGATATCGCCCATATCTGTTGGTTGGATCAAGTGGTTAAAGAAGAAGAAAAGAAAAATGGTGGAATTAAAGTAAAAAGACGTAATGAAGGTAGTCAATTTGTATTGAAAGATTGAAACCAATTTTATTAATCACATATCCTTGTATTTCCTCAAAGACCACCACAGATACAATATCTTGAATTCGGTAGTGTTGCAGGACCCAAACCTTGCATTATTTAGTAGTTGTGTTTTACTTCCAACTATTGTTTTCTATTCAACTTCTTTTTCCATTCCTTTTAATTACATTGTAAGCTGCTTCTTCAATATTGTTTATGTAGGAATGCGTTAATTTGATGCTGCAGATTGTAAGACAATCTATCTTTCTGAGTATGTTCTCGGATTATGGGATTCCATCAAACTTTAGGTGTCCATTAAAGAAACTGAGATTACTACAATCAAAACATCTAGGACTCTCACAAGTGTTTATCTACTCTGATTCGCTTGATGCTTTTAATTATTGCATGGCTGTGCAAGCAATCATCCCTTGAAGGCGTTGGTTACACTGCTGATAGAAACACGAGACCTCTTACTGACTAGCAAATCTTGATACTGTTTACTCATGAAAACCACTCTCAATTAGGTGTTGTATAGTAGCCTAGTTTTTTGTTTTTACAACTTTTAAGCCTCGGCTTCCCTTCCGAATACAAAAAATAAAAAATAAAAATGCTCACAACGCATTTCTAAATACTAAGTTTGAGACTAATGAGGACCAAATTGAAGTCTTATTTAATTTTCATTGCAAAAGTACAATATGAATACACTCTTGGCTCTTGGGGAGTTTCTTTATTTTTTGGTTTAGACCTTTCTTATGTAACTCAAAGAAAGACGGGGAAAAACAAACACACGCTTACGTTCCAATTTTAGTAAAAAAATTTAGATCTATTTTTCTGCACGACTAAATACAAAAATACTTAGTTTATGCAAATAAAAGTTACGAATAAATAAATAAGATCAACTCTTTGATAACTTATAAAGAGTTAAAAGATGAACTGAATTCATTAAAACAATATATGGAATGTTTCAACCAAATATTGAAAAAACCAAATAAATAAATAAATAAATGAAGCACTACGTACTTAGACATAAAATAAAATGTACTTATAAATTTAAAAATTGTTGCTGCTTCTCTTAACCACTCATTCACGTCTCACAATTGCCAAGCAAAGCTTGTTTTCAAGATCTCTGAATGCCCAAAGATCAACTGTCTGGTTCGCTTCGAATTTGTCTTGGGTAACAATAGTGTACCAACCACCATTCAATACATATTGAGCGTTTGGTTTTTCATTGTCATTTTTATGCAAGTCCCACTGTTTGAATGTAATTGTGAGCTCAGTGGGAGGATTATCCATCGGTTTATGAATCACGGGCACTCTAATGGCTCCTCCCTCCCTGAGGAGTGTAATCTCTTCGTCTTCTAAGAATGCGAAACTCTTCATTTCAGACAAAGGCATGGAGATTCTACTTTGTTGTCTATTTACATCAGTCTTGAATAATTTCGTATGTAGATATGAGATAATTGGTTCAGTCATAATTCGCCACATTTCTTGATAAGTTGTGTTTGGAATTCCTCAGGCAATGGCGGCGGTGGCATCAACGCATTTGAATTATCTCTCCTCTTCTTCTTAGTTTTGATTTGCTTTATCCATTCTTCATTGGAAATCTCAAGACGATTTATTTTTTTCTTTGACTTATCATTGATTAGTTGAGATTTTCTCTTTTTGTTCTTCAATGGTTTGCCATTTTTCTTTGACAAGTTAGACTCAACATTTTCTTCAGCTAATGAGTTAGTCTCAACAGTTTGTTTTCTCTCCTCCAATTTTTGTAAAGCGACTTCCGCAACAAATGCCAAAACTTTTAAGGGAGTTGAATTTCGATCCAATTCCTTATCTTCTAAATCTTCGAGAGTTAATAAATTAGGCATTCTCATTTTAGCACAAGAGGGAGGCAGCGGACCTTGCTTTTCTGTATAAATTTCATAAACAATTGTTCTCCTCGTGACTTAGTGAAATAAGATAGTTTGTGATAATTAATAAATATCTTTTTTTCTCAAATAAGATGCAACTTGATATCTTATCTTAAACTTATAATATTTTTCTGATTATATTTATTTAAGATCAATTTAGAACCGGATGGTTTCATTTTAAACGAGATAACAAATAATAATGTTATATTCATTATATTTTTATTGTGGATTGTATTTATTTATTTAGGCCAACGATTTATTTATTTTTACATATAGCGTAAACTAACTAAATTTTCTGTCAAAAAAGATACGCATGGCTAACAAAGTATATCTTAGCCAAAACCTAAATATTTAAAATTATATTAAAATCCGACTTGTTTTTTTTATTTGTAGAGTGGTTTACATCCATTTTTTGAAAACTAAATTAACATCCGCTGAAAAAGTGATAAAAAATAAAATATAAAAGATAACTTTCACAATTTTAAGATTTAAAAGATATTATTTATTATTTATTTTAACGTCTATAATTCAAAATGTCATTGTACACTATAACAAATAACTCCAGAAATATACGATAAATCTATCTCAGACATTAGAAGAAATAAAGAAAGATAAGATATAAGCTTTTTTAAGAACATTATACTTCAAATTTAACCTTTCAACAAGTTCTTGCCCTTAAAGTATGTGAAGAGGTGGGGGTATCCAGACTGTTATAATATGTTTTTCATGTTCCTTCTAAATTATGTCAAATATTTAAAGAGTAGAATATGGTATGAATGACCAAGGTAAACAATTTCAAAAACATTATGTTATAACTAACAATTTTTTTATTATTAAAAAGAATGATAATATCTCAAGGAGAGAGGAAAGAGGAAAGTCAAGGAATTTAAAAAAAATAAAAAAAATCAAAGAGCGTCATACCTGTTTTCTTCTGATATTGGAGAAGACTTAACTTAGATTCAATGCTTAGTAGAGAAACAATGATCATGAATGACTCAAGTGTTGAAGAAGGAGCTTTACATATAAGAAAAATTTTAAAAAGTTTAAATTAAACTAGAATAATATGTGATCATTACTTATCCTTTTGTTTTTAAATTAGCCTCTCACTAGCATCTCAAACTGTTATGGCGTGTTATCAATAACCGGCATTAATGCAAACCAGAAAGTTTAATGCAAGCTCTGACAAGTATCCGAAATGAGCACGTTGAACGATTTGCACGAACAGTAAGTATTTTCCTTTTATTGTAATCTGCTTACATGTTATTAAATGCAGGAATATAAACTAGACAATTAGCCCGGGAAAATTGTACGGAAGCAAATTCGGATTCAAGGGATCTCGGAAAGCAGTCAATGAATCTCTACATCTCAGAGACCTGAACTACCGAGCTTGGGGGCAACTGTTATGGAATAAAATATTAGGCTCATCCAAGGTGTGGCCCAACAGGAGACATCCAATACATTTGGGCTTGGAGGCACAAGAGGCCCAACAAGTCCAAACCCTAACCCTAAGATAGCCTCTATATATAATAGGTTAACCTAAAAGGTACACGATCTCTTAAGCTCTCTCCTTTACAATTCAACCACACAGAGCACACACCCCACCCCCTTTGGTTAAAGCCTTCATGTGTGCGCGGAGATCACCAATCCTCCTAGGCATCTCATCCATGGATACCTTGGGAGAGAGCTATTTGATCCTACATCAATATATCAGTCCACCTAGGGCTAGACACTTATTTTCTACAACAGAACATTGGCGTCGTCCGTGGGGAATCGGTAAATTTCTGATTCCTCCGACTAGAGAAGGTCAGCAGGAGGAGCAGCAATCAGATGTTTGAACGGATGTGGTTTGATTTGAAGTTTCAATTGATGTTGGTTGAAGGGTAGGTTTGGCTCTCTGCAACTAAGAGTCCAAATAGAATCTCAGGAGCGAGGAGTAAATGGCTCTCCATTAAGGAAGTTGCAACTTTTGCTTCACCATCTCATAATACGGCAGCAGACGTTTTGGGCGTGCTTTTGAAGGGCCATAGGTTCCACAATGCCGAGAAGGACGTAATACCCCACCAAAAGTGGAGGCCAACACAGTGAGATGACTCACTATTCAAAGTTGTGGCGGGATATTAGAATCGAGATACAAAGCCAAGGTGATTCACAATGCCGGATACTCAAGAAGCTCGAAAATAGTGACGGGGAGACCATGACAGCGAATCAGGATTGAAACAGCGATGGTGACGAACGCGTTCGTGAAGCAACGTCAGGCTCTCCTTCATTTTACTCAAGACTTCACTCGGGATACAACATGGTGCAGCTCTAGCTTTGCCTCGCCGGTAGTGCTAGGTGGATTTCCTAATATTAAGGAATAAAATGAGTTCTCCTTTGCTGCAAAAGTTGTTCAACCAGTTCCGATGGACTGAAAATGTTCCTACCAGGCACGTCGAAGAACCACGTCCAGGTATACCTAGAAGATTGAATGGTACACCTTGGGCTCACGCCGTCATACCCAATGGGAGTCATCTCGGTAACACCTCGGGCTCACACCGACATGGTTCTTTAATGGTTATTTGATGCCAAGATGATGAAATACTCTGATATGGATTTTGAAACCCATTGGGATCAGTTTTCTAGATGCTCATTTGAGTTCATCAAACCAACGTTAAACCAACGTGAGGAAGAGATGCCGAGTCAGGGATTTAAGAGAAGCGTGTGCCGAGATGGTTGGGTGCCGAGTTGACGGTGTGCCCAGAAGTGTTAGTATTCTTGTCCTTCTTGAGATGGTGATATGCCGACATGATGATGTTTTTTCTTTTACTAGAATCGTCATGCACCACTTCCTAAAGTCGGCATCCAAGATCATAAGAGGCACCCGTTGCCTAAAGTCGGTAAGCCGAGATTGTTCAGTGCCCATGAGGCCGGTTTCCCTGCCGAGATACAGGTTTGTTTCCATCTATTTCCATCTGTAGAGCCGAGGTGCAGGGGTCTTTTTGATCCGAGATTGCAGTGTGCAATCCGAGATACCCAATGCCGAGACCACTCAACCCTGCAAATCAGTGAAGCCGAGATCCTGGGAATATATGATTTCTTTCTTGATTTCCCAGTGTTTAAGCATAGTGAAGCAATAACGGCGTCTCTCACCTCTGGGCCTGTAGATATCTGTTTAGGATGACTCAGTTGCTGTCATTATAAAATCTGAGATCAGCAGTTGAAATCTGAGATCAGTAAGAGACCGTGGAGCTCGAGTGTATGCCGACATGCCCATTATTAGTTGAATGAAATCTATTTCATTTGGCTTGTTGGTAAATTCTGGATGCAGGATTCTCATGCTCGCCAAGTGATCGGTGGAATGCCCCACAAAGTATGTGCTGGTTTTGATATGGATTCCCCAAAGGTTTAGTCAATAATCCTTTGGTGGTTTTTCGATGGAGAATGCAACTGTGCTGCAGAATTTGACGGTTTTGATAATTGGAATTCTCTTCATGGGGAGAATGAATCAAATGCAAGTATTAGGTGTTACAGGGTCATCAGCAAAATGATTCGTTTTCTTTACTTAGATTTTTACTAAGAAAGCGTCAACTGTAAGTGTGAAAAAGTTTAAGGCAAGGCAACAAAGAACCAGGCCTTTAATAGCCAGTGTTGACTTGAAAAAAAAATGATGACGAAAGTGTTTGGCATATCTATGTGCCTTGCTCACTTCAAAAGAAGCCAAGACTAGATGAGTATGTCAAAGAATTCATTGATTGTAGTGTACTCCACATGGGGGTACAGCTCTGATGTGATCTCCAAATATGAAAGCAGAATATATAAACAGCTTCTCAAACTTGTTTGGGAAAATAGTCTCTTTAATGTTCTTGAGCAACTCTTCTTCCAACGCAAGGCTTCTCAAGCTTCTTCCCAATTTTGGCTTCCAATAAGTCTATTACCTCATGAAAAGGAATTAAGCAGAGTTACAGGAAAGCTCATGCATGAAAAGCGGAACAGTGGAAAGTTTCCTGATGTTGTTATTGCTATTTCAAATTACGGACTGAGGGATTTCAGTGATACTTAAAGTGTTGGGATCATTTCTTTCCAAGAAAGATCAAACTGAATGGAAAAATGTATCAGATATCCGAGGCAAAATTATTTTCCTTTGGTCTTTCTGATCGCCTTGTTCTTCTGCATTTCTAATTCAAATTATGAAGAAAATCAAAGAAAATGGGCTATTTTGGAAGAAATACTCTGCTTAGTGTAGAAAATTTCTATCTTTATTTTGGATACATGATGAACCCCAAAAATCATATGTAACTCTTGGTGATAACAAGCATATCCAAGTTGAAGGCCTCTTATCTCCTTCGCTGCATTATTTTTTCCAGCAAGGGCTTCCCAAGTGTGGAATGATGCTAATTATATGGGAACGAAGAAGTGTAAAATTACAACCATTCTTCATATGTGGAGATTTATGAGCACCTGGTTCATACAGCTTACAAGCTTTACTTGAAGATCAAGAGGGCTCGTGCCAAAGCAAAGGCAAGAAGATGTTGGCATGCAAATGGATGGCACTTCTGAATTGGTATGTTGCTCATTGACCTCATGAATATTGCAGTTTCTTTTATAAAATTTCTTCTGTTATTCCAAAAAAGAAAATAATGATGGCTACTTCAGAATGTATAGTCATTTAAACGGCATACAATTCTATTATGCCAAAGCAAGTAATTCTTGCCTACTGATATTTCCAATTTCTTGGGGAATCTCCCCAAATAGAAAGTTTTGGTACAAATATTTAACAGTGTTGGGCCTGAGACACTATTGAAGCCTGCCTTAATAATTCTTAGCTGCTTCAGCTGTCTTATTAAAATAAAGTTTTCTTAGTGAGGCCCAGAAAAGTTTTGAAATAGGACCCGGTTTAAACTGAATCTAGTTTAAATAAGGGACTCCGTGTAAATTTGAAGACGGACCTGGTTGTATTATGCAAGGCCGCCCAATCTATAAACATGTATGAATTCTGAGTAAAGAAACTCATATTCGAAAATCATGTCAAAGCCAAACATGTAGGAATCTGAGGTACATAAACCTGTTTCCGAAAATCGTGTCAAACTTAAACATGTACGAAGTCATGGTAAAGAAACCAGTCTTCGAAAATCATGTCAAAGCTAAACATGTAGGAATCTGAGGTACATAAACCCGTTTCTGAAAATCATGTCGAAGGAAAACGTGTAGGAATCTGAGTCAACAAACTTATTTTCGAAAATCACTTCCATTCTAAACATGTAGGAATCTAAGGTACAAACTCGTTTCCGAAAATCATGTCAAGTCTATTTTATACAATTAAATTCGCGCTCCTTAATTGGATCCCAGATAAATTGTGAAGTTCGTCCCTACGAAAGGGATGAAGGCGGACCCCGGCTTAACTAAATCTAGTTAAAATCCGGGTTCCGTAGAAATAATGGTTAAAACGTGCACCCTTTAGGACACGCTAAAACCGAGATAAGTTCTGTTTAAAGTTGTGTAGGAAACAAAGACAGAAGGCGGACTCGGTTTAAACAGAATCTAGTTTAAACCAGGGATCCGTGTAAAGCTAAGAAGGCGGACCCGATTTTAACTGAGTCTAGTTTAAATCCGGGGCCCGCATGGAGGCGGCAACTCTATTTTAGATTCCTTTATTGGAATCAATTTGCGACGGCAATGCCGCCAAGTTTATTTGATTGAATTTGGGTAAACAAACCCGTTTTCAGAAATCATAAACCCGGAATCTCGGGTAAGCATGTAAGGAATCCCAACAATGACGAGCACCTCGTCCGGATTTGGAAAGTGACACATCCTGGCAGCTCATAAACCTGAACTACCAGGCTGGGGGGCAACAGAGTGGACAACGAGTTGTTAGTGGAAAAGCGTGATTATCAGTAACCGGGGTTAATGTAGACTCGGCAAGCATCCGAAATCTCGGTGTTCGAGTATATAAACCAGAATCTCGGTGTTACAGTCTATGTAAAACCGGAATCTCGGTGTTACAATATAATAACCCGGAATCTCGGTGTTAAAGTATATCAATCCGCAATCTCGGTGATAGAGTATATCAACCCGGAATCTCAGTGTTAGAGTATATAACCCGGAATCTCGGAGTTACAGTTTATAAACCTGAAACCTCGGTTTAAAGTATATAAACCCGGAATCTCGGGTCAGCACGCACGGAATCCCAACAGTCGCGAGGAGCTCGTTCGGATTTGGAAAGTGACACATTCTGGCAGCTCAGGAACCTGAACTACCAGGCTGGGGGCAACAGAGTGGACAACGATTTGTTAAGTAGAAAAGCGTGTTATCAATAACCGGCATTAATGCAAACCAGAAAGTTTAATGCAAGCTCAGACAAGTATCCGAAATGAGCACGTTGAACGATTTGCACAAACAGTAAGTATTTTCCTTTTATTGTAATCTGCTTACATGTTATTAAATGCGGGAATATAAACTAGACAATTAGCCCGGGATAATTGCTACGGAAGCAAATTCGGATTCAAGGGATCTCAGAAAGCAGTCAATGAATCTCTACAGCTCAGAGACCTGAACTACCGAGCTTGGGGGCAACTGTTATGGAATAAAATACTAGGCTCATCCAAGGTGTGGCCCAACAGGAGACATCCAATACATTTGGGCTTGGAGGCACAAGAGGCCCAACAAGCCCAAACCCTAACCCTAAGGTAGCCTCTATATATAGTAGGTTAACCTAAAAGGTACACGATCTCTTAAGCTCTCTCCTTTACAATTCAGCCACACAGAGCACACACCCCACCCGCTTTGGTGAAAGCCTTCATGTGTGCACGGAGATCACCGATCCTCCTAGGTATCTCATCCATGGATACCTTGGGAGAGAGCTATTTGATCCTACATCAATATATCAGCCCACCTAGGGCTAAACACTTATGTTCTACAACAGAACACAAACTAATGCTAGTAATATTTATCCCATCATATCTATTTATGATAAAATATGAATAGGATGTGGTATATATATATGAAATAAAAATGATTAATCTTAATATTTTCAAATTATGTAAAGTAGATTGTATTATTTTTTTAAATACAGGATAAACTAATTGTAACATCTCGTTTTTCAAAAGTAGTATAAATTTTTTTCATCAGAGTAGGGCATCGGAACGTAAGAGTAACTGATATATATTCAAAATGCCCACTGGCTAATTACAGAGACGGTACAATAACCGAGAGTTTTTAAAATAACAACAGAAGTGTCTCCCTGGAAACACTCATGCCGTGACAACAAAAGATAGCTTTCATCCGGACTTCTAATCGTGTTGCTTTCCTCTCTCCTCAGTCCTCGGTCCTCCTGACCCTGACGCTATGTTAAGAGCTGAGATCCACACCGGATCTCAGGTAACGGTTAACTTCATGTTTACATATACAACATAAAAGGTTACAGAACAACATTAACACAACATATGAATCACACCCAACCAATGCAAATGTATCGCTCCCAGCATGCAGATATATCGCTCCCAGCATCACAGATGTATCGCTTCCAGATAATATAACCATCAGAGTTAGTGTTACAGTACGCGAACGTACCTTCGTTGACGATATACGGTACTTCTGTCGGAATACGGTACGACAGTTGATTAGAACGTAATCAGGGATATCCTATCAAGATAACAACGCATTTATTAAGGATCTATCATTATGACGGACATTTTAGTCATAAATGACCATTTTACCCCTGAGCCCCTAATCGGCGGAATTTCGCCAAAGACTTCGTTACTTTGACTCTAATCTTCCAAAATTTTGCCATAACTCTTCCTCCAACATTATTTTCGAAATTAATACCTTAATTAACCCTAAAACATGATATCTAATCATACTTGGAAGATTAAAGATCAAAACAACATCTACTCTAGAACTTCAAGAACTACCGAACTAAAACTATGAACCGAAGAACTTACCCGTTGAAGAACTTCACTACAACTTCTTCAGAGCTTCTCTCTCTAACTTCTCTCTACTATTTAGAATGCTTTCAAGGTGTGAATAAATATGAAGGGCAATGACCCCTATTTATAGGCAAAAACCTAGGAACACAACCGGTATAACAATTTCCCCTGATTCATTCTGGACCACAGAAAATTATAGCTTCTGGAAGCTTTTTCCTTGGCCACATATGCTCTTGGCCGACCTTCCCCCCTCCCCCAAAGTCAAAATTATGATGTTATGCACTGCATCAGTTCCTGCTTTATGGGTCTTTATCCGATAAAGTTCCCCGTTCGGTGTTCTAATCGCGTAATCTTACAGAATCTTAGAAATCCGGCAACATAGCCCTGAAGGTCTATTTTTCCTCTTTGGAAATATCTTGGTTAACTAAATTTTTTATTCTATTCAGGGCATTCCGTTGCCTGCCGAAGATTTTTGGATAAACGTCGTAAATTACGGAAATAACTTCCGGAACCGTCAACTTCTGGACAAAAATTCACTGATTCATAATATGTCCAGATATTTCCCACCTAACCCAAGGGTTTTGAGTTAGGATTTATTTTCTATAGGTTCTCATTTGTCTTATCTGCCCTTATCCACAAACTATCTGTTCTGTCTTTTCTCTTCAGTATCCCGCCGGTAACGAAAATGACTTTGGGGACAGCCCACTCCGAGATAAAAATACACTGGTTTATAATCTTTCCTGACCTTAGAAACCTAGTTCATGGTTTTCTAGATAGAATTTAGTTTCTATCGGTGGTCTTTTACCCTATTTGCTTTTTCACAAACTTCTTCACTAAGTTTTCTACAACACTTTACACCTCATTAATTCAACATTTTCTTCTTCTTTTCTTCTTAAAATTTCGGCTAGCACTCCTTCCCCACAAGTCTTGACTTTTCAAACTTTGATTAATTCATACTTACAAGCTTTAATTACCCAATTAAGCACTTATCCCATTGGTTATTCTTTTGTTTAACAATCTTTTAAGATTAGGGATTTCCATGTACTTAATCTCTTTCATTTTTCCTAATCTTTTCCAATTAATTAGCAAATATATTTTATGCTAATTTTAGCCATTAACATTTAATTAATGGGTTTTCCATAATTACCCTTGGATTTTCTCCTAATCGTGCTTAATCAATTAGCCAGTAATTATTTAATTAATCCCTTACTAATTGTTGACAATTTTCTTATTTAGGACTAACTATTATCTCAAAACTATTGGACTGACATTGGTATTTTACATTTAAAAACAAATAATTTAGTGAAGATTTTATTTTTTCAATATATATATATATATATATATATATATATATATATATATATATATATATATATATTGTTACGGATTTGGATTAAGCCCAATGGCGATAAGGCCCAACCACAGGCAGGCATGGAAGACCCAGTCTTGCCTACCATCCTGAAGCATCTCAACTGCCTCGGAAATATAGGAGCATCTCAGCGCAGGGCAGGGCGGTTAGGATCATGGCCGAATACTGCGTCAGATCGCTCCAGGTATGTTGTATAAATACTAAGGCAGTAACCTAAGGTACACAGGTTCTAACCCTAAGCTATTTACATACACACTGTGCACACACCCCACCCCCTTGGCTAAGAGCCTGGTTGTGTACAGTGATCACCACTCCTTTCAGTGCTTTCCCAGTAGGCATTCGAGAGGATACCTTTGATCCTACATCAAAGCACCAGCCCATTCACTTGGCTGGACATCTGTGTTCTACACCAGAACAGTGGCGCCGACTGTGGGGATTGGTAAATTTCGATTCCCGTGACCAATGAGGGTTAACACCCGTAGTTCAAGCCAGAAGCAGTCCGAGATGGTTCGACCAGGAGATCAGCATCAACCACCTCGGCAACCACAGCGCACCGAGCCACCGAACAACCCCGTCGGTAACAACGGGCAGGACCAAGAGGACCGGCTATCACAGCCGGAGCAACAACTAGAAGAGCCTGTCGTCCCCAACAAGGATGGACGTTTGGACGAAAACCCGTCCGAAACGGAGTCCTCAATTCCGTATAATGATGATCGTCAGCCTCGAAATTTGGACCCGGCCATTAACACAGAGATCCCTCGCGGTAGTCCGGATACTCGACTCGTCCAAAATTCGTTGGCCGCGATGATGAGACGTATCGAGAACATGGACAAGCGACATTCTCTCCGTTTCCAGTGATTAGAAAAGCACCTCAAGACGAGGGACTCTGCCTCCTCCAACGAGGACAAAGATGACAAGTCCTGGAAGAAGGATCAAGAAGGCGACAGCTCGCGTGGTCACAAAAGCACAGAAACCGACCAAAGCAAGAAGCCAACCTCTTCAAGTAAGGATTCGAAAAGGGGGAAGTCAGCCCGGGGTAACAGGTCACCCTGGCCTCCTCCAACCGAGTATCAGCGGAGAAGGTATGTTGGGCAGATCGACAACAACCCTTTCTCAGACGAAATCCTCAACGCTCGTTTCCCGGAGAAGTTAAATCTCACCGAGCTAGCAAAGTACGACGGCTCTCAAGACCCGACAACTCACCTGGAAGACTTCGAGGTGGTCATGTTCGTAAGGGGCCTCAGGGAACCTATCGTAACTCGGATTTTCGCCGCAACCCTTAAGGGACCGGCGTTGAAATGGCTCCACACTCTGCCCGTGGGGTCGGTTCATAAATTTGATGATTTGGCTGAGGCTTTCGAGATGCACTTTGCGACTAGCAAACGGAAACCGAAGTCCCAATACACCTTGTCCAAGATTAAGCAGCGGCCCGACGAAACACTCCAAAGTTATTTGGATCGCTTTAAACTTGCGGCCCTGCAAGTACGCGGATTAAGCGAGGCAGTACACGTCCACCTCTTAGCCGACGGCCTAGATCAAAAGTCCCGCCTGGCCGAATCGTTCTTTAAAGAGCCGGCTAAAAGTCTCAATGATTTTATAACTCGGTCGAAGAAGTACCTTGAAGTAGAGCAAATGTGACAAGCAAACGCTCCTCGAAGAGACTCAGACCGAAGCAGCTCGCCGAGGGATAGAAGCCAGTCCGAAGGTCGCAAGCAAGATCGCCGTGGTAGGGATCCGGATAATAAGCCACCTAGCGCAAAGCCGGAGTTAAAGGGTAAATATGACAAATACTCCCCTCTGAATGTCTCCAGCTCCCAGCTATGGAGAGAAGTGGCGTCGACAGAGATGCATAAGATTGAGAGACCTCGGCCCCTCAGAAAACGAGCCAATACGGACCCAACCCGCTTCTGTACCTTTCACGATAGTTCAGGGCATACCACGGACCAGTGCTATGAGCTCCGGGATGCCATTGAAAAATTCGTCAGAGAAGGAAAATTGCGCCAATACGTGATCAAAACACAAGGGCGAAAAAGAGAGAAGTGAAAACAAGATGACCGACTGGACAGCCCGGTTCCCAAGAGGAAAAAAGATGACAAACGGCAGAAGCCGGGGTCCGAGGAAGATGGATTTCCCGAGGCCGAGTTTGATTGCAACGTGATCAGTGGAGCCTTCAGTGGAGGCGGTGGCACGGCGAGTCAGCGAAGGAAATAGTTAAAGGAGGTTCTCTCAGTCAGGGACCGACCGAAATTCAAGGAAGATCCGGATGCGACGAGTAAAGCGGAACAACCTCAGCTCCTTTTCACTAAGGAGGATATGAAGGACGTGGTACCCGGTCATCAGGACGGTCTGGTAATCACGGGAACCCTCGTCAACTGCCGGGTCAAAAGAATATTCATAGACACTGGGAGCTCGACATACATCATCATCTGGGACGCATTCAAGAGAATGAATCTCGATAAGGAAGACCTGAAGCCCTGCAAGACAACCCTCGTCGGTTTTAATGGAGAGCTCTCCCCTCCCAAGGGGTATATCGACCTACGACTGACTCTGGGAACGAAAGAAGGCTTCAGGACGGACCGGGTAAGATTTATTGTCGCCGAATTCCCCTCGTCCTATAATATCATTTTGGGAAGGCCGACCATTCACAAATGGGATATGCTGGTGTCCACCAAGCATCAAAAGATAAAAATGGTAAGTAACACCAACCGAGTCCTCACCATTAAGGGCGATCAAAAGGAATCCTGACAATGCTACTTTGAGACGATCAAGGAAGGCGGAAATGTAGCACTACCCCCTTTAAAGCTTGGTTCGAACAGCCGGGAGGGGGAGAAGCGCAGTCATTCGGTTAATATGGTTGAGTTGGACTTGCGAGACGAGCCTGAGATCCCCCGGCCAGAGCCGGAGGGAGAGTTGGAAGACCTCATTCTAGGGAACGGCCCGGACCAAGTAACAAAAATAGGCAGGACGCTAAGCCCGGACTTGAGATTAAGGATGGAAGAATTCCTAGCAATGAACCGGGATGTTTTTGCCTGGAGCGCGGCCGAAGTACCCGGGATTGATCCCGAGTTCTGTTGTCACAGATTGGCCATTCGGCCAGGGTCCACTCCAGTGGCCCAGAAGAAGAGAAAAAGGGCACCAGATAGGCAAGTGGCACTGAACCAACACGTGGACGAGCTGCTAGAGGCCGGTTTCATCAGAGAAACACGATACACCACATGGCTTTCTAATGTGGTTATGGTTTTGAAACCAAGTGGCAAGTGGAGGGTATGTACAGATTACACAAACCTAAATAAGGCATGCCCAAAAGACGCCTATCCTATGCCAAACATCGACCAACTTGTTGATAACTCATCCGGATTTCAACTGTTGTCATTCATGGATGCCTACTCCGGGTACAACCAGATCGCCATGCACCCCGGCGACCAAGAGGCCACCGCCTTCATCACAGAAAAAGGGAACTATTGTTATAACGTTATGCCGTTCGGCCTGAAAAACGCGGGGGCGATGTACCAGAGGATGATGAACAAGGTGTTCGAGGACCAGATCGGCCATAATATTGAGGTCTACATCGACGACATGATTGTCAAGTCGTACGACCCCGACAACCATATACGAGACCTTGAGCAGACCTTCAATAAATTGAGGAAATATAGAATCCGGCTAAACCCGGCCAAATGTGCTTTCGGCGTTCCGGCCGGAAAGTTTCTGGGATTCTTGTTGACCAGCCGTGGCATCAAGGCCAACCTGGACAAATGTAAGGCCGTGTTGGACATGCAAGTGCCCCGAAACAAGAAAGAAGTACAACAGTTAACGAGAAGACTGGCCGCGCTAACCAGGTTCTTGCCGAGGTCGGCAGAGAACGCCCTCCTCTTCTTCAAGCTATTGAAGAAGAAAGCAACAGGGGAGTGGAGCCCGGAGTGTGACGCCGCATTCGACAAAATCAAACAATGCTTGGCAACTCCGCCGGTCCTATCAAAACCCTTTCCCGGAGAGACGCTGTTCCTTTATCTCTCGGTTGGAGAAGAGGCAGTGAGCTCGGTATTAGTCCGAGAAGCCGAGAACGGTCAGGAACCCATATACTTTGTAAGCAAAGCACTCCAGAGCTCCGAGTTGAGGTACCAGAAATTGAAAAAATTGGCTTTCTCCATACTGACGACGGCGCGAAGACTTCGCCCTTATTTCCAAGCTCACAAGGTCACGGTCCGGACCAGCCAACCAATTCGGCAAGTGTTGCACAAGCCAGACCTGGCCGGCAGGATGATCAGTTGGGCCATAGAATTATCCGAATTGGACATCACCTATGAGGCCCGACATGCCATTAAATCACAAGCTTTGGTCGACTTCCTCCGGGAGTTAACCCCAATCAATAAGGGCATCGGCCACTTGGACCTCTGGAAAGTATACATCGACGGTTCGTCGAACTCTAAGGGAAGCGGGGTTGGAATAATCATAGAAAGCCCAGAAGGAATTGCAATTGAACATTCCCTACAGCTGAATTTCCCGACATCAAACAATCAGGCCGAGTACGAGGCACTCCTTGCCGGACTCCAACAGGCCAAGGACCTCGGGGCCCAAAGAGTTTCAGTTTTCACCGACTCCCAGCTCGTCGCCGCCCAGGTAGACGGGGCATACCAAGCTAAGGGCCCTCTCATGGCGAAATACCTGAACAAAGTGAAGGGAATCCAAGCCGAGTTGGAGGAAGTAACGGTCACGCACATCCCAAGAGGAGAAAACGTTAGGGTGGACATCCTCTCCAAGCTCGCTAGCATGAAAGGCACGGCCAACCATAGGACCATGGTACAACAGAAGCTCGAGGAACCGACCTGCGTCATGACCATATCCACCTCCACAGACTGGAGGAAACCACTTGAAGATTACCTCGAGCGCGGAATTATCCCACTAGAGACGACCGACGCTAGAAAACTCATTCGGGAGGCCGCAGTCTACACAATGGTAGACGATCAACTCTACCGAAAAGGCTTGCATACCCCAATGCTAAGATGTTTGGGCACCAATGAAAGCATATATGTTCTTGCTGAGATCCATGGAGGAATCAACAGACAACACATGGGTGCAAAGGCATTAGCAAGGAAGGCGCTGCGGGCCGGGTACTACTGGCCAACTATGGAGGCGGACTCTAAGGAGTTCGTCAAAGCATGCAATAGCTGCCAAAAGCACGCCAAAATCATTTGGTCCCCACCATCTTACTTGGAGTACATTTCGGCCCCATGGCCATTTTACAAGTGGGGCATGGACCTACTCGAACCATTTAAACCTGCCCCCAGACAACTACGATGGCTAATTGTGGCGGTTGACTATTTTACCAAGTGGGTTGAAGCCGAGCCCCTCGCCACCAATACGTCGGCCAGGGTCCGTCGTTTTATCCAACCAAGCATCTTTTCCCGCTTCAGAGTCTCGGTCGAGTTGGTGACAGACAATGGAACCCAGTTTACCGAGAGGAACTTCCAGGACATGATGGTCGACCTCGGAGTCACACACCACTTCGCCTCTATCGAACACCCTCAATCAAACGGTCAAGCCGAGGCGGCAAATAAGGTAATCCTGGACGTCCTAAGGAAAAAGATGGAGGACGCCAACACTAGCTGGGTCGAACAACTTTATAATGTGTTATGGGATTGTCGAACAATAATGCAGTCGGCCACCCAAGAAACTCCTTTCCACATGACCTACAGGTGCGAGGCCATGATTCCAGTCGAGATAGGCCAACCGTCGTGGAGAAGACGTAGGATCCTGGAGGAAGGAGAAGGATCAAATTCCAGAGCCTTGAAAACTGAGCTAGAGTTGGTGGACGAGGTCAGGACCACGGCGCACTGCCGAGACATAGCAGCCAAGCAACTCATCGTTGCCAAGTACAACCGGAAGGTTAGGCCCCAGACTTTCGACCGGGGCGACCTAGTCCTCCGGAGGGCAGACGTCGGCAATAAAAATGCCAAGGATGGAAAGCTGGCCGCAAATTGGGATGGCCCGTACCGGGTTAAGGAGAAGCTCGACAAAGGAGCCTATGTTCTCGAAACCCTGGCACGAAAACCTATTAAGAGGACATGGAATGCCGACAAACTAAGAGCCTACTACAGCTAGGCTGGGTCGGCTCGGCCTCCCAAGACGGATACATCCGGTTCGAGTTAGTTTTGCTTTAATTATTTTCAGGCTAATTTGGTTTCAGTCATTTCATTAGAGCAAGTTTTTGTTTTATGTTGTTAGCTCGTCAGAGCGAATCATTTCTTAAATTAATAAACGATTTTTTAATCGAAGTTCAATTTTAACTTTTGTAGAATTTCAACAAATAGCAAACTCTACTCAAAAAGGAATATTTTAGAGTTTAAGAAATGGTTTCAATTTGAAAAGGTTTCCCGCCAGAGGCAAACTCGAGTTTGTAACAACAAACTCGAGTTTACACATTTGTAAACTCTTTGAAGACTTTCTCTGGAGGTTCGAAACTGGAGTTTAAAGATATAGGCTCGAGTTTGAAATCCAAAATAGCCTGTCTTGCTTTCTGTTAGTAGCAAACTCGAGTTCACACATTTAGGCTCAAGTTTGGCGCTGACAAAATGTTTTCGAGTTGAAATCAATTTGTTTAACTTATCAAAAACATTCACACTTTTTTACAATTGTCAGTTATCATCAAAACACATAGAGAACTAACATTCTCCCCCTTTTTGAAGATGACAACACTTGTAAACAATTAACTACTTTCAAAAATAAGATTTGATCATTTAGAAACAATGAAAGCTAGTTTGTGCAATATATTTGCAAACCTTTAGATTTTACTAAGTGCGATTCATTTCATCAAGGTTAAGCAAACATAATTTGATCAACAATCAGAATTAAGCAGTGGATATAGCAGTTGATCAATATCAGAGATAACAGGGAATGCCAAAACAACACTTGAATTGCAATTAAAATCAGGATTGGCATTAGGATTGGCATCAAAATGAAACATTAACCATACTGTAGAATTAGAGTATAAAGCATTTTACAAAATAGCAGTAAGTTATATAGCAAATGATCAAACATTTAAAACATGCTTCTTTTCACTTCTTTTCTTCTCCCCCTTTGTCATCAGCAAACATGGGTGGATCAATTGGGGTAGTGATAATATCAGAGTGTTCAGGAGCAATGGAGGTGGCTGGTATGGTAGAAGCTGGTTCAGGGATTGTTTGGGGTATGATAGAGCTAGGATCAGCTGAAGTTGATGTACCAAAACCAAAACCAGAAGCAGACAAGGACTGATGTTGCAAAATTTTGTCCATCTTGTCACTGAGACTCATCATAGATACCAGAAGAGTTGAGATGTTGACTGATTGGTCTCCAATCTGACCACTGAGATCTTGGACCTTTTGCTTCAGCTCTTGTTGCTCAATACTGAACTATTCTTGAGAATCCACCATCTCATTGTGACCCTTGCTGACCTCAGCTATTAGTTGCTTCACTTCTGATTCTATCCTGGCAGAAAGGTCAGTAATAGCTCTGTCAATCATCTCTTTGATCCTTGCATCCAAAATAGAAGGAGGAGGAGGTGCACTATGTGCTTCTTGAACTCTAGATTGAGTGGCTCTTGATTTGGCTGGCCTGGACTGAGGTGGAGCTCTTGACTGATCAGAACCTTCATCAAGATTGATCCTCATGAGATTTAGAATATGTCTGCCAAACTTCTGAGGTTTCTTGGGTTGTTCATTTGCAGGGAGGTACCAAACTTTCTCATTGAACAAGATCACAGAAAGGAGGCTGGCAAAAGGAATTTGAGAGGATTTCCTAGAGGTGAATCGAAATTTGGTCATTTCTTTGAAAATACAGTCCCCAATATCGTGAGGAACTTGGTCAATGATAGATGCAAAGATAGGGTAATCCTTCTTTGCGAAATGGGTGAAGTTTCCACCTTTCTGCATGAGATCCCTAGTATAGATGTACCATGCAGCTCGATGCTTAGGGGGCATTGAAACAGGAGTAAAATTTAGAATTTCTAATCCCTCAGGAACTGGCTCATTCGGTTTTAGCAGTTGAAAAATCTCCCTATCAGAATAGTTCAATGATGCAACAGGTGAGGGATTTTGAATTTGAAGAAGAGAATTTAAGTATGAAGTAGATAAGGTGATCTTCTTCCCTCTAATGGTTGTGGTGATTCTCTCTTCAACTAAATTTCCATCTCTGTCTAAAAGATTGTCACTCTTCATACAATGGTAAAATATTTTGACAAGAGTGGGACTGTAGGAAGCTTTAATAGAGATTAGAGGTTCAAATTGCTTCAGCCAGGGATTAAGATCAAGATTACATTCCTCTTTTAGTTGAGCCAGGTCAACATAAACAGTGGGCAAAAGGTTTTAGGATCAAAATTTTCTTTGAACTGAGTGGCATCCTCACCAGTAAGTCTAATAGATTGGTTTGAAAAACCTTTGGGTATTGAAGAATGATTATAGATTTCAAATAGAGCAGGAGTTTCTTCAGATACCTGAGAAGAAAATTCCTCTTGATGTTGAGAGGTAGAATGAACTTGGGAACTTGCTTGTCCAGTAGCAGATACACCTGATAATTGAATATTTTATACACTTATTTTTGTCTCTTGAATAATAATTTAGGACCCTTTAGCTAATAAATAATGGCTCTTATGTTTATTTGGGCCTTGGGCCTTTTATTGCATTTTAGCCATTTTTAATAATAAAATTCCAGTTTTGTGTTTCTTCACTATTTCTACCATAACTCTTGAACCAGACATCGGATTTGCCTCATTTTTGTCTCATATTTCAGATGATTCAGAGAGCTACAATTGTTATCAAGACATCAAGAGCAAATTCGGTCAAGAAGGCGGTCAATTTTGGAGCCAAAGTTGGATGTACAATTCTGGATTTATTTTGGACCCGAATTTTGTAATTTAAGTCCAGTATTATTTTACTTCTGTTTTGGGCTAAAACTATGAGAGCCCATTTCGTTTTAGGTTATTTTTAAGTATGGCAGCTGCCACAAACATATTCATTCACGTTTTTAACATTAGAGTGGATCAAAATACAAGTTTTCATTTTCTCTCATCTGTTCTTCATGTTCTTCGCGCGTTCTTCGTGTTCTTCGTTCGTTCTTCGATTTTCCCAGCCATGATCGGCTAAACTCTTGTGATTAACCCAACGATGAGGATTCCATGATTCATCCAGAGAACTCGTGCCTAATCGGTAACTACTCGATTCTATTTTCATCTTATCGGATTCTATTTCTGGAAATAGTTCGAATATTAGATTTAATATTCGGTTTGGTTCATCCCAAGGACTTAGTTCGGACTAGGTTACAGTGTTGCTGTGCGATTTCACAGTGAGACGCCACTGTCCGGACAGATTCTAGGCGATCCTCTAGGCGAGGGAATCTCCGGATGAATGCAGAGATTTCGATTCATCCGGAACCAAACGTGGGTTAGTTGTATTTTCGTTCAATGATGGAGGTTTCTGGAATCAATTCGTTGGGTTGATCATCTTTAATCTGTCTCTGTTTATTTGATTCTGTTTGACTTGCATTTTGGTTATGTTATTTCGTTTCGTTCTATTCTGTTAAACCAAACCCCCATTTTATCATTCTGTTTCACTATTGTTATTAAACAAGCCCGCTGCAAATTCGTAGGGAAACGACCCAGGTTCCCTAATTCTGCAAATTAATTACGAACTTGGTTGTTTTGGGAGATACGGCAATTAATCTTTCCAAAAACACCCTTCTTGGTTCATTTGGATTTGTAGGTCTCAGTTACCTTTGGACCCTTATCTTTCCCTCTGTTAGAAGCTTCTTCTGGATCTGTTTGGTTCTAGGGTACACTTCCTTTTGTTCTAGACGAAGGAGACGATTGAGTCGCTGCTACACCTGGGATTGTTTTATCCACTCCAAATTTGTATCGTTTCGGAAAGGACTTTAGTCTGGTAGAACGTTCTGGTGCGGATTGAGGAGTATATTGAGGCTCTTCATGGTCGGAATTGGTGGTTGCAGAACGTTTAGGGGCCATTTTCACAAGGTTTAGTCGAACAAGATGAGAGGATTTTGGGAGAAAATAGGGTTAGGCTCGAGGGTGAAGCAAAGTGTAGGAGAACAATCAGGTTTTAAAAACATTTGACACTGCGACAAACTCGAGGCTACAAGTGTAGACTCGAGTTTGTGTAAACTTGTACTAACCTGGACTTCAAGAGTGTATGTGTGAACTCTTGAAATTCACCATTAAACTCGAGTTTAATACTTACAGGCTCGAGTTTATGAAGTTCTCTGAACTTGGTTGCTCTCTGTGTCCCGCGAACTCGAGGTTGTCACTTATAGGCTCGAGTTTGGTTTCCTTCAACAATTCCATTTCTTCTGAGACTCCCGCGAACTCGAGTTTACACTGGTAGACTCGAGTTTGCTTCTTTGACAGCTAACTTCAGCACAATGTCAGATATTCTACATACAATGATCAGCCTGCACAATAACCCTTCTAGATACTCCAATCCTTAAGTTAGCAATTAGTGATCATCAAACACATAACTAACATTAGGTGGAGGTTACTTTCAAATTATTGGGATTCACCATCCCCAATTTTCTTTTGAGGTAAATGAACTTGTTCTTCTTAAAAACTTGATAAGAATGGAAGACAAATGCTGATGTATTTGAGCAACTAAGAGAATACTGAGATTCTTGAATGATGAAGCTCAAATTCATTAGTCCAAATGACTAAAGTTCCGAATATCATCCTAGTAAGATATTCCATTAATGGTTAATGCATTAATGAACATTTATAAAGCTTGGAATAATTTGGCCAATGAATGTCTATGCAGTAGGCATAACTGATTCACAAACTGAAATATTTTCTTGAAGATAGATTTGAAACTTATGTAAGATAACTCATTAGATATGAAGTCCAACTAGTTTGAGAATGAAACTAGAAGGTTCAAGCAACACATTGAACTCTAAAGATCAATTTGTGAGGGATAGGAACCATTCAACTTAAACAAGTTTGAAGCATATTTGTCATTCAAAAATATTAGCTTCCAAATTTAAACACTTATTTGAATGCAATCAAAGTATGAATATTTTCCAAAACATGTGTATGCATTTTCACAAAAAAAAAAAAAAAAAAGAAGAGTGAATCCAAACAAATTTTAGACTTGTTTATTTCAAAAACATAAACTTATAAAAATATACACAAATTCACTTGTTTGATCATCAAAAAGATTTCACAAATTTGAGCAATATGATTTCAAAACTTTGCGATACAAACTCGAGTTTGTTTACCCAAACTGGAGTTTGCAATTTCCTTCAGAAGTCTAAACTTGAGTTTACAAACATAAACTCGAGTTTCCTTTATCCAGAGAAGAATGTCGCGATTTGATCTTTGAACCAAGTTTTGAGCAAAATCAAAACTCGAGTCATTAAATGACAAACTCGAGTTTTGGGCTTTTATAATGAAAAACAAATTTAAATTCAAAAGCTCAAAACTGAAGTTTCCAAAATGTTGAAAATGAAAGCCGGAATATTACCAAGAGGGGGGGTGAATTGGGGATATTAAATTTTCTTGCAAGTTAAACAAAAATAGCAAAGGAGGAAGAAGGAGATGGACACAAGGCAATTTATACTGGTTCGGTCCTAATCCTTGACCTACGTCCAGTCCCCGCACACACTCGGGATTCTACTATCTTTCAAGAACAATTACACACTTTGTAAACGAAGGATGGTCCTCTCACTCTCGACTCCACTCCTCCTTACAAGTTGTAATTGATACACCCGCTTGATTACACACTTTGTAACTCTTGTAGCAATTCCTCTCTTTTGAATAACACTCCCCTTACAAGTTGCAATCAAATGACCCAGTCTCAAAGTCCCAATACTTTGAGTTCCTTACAAGAAATAGTAATAGATGAATGACTCTCTCTAAGAGCAGATAAACAGAAGCACCGAAGAACAAGTGGTGACACAATCTCGAAAGTATTGCGAAAGTATTTCAGCAAGTATCTCGAAAGTATCACTCAAGAGATTGGCGAAACCAAGCTCAGGAGAGTATCTTTCTTTGATCGTTTGTTCTGCTGCATGTGTGTGTCTTCTTTGAGCCCCCATGGCTTCATATTTATACTAGTTGGATGAAGGTGTCCGTTGAAGAACTCCACCGTTTGAATTCAAAAACATTCCATTATCTCTCGCATAATCTCACTTCAATTCGTTTGAGGATTATTTGGCAATATCATAATGGTCATAATGTTAGCAACGAATTCGTTTTTGCTGTGTATGAATTTCACTCGCCCCGCTTCATTATTCCCGCATCAATTTGTTGATAACTTCCATTTTTGCAGAGATATTCTCAAAACGCGTAAATCGAATTGCCCAATTTGATTCCTCATAATCCTGCACTTTAATATTAGTATTCACAAATCACTGAGGTCAATGGTTAGGAATCAAATCATTAAAGAGTATATTAAATTGAATTGAATATCAAAATCATGATCGATATCTTGACAAAGGCGAATGGTTTTCTCCGTCAATACTCGAGTATGTGAATATCATACTCGGGTATAACTTATCCTGTGTGAGTGTCTACTTTCGAAGTTCATAACTTCCTGGTATGAACTCCGATTTGATCGGTTCAAGTCTTGTTGGAAAGCCCTTTGAGTCTACTTTCAAATGGAACCGGTTTCACCTCAATTGGATTTCTAGTTTGTGAGATATACCCAAAACATTGAGCCTTGGTCAGGAATGTGACGGTGATGTCACTCTCATTTTCACAAATTCATAGCTCTCTCATATGACCTCTGTTGGACTTGAATCTTGTGCGAATAGAACCGTTTGGATGTCTAGTTTCCAACAAAATTGGTTTCACCTTAATACGATCTCTGGTTTGGGAGATATTGTCGATTTACCAAAGGTTGCCCGAAGCTGAACATAAAACAGAGCTGAACAGAGTGTCATACTCGGGTATATAGGTTACATACTCGAGTATTGATGCTTGATACTTGAGAATGGGAGCCTGATACTCGAGTATCAATGGGAATTAGAGGCAATTCATCCCGAAGCTCGTATTTGATCATTTTAACTTCGATTTGAGCCATTCCAACTTCCATGTCACCGTGAGACTTGTAGAATCTAATTTAACAACTTGTATGATGATTTTATCATTTATCAAGTCTTCTTTCTTTCTTCTTCTCTTGATCATATTACGTTCTTCAAATATGTCCTCTTCTTCTTGTACTTGATATCTTCTTTAATTTATTCTTTCTAAAGTCTCTTATCTCCTTCTTGAGCTATAATTCAACTTGAACTAATCTACATTAAATATAGTAGTAGTTAGTCAATATAAGAGATAAATATATCATACAATCTTTTGCTCTTAAGAATGTCATCTATAAGACATCATCAAAACTAGTCAAACCCAACATTCTCCCCCTTTTTGATGATGACAAATACTTTAAGAAAAATATGTATGAATATGAAAAACTAATAAACCCAGCATATTTTTCTTGTCATTCTCTCCCCCTTATTTGTCATTAGCAAAAAGTTGAGTTAAAGAAGAACTGTTTGTAGAGACAAATAAGAAATTAAATTAGAGTAAGTTGAGGAATTTATTTTCTCTCCCCGATTTGAAATTGTTTTCATTTTTAATATGCTGCAATTTGAAATGTTTTTATGAAAACAAATTTGATAGAATTTGGAGAAGTTTTCAAAACATCTTTCACAATTAAAGCATATAAATACCAAACATGTGCAAAATTTACTGAATATAAAAGGGTAAAGTTTAGAAATGCTCATGTAGGTTCTGCAAATTGATGAATGATCAATGAAGGCTATTTGCTTGCTTTCTTCTTGTATGAGATCATTTCCATCCTTTATATAACTCGTCTGCTGAATATATCTCAGTTGGCTTCAAGAAGTTTTCTTCTACTTTGTAGAATATATGACAGCTAGCATCAAGAAGTTTTCCTCCTCCTTTTAGAGCTTAGTGTAGCTTCAAAGTGATTGATCATCAAAGCATCTTTCCTTAATTTAGAGTTGCTCTTTGTAGCACATTAAGGAATGTCCTAGTACATAACAGATTCTCCCGCCACATAAAACTTTCTTTGCAAAAGAGATTTGTTAGTACATACCAACTGTAATTCCGTAGTGATACCTCTATTACATGGTATCTCAGTTCCTAATTTTATGCATTGCCTCACGCCTTGTGCATTCAACTATCAAAATATCTCCCTTTCTATATGATATTTTCAAATTAAGGTATTGAAAGGAAAATATGATAATAACTCATCATCAAAACTAATAAATCATAGTGAGTGCGGATGAGCATTATTTATAGATAATTTTCTTCAAATCAAGGAGATGAGCTTTTAAGATAAAACACATGTTAATGTGAAACTCCCCTTAATGAATGCATTATCTCTAGTAATACCAAATAATAATGTGATGAAGATTAAGCATAGTGAAAGCATTCTTAGGGAAAATGACATTATTAAAGAGAACTTTGTTGTTAAGTGAATGACACACGTATTCACGCATCTTTCCCAATTGGAATAGAATACTTGTTGATTTAAGTGATGCACATAGAAGAGAATTGCATTGAATGAACCACTTTTGAAATGATGCAGTGATCTTTAAAATACATAACAAGCACGCACAAGACTAGAGAAAGATGAAGCAATGCTAGCTTTTGTAAGATCTACAAAATAGTGCAGCATGATTTTTGAATGAATAAATGACACACAACTTTGTCAAATGCTGCATTAAATCAGAGAGGCATTCTGACAGGTGTGTAATGTGAACACTTGAATTTATATGATGTGCAAATTGATCATTAAGCATCGTGTGGATGATTCAGGATGATTTTCGAAGATGATAGTGTACAAGACTCAAGTATTGCACTTACCTACTTGAGTATGATCCATCGCAATAGCTTCCTCGGTTCGTCGACTCGAGTATTGCTTGAGGGTGCTCGAGTATCATCGCTTATCTCGCTTATTGCATTTAGTCTCGCCTTGACAGTACTCAAGTATGAATCCAGGATACTCAAGTATTGGTCTATTTCCCTTTCTAATGATATGAAAATCCCGATATTACTTGAGTATTGCTACATATACTCGGGTATTAGCAGATCAAAGCTACTTGTTGAAAATCCTACAAAACAAAGTACTAGACACTCCTTGCTACTCAATATCTCTTTGAATGCACATAAGATTAATCACAACAACTCTTGTGCTATTATAATTTAACTATATAATATTTGAGCAAAGAGCAAAACACTTCAAAGATCAAAAAGCATAATTTTTATCAAATCAAATAAGTTTAGGCCAATGATTCAAGAGGGTAATAATCATGTCAAGAATGTCATTCCTCAATGACAATTTGGAAATACACTTTAAGTAGAAAAGATGTCATTGAAATGAATCTCATGTAATCCATGGATAAGATTAAAATTTCAAAAATGATAATGAAACATGCAGATTGTTTCAAATCTTGAATGTTCTTTCAAACTAAAATAATGCATCAAAACTTTCATGAGTGAAAGATTCATTTTGAAGTATATTTGAAAATCAGTGCATACTAAAAACGAAAGTCAATAGTTTGAATATATCAGTATGCTTGATTAGAGAACATGTTGAACATTGCAGTTAACATGTAGAAGAATTTTTCTCAAAAGCAAAAGTCATGAAGGAGAGTACTAAAGAAACATTCTTAGCACAACAAAACATATGTAAGCACAATGACTTTGCTATTGACCAGAAGATAATCTTGCATCTTAGAATTAGAAATGAATGATCAAGGCAAGACTATGAATACAGTTACTCAAAATAAGGATGGAAGACAAATGTTGATGTACTTGAGCAACTAAGAGAATACCATGATTCTTGAAAGATGAAGTACATATTAATCCAAATGATTTGGCTTTCAGAAGATTATCCTAGTAGGTTAATTATTCCATTAAAGGTTAATGCATTATCATTCAATGCACTAATAAACATTTATAAAGTCGGGAATAACTAGGCCTTTGAAAAATTTATGAATTAAGCATAATGATTCATAAATCGAATTCTTTTCTTGAAGATAGGCTTGAAACTGTTATATGAATAACTTAATAGATATGAAGTCCAACTAGTTCAAGAGTGAAACTAGACAGTTCAATCAATACATTGAATTCTAAAGATGAATATGTGAGGGATAGAAAATGTTTATTTTAAACAAATTTGAAGCATATCTCATTAGTCAAGATACAACATTAACTTCCAATTTGAAACATCATTTGAATGCCCTCAAAGTATGAATATTTCAAAATGTTTGTTTGCATTTTCACAAAACAAGGTGAATCAAACCATTTTTAGAATTGTACATTTCAAACACATGAAATCAGAAAATAATGCACATATTAACTTTTGGTCCATTTAGCAATCTGAAAAACATTTTGAAAGACATAAATGATTGATTGCTAATGGAATGCAATAATGGACAATTATTCATTACCCAAATATTAATCTCATATAAGCATAGAATAGGGTAAGAGTTAGATATCACCGTAATTCCCTTTGTCCTTGTAGAAGCTTGCTTGATTAAGGTAGATTGATGTAGACGTCTCCTTTCACCATTAACATCAAGCATAGCCTATTTTAGCTTCCTCAAGACTTGAATTATTTCTCTATGTTGCATTCTTGAGAGGCTTTTTCTTATCCTACAAAACCATATAAGTCTTTTTCTTTCTTGGTATCCAACCTTACTTGGATCCAATTAATGTTAGCTTGTAGGAACCAAAATTCACATGCTTTTAGGAATATGATCAATTCAATATAATTGAGCATAATGAACTAAACATGATTTTATGCATAAAAGAGATATTTTCTTTTCAAATCATCATGTATGCATAAAGAATTAAGCTATTGAGTATTGCAATCTCTTTATAAACTTACTAAGTGGATTTTTAAGGGATAAAAAAAATGATTTCAAAATAGTTTGCAATGCTCATTTCTAAAGCTATAAAAGTAAAACCTCAATGAATATTTCAGATGATAGGAGATGAGGTTTTATCATTGTATACCTTTTACCTTAGATACTTGGGGGATCAATTTTGCTTACCCATTGCCTCTTATGTCTTTCGATGGGTTTCTGCAAAGTTCTCTTAAAGGGTATAGACTTCATGTGTCTTTTGCTTGGCACTTGAGAGGATCTCCTTTTCGGTTCATAAGAAACTCTTTGATTCCTCATCTTCTCTGCACCTTTGTGTCTATTATTTTTGAAATTAGTCTCGCACACACAAGGCAATAGATGGACATTTTGGTACCCACTTATACTTGGGTCCTTCACTGTTAGTTTGAACCTTAGGGAAAACATAAGTTCCCTTTGGTACCCATTGATAGTTACCAACAGGTTTATCTCTTCTATCACTCCTATGAAAGCAAGATGAAGTACTATGTCCCTTTCGGTTACAATAATTACAATGAGCAAATGGATTTGAGGTATGAACGATTTCTGAAAATAATTTAAATAATATTTTCCACCATTTTTCTTTTTACCTTTCTTTTTATCAAAAGTAGGATTATATCCTATGCCTGATCGGTCATTAGTAAACCTTTGAGCTTTCAAAATAACATTTAGCATTTCACTACCTTTTGTGAATTTCTCAAGAGTTTTTGTAAGACACTCATTCTTTTTCTTCAAAATAAGGCATTCATCACAAATGTTATTTTCAGGGGTAGAGAGATTTTCTACTTGCTGTTCAAGAGTTGTATTCTTCTTTTTCAAAACAATATATTTTTCAGCAAGTTTTTCAAACTCATTTTGAACAAGATTGTATTCAACAAACAATTCATCATAAGTGGGCTTTGCATCATTATCAGGGCAATTTGGGTAAACCGAATTTTCACAAGAAGTTGATGGTGAATTCTTTGTTTGTTGTTTAAGCAGTTTGTTTTCCTTTCTGGTAGTAATAAGTTCTTTTGCAATCTTTTTGAATTCAGAATGTAAATCATTGTATTCAGAAAGTAACTCATCATAAGTGGGTTCAGAATCACATACCTCTTCGTCGTTATCTCGAATGTTCCTCTTCGCAACCAAACATATATTTGTAATTTTTTCTTCTTCTATGCCGGAGATTCCTTCGTATGAAGTTTCTAAGACTTTCCTCATCTCCTTGGCGGTAGATAGATTGCAGATGCGGGAATACTCCTTTTGACTGAGAGCAATTTCAGGTAATATTCATTCCATGATCTTATCTCGGGATGTTAAGCCCAACTGAGAAACCAGCTCTGATACCAAATGAAAGCCAGAATATTACCAAGAGGGGGTGAATTGGGGATATTAAATTTTCTTGCAAGTTAAACAAAAATAGCAAAGGAGGAAGAAGGAGATGGACACAAGGCAATTTATCTTGGTTCGGTCCTAATCCTTGACCTACGTCCAGTCCCCGGACACACTCGGGATTCTACTATCTTTCAAGAACAATTACACACTTTGTAAACGAAGGATGGTCCTCTCACTCTCGAGACTCCACTCCTCCTTACAAGTTGTAATTGATACACCCGCTTGATTACACACTTTGTAACTCTTGGAGCAATTCCTCTCTTTTGAATAACACTCCCCTTACAAGTTGCAATCAAATGACCCAGTCTCAAAGTCCCAATACTTTGAGTTCCTTACAAGAAATAGTAATAGATGAATGACTCTCTCTAAGAGCAGATAAACATAAGCACCGAAGAACAAGTGGTGACACAATCTCGAAAGTATTGCGAAAGTATTTCAGCAAGTATCTCGAAAGTATCACTCAAGAGATTGGCGAAACCAAGCTCGGGAGAGTATCTTTCTTTGATCGTTTGTTCTGCTGCATGTGTGTGTCTTCTTTGAGCCCCCATGGCTTCATATTTATACTAGTTGGATGAAGGTGTCCGTTGAAGAACTCCACCGTTTGAATTCAAAAACATTCCATTATCTCTCGCATAATCTCACTTCAATTCGTTTGAGGATTATTTGGCAATATCATAATGGTCATAATGTTAGCAATGAATTCGTTTTTGCTGTGTATGAATTTCACTCGTCCTGCTTCATTATTCCTGCATCAATTTGTTGATAACTTCCATTTTGCAGAGATATTCTCAAAACGCGTAAATCGAATTGCCCAATTTGATTCCTCATAATCCTGCACTTTAATATTAGTATTCACAAATCACTGAGGTCAATGGTTAGGAATCAAATCATTAAAGAGTATATTAAATTGAATTGAATATCAAAATCATGATCTGATATCTTGACAGTGCGAACTGGTTTTCTCCGTCAATACTCGAGTATGTGAATATCATACTCGGGTATAACTTATCCTGTGTGAGTGTCTACTTTCGAAGATCATAACTTCCTGGTATGAACTCCGATTTGATCGGTTCAAGTCTTGTTGGAAAGCCCTTTGAGTATACTTTCAAATGGCACCGGTTTCACCTCAATTGGATTTTTAGTTTGTGAGATATACCCAAAACATTGAGCCTTGGTCAGGAATTTGACGGTGATGTCACTCTCATTTTCACAAATTCATAACTCTCTCATATGACCTCTGTTGGACTTGAATCTTGTACGACTAGAACCTTTTGGATGTCTAGTTTCCAACAAAATTGGTTTCACCTTAATACGATCTCTGGTTTGGGAGATATTGTCGATTTACCAAAGGTCGCCCGAAGCTGAACATAAAACAGAGCTGAACAGAGTGTCATACTCGGGTATATAGGTTACATACTCGAGTATTGATGCTTGATACTTGAGAATGGGAGCCTGATACTCGAGTATCAATGGGAATTAGAGGCAATTCATCCCGAAGCTCGTATTTGATCATTTTAACTTCGATTTGAGCCATTCCAACTTCCATGTCACCGTGGAGACTTGTAGAATCTAATTTAACAACTTGTATGATGATTTTATCATTTATCAAGTCTTCTTTCTTTCTTCTTCTCTTGATCATATTACGTTCTTCAAATATGTCCTCTTCTTCTTGTACTTGATATCTTCTTTAATTTATTCTTTCTAAAGTCTCTTATCTCCTTCTCGAGCTATAATTCAACTTGAACTAATCTACATTAAATATAGTAGTAGTTAGTCAATATAAGAGATAAATATATCATACAATCTTTTTGCTCTTAAGAATGTCATCTATAAGACATCATCAAAACTAGTCAAACCCAACAGAAAATAGGCAGAACTCTCTGCTTGACCAAAACTCGAGTTTTCAAAAGTTAACTCAAGTTTTCTCATTCTTTGGAAACAGTGAAAACTTCTCTGTAAGGCCGAAACTCGAGTTTCCTCGTTTATGAGAAAATATTGAAAATTTTTGTCAAAAAGAACAATGGAGTTTTCTTACGTTTAAAATAGAGCATTACTCTCGGTATGGTGCAAACTCGAGTTTGGGAACTCAAACTCGAGTTTCCTTAAAATAAGAAAACCATTGAAAAACGCTCAGCCAAGCGCAAACTGGAGTTCATTAGGACAAACTCGAGTTTGCTTAAAGTATGAAATTTTTGAAGAAAAAAAACTCTTGGCCCGACGGAAACTGGAGTTTGCAATGCTAAACTCTAGTTTACACCTTCTAAACTGGATTTTGCATTTCTAAATTGAAGTTTGGCTTTGATAGTAAAATTGTTGATTGAGATTGAATAAGTTTCGAAACCTTTTAACTTAACCAAAGACAAACCATAAATATAATCATAGTATGAGGTAAGAATTAGATATCACCGTAATTCCTCTCATCCTCATAGAAGCTTGCTTGATTAAGATGGATTTGATGTAGATGACTCCTTTTCCAATGTTCACCATCAACATCAAGCATAGCTTGTTTAGCTTTCTCAAGACTTGGATCATTTCTCTATGTTGCATTCTTGAGAAGCTTTCTTTGATCCTACAAAACCGTATAAATCTTTTTCTTTTCTTGGTATCCAACCTTACTTGGATCCAATCATCGTTAACTTGTAGGAACCAAATTTCACATGCTCTTATAAATATAATTACAAACAGGAAATTGAGCATAAAGAATTAAGCATGACTTTATGCATAAAAGAGATATTTTCTTTTCAAATCATCATGTATGCATAAATAATAAACTATTGAACATTGCAATCCATTTATAAACTTATTAAGTGAATTTTTAAGGAATGTGGAAAATCAATTTCAAAATAGTTTGCAATGCTCATTCCTAAGGATACAAAGTATAAACCCTCAATGAATATTTAAGATGATAGGAAATGAGGTTTTACCATTGTATACATTTAGCTTAGGTACTTGGAGTATTGCCTTTGCTTACCCACTGATTCTTCATATATTTTATTATGGGTGTCGGCAAGGCTCTCTTAGAAAATATAGACTTCAAGAGTCTTCTGTTTGCTACTTGAGAGATTCTCCTCTTAGGTTCATGAGAAACTCTTGGAATTTTCTTCCTCTCCTCTGTACCTTGATGTCCATTGATATTCAAATCATCTTGCATACATGGAGTAATAGATGGACATTTTGGTACCCACACTACTACAAAACAGGGCTACGACGTCCTATTTTTAGCATATTTGACGTCCTTTTTCCGCGGGACGCCTATCTGGGGGGCGCCGTAGGTAAAACTTACGGCGTCTAATTTTAAAAATTAGACGCCGTAAGTCCCTGACTTACGGCGTCTAATTTTTAGAATTAGACGCCTTAAGTATGGCACAAATGACCTTCCAAAGTATAATTAAGACGTCTAATTATCAAAATAGGACGTCATAAGTTAGGACTTACGGCGTCTAATTTTATTAATTAGACGTCGTAAGTCAGACTTACGGCTTCTAATTAATAAAATTAGACGTCGTAAGTCTATTTTTTTGAAAAAAAAAATCAGCTCTTTTTTGCAAGGAACCAGCTTAGAACTAGGCGAGGATTTAGGCCAAAATATCCTCCCTCAAGCAAGGAAAATAGCAACATGAATACAGATAAACATGCACAACTAGGATTCATACATGAAGTATAAATTAATGCTTGATCTAAACATGAAATAAACAAGATTTGCATATGTACCAGCTGTTGTGCAACAATACTCAATTGTTGAAGTTACTAGATCCAAATCCTATTAAGAGCAAAAAAATGGTCACTTAGTTATTCAGCTTATGGTGAAGATAATATCAATGGCTAAAAACTAATAAGTACCTAACAATTTCTCCCACAAACTCACACACAAATGCACCTTTTGGCAGCTCCTCTAAGGTACGAAGACCCCATCCTTTTCCTTCTGAAGTAAAAAATACCTAAAATACAAAAGATTGAGAGAAAAGATGTATGAGTTCAAATGCATTTATGAACAACCGATCCATTAATGTCGTGTCAAAGTAGAAGAAAACACATGTGACAACTAGAAGCACTATTTTGCAAAGAAAAAACAACAATTAAATCAGCACTTGTATAAGATTTCTTAAGCCCCCACCGCAAATTGAATGAGATTCCTCGTTGGACAACCCTATTGCCATCTTGTTTCACACAACCACACTTTACCCAACATTCTTTGATAAATTTTCTCTTTAAGTGTCCTTTACATGGTTCAAGCAATGGTAAAATAAGTGTATGAGAAAGAACAATGCTAATGGGAAACTCTAATATGTTATTTATAAATTAAGTAGATGCAAACATCTATTATGTTGACATGAATGTATAAATATGCCAACTTGCGGACAAACATAATAACATCACTTTTCTCGGCATCTACATCAATAAGAAATTCCACTGCCACCGAGATCAAACCACTCAATGCATTAGTTCCTTTAGTGAAGTATAGAATGCCCAATATACAATTACAACAACCAAACCTTGAGGTGGTGGAGCACTCAAGCATGAGATCAGAACCAGTGCATTGAGAATTGAGTCATTTAGGAGGATAACTATTAGGATACAGACTTGAAATATTATACAAGAGTCCAAATCTTGGTATAGTTTGGTTTCGATTATGATATCAATATTCAGGTTTATGACTCACTTGAAATTGTAGCCACTTCCTGGTTGCAGTACCTCTGGTGCCATCCTGAAAACAAAGACAGAGGACACAATTAGGGAAGTAAATGCCAATTTATGTAGTAGTGAATGTTTTTTTTAATTTTACATGCAGTTAATTAGTTTAACTACAATATGCATATGAAACCCCTAATGGTTAACAAATTCATTAAATCAGATGAATTTTGCTAAGAATATAATACATCATCACATAAAAACATATATATTCACCTTAATGCTTGTTGCAGTTACTGTAATACCTAAGCAAACAATGATATGGAAGTTAAGTAGAGAATAGATACCTGCAACTTATATTCACCTTTCTTATTCACTAAGAAAAATTTCAAACAAAGGAACACCAGCAGCAGAGGTGGCAAGTTGCCTGGAAAAATATGGCCAGAATAAATTCAAAATCAAAGGCCTCATAATTTAGCAGGATTTCCCAAAAAAAATAAAAATCGACAGTTTGTTCAGAAAAACATCTTAATGTCCAATTAGCCCCCAAGACAACCAAATCATAGGTTACTTGTCACGGGCATTGCTGCCAAGAGCAACTCCTGATCTTTTCAGTCTTGTTCTAGCAACTCTTGCCAATGTCATTGTTGAACAACCAGCTCTGTGAAAAACAGAAGTTTATTGGTTTTCAATGTGCTTAACCATACAAAGGAATAGGCACAGATCCAAAGCAAAGAATCATAGATGTTATATTAGTTTCATGTAAAAGCACCAATATATATACGTGGGGTGGAGTAGAAAATACAGAGCACGAGCAGCGACAAGACAAAAGACAATTGAAGTTTGGTCATATGGTGTCAACCATAATTTCCAAGAACTTATTATAAGGAAACAAAAATTCAATTAGCTTTACTCGTGAGCTACTGGAAGATACAAAGAAAAAAAAAACCGTAAAATTTAGATACTCTAGGAATGGAAAATGATTGTGTGAACTGGACACAAGTACCTATCACATCGAATATTAGAAACATGGTTGGAACAATAATGTATGAAGATATGTCTAAAATTAGCATGATGAATTGATGATGCAATCAGAAACGTTGCCTGGAAAATAAAAATTTTAAAATGAAAAGTAACCTAGTTATTACTTATTAGATTACCAAAGATCTGGGGGGCAGGCTCTTAATCGAAGAAACCAAGATTTTTAACCGAAAAACAGTGTTCAAAAGAACCAAAAGCATATATATATATTACCGAACAGCTAAGGAGCAATGTGACAAAGGCATACTTACACAAAGCATCGTGAAGACCAAAACGGAAATAACTTCAAATCTCATAGATAATTCTCATTATTGATCAATTCGTAGTTAAAGAAAGTAAATATCACTAATCATGCTTCAGTCGTATGCACAAAGTTTGGCAACTGGGCAACTGACTTAAAGTAGGAAAGAGCAGCATTAGGCTCTGCGATTGACTTGAGAACACTCATAACTTCTTCAGATGACACTTTATCTCTTCTCATCTCATTTACCACAGCCACCTCATGTGAACAATTTGTTCCAATACCAGCTTGCTTTATTCCATGTTTCTTCCCATTCGTAGACCCATTGGGTAAAACCTTCATATTTACATAATTCCTCCGCCTTGACCACCCATTATAGTTAAAAATGAAGATATTACCATCTGTCAAGGCACAATTATATGATATACTACTGCAGCACACGTTTGAAGCAAATAGGTTTCCATATTTATAAGAAGCATATGCCATTAATGCGTCGATCCCAGTAGATGAAACTCAACAGAGAAGCAAAAGTAACATACACAGGACCAGACAGCACCAGATTCAGAAAGGAGCATCTAGAAGGAAACAAACAATTGTTGAGCTTGCGACGCATTTGGAAGCCTAGGCTAACTCAACACTAATTGAAATCCATGGTGAATGAGGAATAGAAGCTACCTGAAGGTGTGATGGCAACGGCGGCGACCAAGGCAACAGCGGCGAGTCACGATGACTGTGCGAAAAACCCGACGAGCACGAGAAGGACCACGAAGGTCCGACAGTGTGAGAGATCGAGGAGGCAAGGAGGACGGTGAATGAGAGAGGACGGAGAACAGAGGAGGTACGACGGAGAGGGGGATGACGGAGCCACGACCGATGAGAGAAGACATGGCGGGCCAGGGTTGAGATCGGATTTCGATAGGGAAATGGGTATCGCGGGAGACGAAGAGGGAGGAGGTACGGTAGAGAGGGGGAAGACGGAGCAACGGCCGATGAGAGAAGACACGGCGGCCCAGGGTTGAGATCGGATTTCGAGAGGAAAATGTCCTGGGTATCGCGGGAGATGAAGAGGGAAATGACTGGGGGAGAAGATCGAAGAGGGAATGGGTTTTGGGAAAAATATACACTGACTACAGCGTCTAATTATACTACTTAGACTCGAAAAGTGTTAAAATTTTCCAATTTTGGCGTCTAATTAGATACTTAGACTCCAAAAGTGTTTCCTTTAACGCAATTTCACTTGTTATTGGCGCTAGAGCCCTGCTTTTGACGTCTAAGTATTATACTTAGACGCCAAAAATCACCTCTTAATTACAAAAAGGCCACCGCGTTGTTTTTTACTTCCTATTTTAATAATAGGACGTCGATATGGGAAGTAAAAGCCATTTTCTGTAGTAGTGCCACTTATACTTGGGTCCTTGATTGTTAGTAGTGGACCTTACTTGTCCTTTTGGAACCCAAACAAATTTATTTCTCACATTATAATTTCTCCTAATATAGCATGTGTGAGAAATATGTCCAGATTTACCACAATAATTGCAAACAAAATGATGATGTGCATTATGAGATTTTATGCAAGTATTGTGTCGGTTGTCAGAATGGAAATTTAAGTAAATCTCATTTGAATAATCTTTCTTCCCAATAAACTTTCCAAAGATCATTGTTGAAAACATTTTTGCTTTTCAAACTAGAATCAATAATTGGTTGGAAAACAATTTTATGCAATTGATCAAAATCACTTTTCTTAACTACACAAGAAGAATTGGAATTGTTTACCACATGTGCATCTTGAGCTCCAGACAGTGATTGATCATAATTGTCCATGAGCTCTTCTTGGGAATCATCTCTCTCTTGTTCTTCTGTATTGACTAGATCAAGGAAGTGTTCTAAGATTTCTCCTTCTTCACTCTCCACTTCCAATTGTTCATCAATTGTGGATACATAGCTTATAGTTTCAGATGAACTGTCAATACTTTCAACTTCAACATATTTGTTAGAAGCATATATAGAATCAAGAGTATCCCAAATATCTTTAGCACTAGAGCAAAATTTTATTTTCTCGAAATCATTTTCTTTCAATGCACTATATAAAATTTTCATTGCTCTAATGTTCAACGAAAACATTTTCTTTTCCTTTTGAGTCCAATCCATTCTTGGTTTGTAATAAAAAACATTTGTAAAAAAATTCCACATATCAAAATCAGTTGCTTTGATAAAACTATTCATTCTAGGTTTCCAAAACCAAAAATCAATATCTTTGAAAAACGGTGGAATCATATAATCAAAACCTTCTGAAAACGAGCAACACCAAAAATTAGCCATTGTTAACTCTTGAGACTGTGAAGTTCTTTAAACAAGAGCCTAGCTCTGATACCAAATGAAAGACTTGGCTATCACCCAAGAGGGGGTGAATTGGGTGTTTGATTAAAAACTTAGAACTTTCAATATCTTTTCGCAACTTACTGAAAGTAATTTGAATGACAATAGTAATTTACAAAGTGATAAAATATCATTCAAACATATATGCTGGGAATGTAAGAGATAAGGGAAGAGAATATGCAAACTGTGATTTATACTGGTTCGGCCCAATCCTTGACCTACGTCCAGTCCCCAAGCTCTGCTTGAGATTTTCAATCCACTATCTTCTTTCAACTTGATTACACGTTCTGTACTTGAAGTAATCCTCTCACTAGGATTCACTCCCCCTTACAAACTGTAATCAATACACCCGTTTGATTACACACTCTGTACTTGAAGTAACCCTCTCACTAGGATTCACTCCCCTTACAAGCTGTAATCAACACAATGGGTTTCCCACTCAAGATCACCCAATCTTGAGTTACTCACAGATAGAAAGATAGAATGGTTACAAATAAATCTTCTCTCTCTCAGAACTGAATGGATAAACACTTAAGTACAATACAGCTCATTTCACTCTTTATGATAAACTATGTAGACATTGAAAACAAAGAGTAAATGATATGAAAATCAGAGTATTAGCATGATGAAGATGTGAGCTTGTGTCTCTGCTAATTTCTGTCTTGAATATGTCTTCTTTTATAGGTAGAGATCAACATATGACCGTTGTAATTCATAATGTGACTGTTGGAAACATTGCATGTTGTTTAGTTGAAGTTTTGGTCTTCTTCTCTCTCTACACTTTGGTTAATCCAGCTTTGCAGAGGTTTAGACTTGACCTTCTGACTTTTAGTTTGTTGGAAGAGCAGCTTACTGGATGTGGAAGGAAACTTTAATTCCTTCAAAACGTGTGGAGAAAGGTTGTTAAGAAGCATGCAAGTTTTTTGCACTTTTGCATTTAATGTTCTGACTCTACTTTATGCTTTATGCTAAATCTCCATTTAATATTGTCTAAATCATCTAAAACTCACTAACAAACTAATTAAACATAGTTACGAATAGTTATGAGTGATGATATGAAGTATTTGATTCAAAGACAAAAGTTTCGTAGATTCGTTTGAGTTCGAAATTCAAATTCAGCGATGCAAACTCGAGTTTGTTCATCAAAACTGGAGTTTGTAAATATTTTCAGGTACCAAACTCGAGTTTATAATTATAGGCTCGAGTTTAGAGCATAGTCGAAGAAACCATCGTGAAAAACATTTGAAACACATTTTGAGTAAAAGTTAAACTCGAGTCTATTAGTGACCAAGCTCGAGTTTGACACTATTCATGTCAAAAATAAGTTTTACTTCTCAAAATGTAAATTGGAGTTTATAAATCCAAAATGAAGTTCTCAAAATAAATTTTCTCTCTGTAAAGACCAAACTCGAGTTTACAAATCCAAACTCGAGTTTACCTTAAATAAGTAAACCTTTGAAAACTCTTGGCTAGAGGCAAACTGGAGTTTAAAGAAGTAGACTCGAGTTTGGAAAAGATATAAAAACTTGAAAGCTCTCTGCCAATGGAAAACTCGAGTTTGCAATTGCAAACTCAAGTTTACAAGTTTTGTAAACTCTTTATGTTTCTCAAACCACAGTGAAAACTCTACACAAAAAGAATAGGCTTGAGTTTGTATCTGCAAACCCGAGTTTACATCATTTGTAAACTTTTGTAGAATTTCAACAAATAACAAACTCTACTAAAAAGGAATACTATAGAGTTTAAGTGTAACATCCCGTTTTCACAAGCAGTATAAACTTTTTTTTTCATCAAACATCATTTGTAAACATCAGAGTAGTTCACCGGAGCGATTGAGTAACTGATATATATATTAAAATACCCATGGTAGCATGTCTTGCTGTTTAAACAGCGGTACAAGAGTGTTTCAAAAGTATAACAGAAAGAAGTCTTCAGCCGCGATTCCTAGGAGTGCTGCTTGTCCTTCTCCTCGAACCTCGGTCCTCCCGATCCTGAAGCTAAGTTAAGTGTCGGATGATAGACAACGATACGGTCGGATACGGACAACGATACGATGGAGTATAGACAATAGTACAGTCGAAATGCAGACAATAGTACAGTGGATGTATGCAGACAATAGTACAATCGGATGTACGAGACAATAAAATGCGATCGGATATACAGAACAATAGTACAGTCGGAGTACAGACAATAGTACAGTCAGAGTACAGGCATGACAGACAATAGTACGTCAGAGTACAGACAATATACACATATGCATACAATAAACATCAGAGTTAAGGTTACCAGTACGCGAACGTACCTTCGTTGACGGTAGACGGTACTTCCGTCGGAAATCGTACTTTTTTACGGAAAACTGCGAAACGTCCAACAGTGGCACGTCGGGCAGCGTAACGGCAGCAAATCAGAGTTTCTGATATCCTATAAGGGTAATATCACTTTCATTAGTGATTTGACATTACGACTGGCATTTTAGGTAAAAATTACCATTTTGCCCCTATACCCCTAATTGGCGGAATTTCGCCAGCACTTCGTTACTTTGGCTCCGATTTTCCAAAATTTCGCCAGAATTTCGACCCAATGATAATTTTCGAAATTCTAGACTATTATAGCCCTATCATATGATATCCAATCATGCTTGAAAAAATTAAAGGCTATACTAGCATTACTACTCTAACTATTGAAAGAACTACGGAAGCTTAAAGCTCGGTACCGAAAAACTTACACAGAGCTTCGCTTCAAAATTCCCCAGGCTCCTCCTTCTCTCTTCTCTCTCTCTAAATTCAGCCAAAGCACTTGAGAAATGGTGTGAATTTTTGAAGAGGAAACAAGGCTATTTATAGAAGAAAGTAAGGACATAAAGGGGATTTTCCAATTTGTTCTTAACCATAGGATGCAACTTGTTGAAGAAGGCAAGATCTCAACCTCTCCGTCTCTTTGGTCGACATACAAGGCTGACGTGGCAGCCAAAGATTGGTCAAAAAGTGGTGACTCATGCTTGCTTTATGACTGTACCGATAGAATTCCCCGATCGGTACCCGATTCGCGTAATTTTGGAAAAATCTCAACATTCTGGATTTACAACTTTGAAGACATATTCTCACTTATTAGAAATGTCCAAGTTAACCTAAATTTTTATTCCATATAGGGCTCCAACAGTCAGTCTGAAGTTCCTCGAAAAGCGTGCCCGGCTACGGAACGAATTTCTGGAATCATCAACTTCTGGACAAAAATTCACTGATTCCAAATATGTCCAGATAATTTCAAACTCATTTCTAGATGTTGAGTTAGAATTTATTTTCTTTAGATCTAAAAATGTGCCTATCTGCATTTTTCCCTATTTCGTCCTATTAGGAAAATGCTCTACCGGCTTCGGAATTCACTTCCGGAAAAGGTCACTTGAAAGTAAAAACTCACTGATCAATATTTTACCTTGACTTTAGCAATCCTATTCCTGTTTCTCTAGATAGGATCCGTTTCCTATTTATTGTGTTACTATTCACTATATTTAATTATAATATTAAAATATTACAAGTTTACAAAATATCTAGATATTATAAATTTTCATTCTTATCTCATTTCCTTTGCAAATTTTCGGCTGGCCCTTTTAATTATTTAATAAATATTTATTTTTTAATTAATTAATTATTTATTTATTTAATTTTTCCCAAAAATTCCACAAAAAATCCCTAATTGGTCCATTCTTGTATTTAGGCTTAAAAAATACCTAAACTCAACTATTTTTCTCCAAAATTTCCAACTAATTAGCAAATATGTTTTTACTAATTCTTGGCCAAAAACCACTAATTTTAGGGTTTTACATAATTATCTTTGAATTTCCTTCGCTTAAGCTTAAGTAATTAGCCAATAATTACCTAATTACTTTCTTATCAATAGTTGATAATTTTCTTAATTAGAATGCCTCATTACCTCATAAATTCAGCCCTGACATCTTTGTTTTCATGTCTTCTGCATTATTTTAGGATTTACGAGGGTATTTTGGTCATTTCAATACTTTTTGGACATTCTTATACAATTTCTCCAAGTTTGTAATTTAATAAATTACCTAAATTAGGGACAATATCCTTCCCTATTCCAAATAAATATTTTCTTGCCTCTTTATAATTTTCACAGGGTATTTCATAACCAGTAAATATTTTAGGGACCTATTTGCAAACTTCTAAACGTTTTAGGGACCTAACTGCAAATTATTCTTTTTCAAGAGAAACTCCCCCAAGAATGAGATAAATTCTTCACAAGATCTTTGAGATCCTATATTCACCTATTTCCAATAGGTATTATTTACTCAATATGATACTTATCATAAATGAGATTTTCAGGGTATTACATTAAGAAATGGTTTCAATTTGAAAAGGTTTCCCACCAGAGGCAAACTCGAGTTTGTAACAACAAGCTCGAGTTTACACATTTGTAAACTCTTTGAAGACTTTCTCTGGAGGTTCTAAACTGGAGTTTAAAGATACAGGCTCGAGTTTGAAATCCAAAATAGCCTGTCTTGCTCTCTGTTAGTAGCAAACTCGAGTTCACACATTTAGGCCGAGTTTGGCGCTGACAGAATGTTTTCGAGTTGAAATCAATTTGTTTAACTTATCAAAAACATTCACACTTGTTTACAATTTTCAGTTATCATCAAAACACATAGAGAACTAACAGATTAGTCTCTTGTCATTTTATATACACCATAATGTGTTTATTTGTTTTTTGGTTCAAAAGCATTTTTTGTCAATTGCTCTAAGATGAGTCCAATTTTAACCTGATCTTTCTGATTACTCACTTTTACTGTATAAACTTTCACATAGGCATGCTTGTTTGAATCTAGATGAAGTGCAAGGGCTGCATGAAGTAAAGGTTGAGGCTTATTCATTCTTTAATGGTCAATTACATGGAAACAGAGTTTGGGTAGGTTAGTTTGGCATTTTTGTATATAATCAAGAGGTTGCATTTGAGTGGATGTCAATAGCTTGTGAAAGAAGTCGAGATGAAGTTCACCTTGCTTGTTGTGTTTAAAATCTGCTGATGGTTCTTGCTTTTATACTTGCTTGAATATGTGACAATGTTGTTTATGGCATTGGAGTCACTTTGATAGAGCCATTACAGTACTCATCCCTTTTCAGCCAAGAAATGCATATGGCTACCCAGATGATTTTGAAAGGCAAGTGAGATTGTATCACTGATAATTGGCCCATAAGCTTTTAATTCGCCCCTGTGGTACTTCAAGAATCATTTCAAAGTTAAGTTTATGTCAAGGATCAATAGTATATGGCAGTGATAGGATATTCAAACTGAAACTTGAATTTTGCATTTATCCAAGAATGGGCTTTATTCATCCTTTTTAAAACACTGTTAGAACTAATAGCAAATATTAATTTGTTAAAATTATAGCAAAATAAATTGACATAGGGAAGAAAATAGGTTGATTTTAAGAATAGAAGGTAACAGGAAGAAATGAATTCAGATATGTTACTTAATTACATGCTGGTTCGGAGTCCATTTTGACCACATTGTGCTGCAACTTTCTTCTGGTTAAGATGACAAGAAAGTGGAATTTGACTAAATCAAGATGTGTTTATTTCTTCTAGTCTTGTTTTTCCTTTATATTTTTTTTATTTTTTAATGCATTTAAAGCTTTGCTTAAAAAATAATAATTCGGGGGCTGTTACACACCTACCGGCCTCGCCCTTTCGGGTAGCGGGTAGTGTGATCCTTTACTTTTTATACATTTCTAAATTATTTTCACCAGGATAATTTACAACACACATCAGAGTTTAAGCAACAGAGCATGCATCGGTTTGGACAATAATATACGATAAAAATACGGAAAGATAGATTCTTCCTCGAAGGAAGCAAAACATACAGTCATCCTGATAATGGTGCCCAGACGGCCAAAATAATAATCTACAGTCATCCACAAGTCAAAAGAAATATCCAAAAGAGAGAGTCACCAACAAAGCCCTTTATGCACACAGCATGTTCCGGTCCCATAGCATTCAGAAATAAATGATAATCAAATGTTTGTAATATATATGGTAAAACATATATACACACGTCGCACAGAGTATATGAGGATTAAGGTTACTACCTGGTAGTCGACTACAGATAACAATAACCTTCGTGGTGCAAAATATCACAATAATCCCTAAAATAATAAAATATACATATAATTAATTACACTTCAATGAATATTTTCTTTGGTAAATTAAAATAAGCCCAACTAATGTGTCCATTCTTACTAAATTCCTTTTCTTATTAAGGAATTTAATTTGGGCCCATATATTCTTAATTTTCGTCCTAAATCTGAAATTTTGCTGAAATGGAAGCCCAACTTCAAAAATTCATAATTAAATCTAGAAAACTCCTTTTGGGTTGATTCCAAAGCCCAAATGACCCTTAATATGTCTATTTTCAACAAGAAATACTAGTTTGGGTCATACCAAGTCGAAAATTCATCCATATCCAAAAATACCCTGCTGTGCGAAATCATGTCCAGAATCAGAGGGTCATTTTCACAAATTAATTTCTCCTAGTACAGAACTTGAAAAATTACATATTATACATCAAAATAATCCTTGAGATTTATACTTTCTGCCCGTAAAATTTCATAATTTTTAGAGTCCATTTACTAGGTCAAATATCATGAAGAAGGTGACTGATTCCACAGAAATTCCCAGAAACAGCACTCCAACGTTTTTCACACTTCCCTTTGTATTTCCAAAATTATGATCCTAGTTCAACCCCATACAAAATCTCATTTTAAACACTTTAGAACCCTCAAAAATGCCAAAATCAACTCAGATCCTCATCATAATTCAGCTGGACGAAAATCACACTTTAAACACAAATACTCAAGTTTCCATTGTAACATCATAACCTAGTCCATAATCACTTCTAATTTGTTGTTTGAACCCTTAATCATATACTAACCCCATCTAAGAATTTGGACAGCACCTCCCCTTACATTTAGGGTTTCCAACATTTCCAAAAATACAAGAAAACACCACCCCAAATCAATTCACTAACACAAATCCATTCTAAGGAGGTTCAAGAATCACTAACCTTAAAGGTGTTTGTAATTTCTTCTTCCTTGATTACCAAAATTTTCGACCTCCCCTTCATGAACACCATAAGAAGACAGATTTTTGGGTCAAGAAGAGTTGCAAAGAGAGAGCTTAGAAGAGATGGAAGAGATTACATGAGATTTACCTACTAGATTCTTGAGTTTTCCTTCTTATTTTCTCCTAGAATTTTCGTCTCTTCCTCTTCTCATTTTTCTGAGTTCTGGCCGAAACTAGTGAGGGAAGAAGACTTTGATTATTGTCAATTAAAAGGGTACATTTCGGCAGCAAGAATGAAGGAAAATTTGACCTCCAACAAGCTCAATATTTACCACTATGCCATCTAGTTAAAAACCAACAATTTAGTTACATGAGTTTGGCAATTTTTTTCTTCTTCTTTCCCTAGTTTGGGCCAAAATTTTAAGCATCTCTTAGGATGATTTTAGCCCACTTTTTAACTTATAACCCATGCTCCCGTGCTCATAAATTCTAAATAATTATGAGACACACGGTATCATTTGTGGAAATTGAAATTTTAACCTTGCTTCAATTTTTCTCTTAATTCTAATAATACTCATGCAACTTCTTCTCATCCCCTTTTGGCCAAATTTATTACACATAAACAAGTAATCCCACGACCACATCTTAATCTTATTCTGATTATTTCACGCAACAACCTATATTCATTAGCACATTACTTCATAGAAATATCCATATATTCAAATGAATCCACATTGAGGCACATGAAAAATGGGGATGTTACATTTCTTCCCCCGTGAAAATAAATTTCGTCCTCGAAATTGCTTATACGTACCTCATACTCCTTGCAATTTACTCAGATTCGGTGGCAACGCTAACTGATAAGCCACCGGTCCCCGCTTCTTCAATATTTCAAAGGGACCGACGTATCGAGGGCTCAATTTCTTTCTTTTAATGGCTCTACCCACTCCCGTGACAGAGATACTTTTAGAAATACATGATCACCCTCATTGAAATGTAGAGGCCTCCTTCTCCTATCTCGCATAACTTTTCGCCGGCTCTGAGCCGCAAGGAGCCTCTTTTTGATTAGACGATATGCTTGGAAGTTTCATCTACCATTTCCGGCCCGAACAATTCACGCTCAGATAATTCTGTCCAACAAAGAGGTGATCGACATTTTCGTCCATATAGAGCTTCATAAGGAGCCATCTGGATACTAGCATGATAGCTATTATTGTAGGCAAATTCGGCGAGAGGTAGATATTGATCCCAATTTCCTTTGAAGTCCAATACACATGCACGCAAAGATGTCTTCCAGTGTTTGGATTGTCCTCTCGCATTGCCCATCTGTCGGGGATGGTAAGCAAGACTAAATTTCAACTTTGTCCCCAATGCTTGATGTAGAGCTTGCCGAATCGCGACATGAATCGAGGATCTCGGTCGAGATAATACTTTTGGTGTACCATGGAGTCTAATGATTTCACGTATATAAATCTCTGCCAGTTTCTCAGGAGAATAATTGACACTGACAGGAAGAAAATGTGCAGACTTAGTGAGTCGATCAACGATTACCCAGATTGCATCATGGTGCCTAATCTTGGGTAGACCCACTACTAGATCCATTGTCACGTTCTCCCATTTCCACTCTGGAATCTCTAGACCCTTCAAGAGTCCTCCTGGTCTTTGATGCTCAATTTTTACCTTCTGGCAAGTTAAACATGTAGCCACATAATGAGTTATTTCCTTCTTCATGCCAGGCCACCAAAATTGCAATTTCAAATCTCGATACATTTTGACCACACCAGGATGAATGGTGTATTTACTTTTGTGAGCCTCGTCAAGAATTTTCTGTCTCAAATCATCTTTAGGTGGCACATAAATTCGTTTCTTGTATCGGATCAATCCGCTCGGTGAGATGTCATATTCTGTTGTTTCTCCTCTCTCAATCTTTCCTCGAATGGACTTAGCTAGCTCATCTTCCATCTGAGCTTCTCCTATTTCAACACTCAGACTATTCTCTTCTTGGCTAACAAGGAGACTAGCAATGTAGGCTTCATGAGATGTATTCCTACTTGTGAAGATCTGATTTGATAAGTTCAAGTCACGGAAATCTTCTAGCAATTTCTGCTCCTTAATCATCATATATGCAACTTGCACCGTTTTTCTGCTTAATGCATCTGCGACAACATTGGCTTTACCCGGATGGTATTTGATTTCCAGATTATAATCTTTTAGCAATTCCATCCATCTACGCTGCCTCATATTAAGTTCTTTCTGATCAAATAGATACTTGAGGCTTTTGTGGTCACAAGATAGCTCAACAAGTAGTACCATAAAGATAGTGTCGCCATATTTTCAAAGCAAAGACAATGGCCGCAAGCTCCAGATCATGTGTAGGATAATTTAACTCATGAGGCTTCAACTGACGAGAGGCATACGCTACAACTCTGCCTTGCTGCATCAGGACACATCCCAATCCCTGTAAACTAGCATCGCTATAGACCACATAGGTCTGGCTCGGATCTGGGATAATCAACACAGGCGTTGTCGTTAGCCTCTCCTTCAGTATCTGGAAGCTCTCCTCGCAATGCTCATCCCATACAAATGCCTGGTTCTTTCTCAGGAGCTTCGTCAATGGCAACGCAATCCGGGAAAAATTCTGTATGAATCGGCGGTAATACCCCGCTAGACCGAGAAAACTGCGTATTTCTGTAACAGTCTCAGGCCTTTTCCAGCTCAATACTGCTTCCACTTTACTAGGGTCTACTGAAACACCTTTATCAGAAACTACGTGGCCCAAAAATTTAACCTCAGAAAGCCAGAACTCACATTTACTGAGTTTAGCATAGAGTCGCTTTTCCCTTAGAATATTCAATACAAGCCGCAGATGATTCTCATGTTCCTCCCTACTCTTTGAATAGATCAAGATGTCATCAATGAATACCACCACAAACTGATCTAGATACGGTCGAAAAGTTCTGTTCATGTAATCCATGAAGATAGCAGGAGCATTTGTCAAGCCAAACGGCATTACTAGAAACTCATAATGCCCATACCGTTTCGAAGCAGTCTTCGAATATCCTCGGCTCTAACTCGTAATTGATGGTACCCAACGTAAATCAATTTTTGAAAAGATACAGAACCAGATAATTGATCTAGCAAGTCATCAATTCTAGGGAGAGGATATTTATTTTTCACGGTCACTTTGTTTAGTTCCCGATAATCAATACAGAGTCTCAAACTGCCGTCTTTCTTTTCACGAATAAGACCGGGCTCCCAAGGCGAAACACTAGGGCGAATAAACCCCTTTTCAAGTAATTCTTCTATCTCTTCTTTAACTCAGCCATTTCATTTGGTGCCATGCGGTAGGGTGCTTTAGAAATCGGTCCAATACCAGGCGCAATGTCAATGGCAAACTCCACCTCTCTCTCTGGTGGTAACCCGCTAATATCGTCAGGAAATACATCAGGAAATTCCCTTACCACCGGTATTTCATCTAGAGAAGGTTCCGACTCTACTTGTACTGAGAAGAAAACTACATACCCTTGGCACCCTTGCTTAATACACTGCTCTGCCTCAGTAGCGGTAAGAAAACTAAGACTCGCTTTAGCATTGAGGTTTCGTTGTTGATCAGGACAAATAACCTTTCTATTGCCAAAGTCTAGTACCACATTATTAGCCGTCAACCAGTTTAATCCCAAAATTACATCAATATCATGCAACGGTAAACAAATCAGATCCACTGTGTGGACTCATGTCCATCCACGATCACAATACAGTTCAGACATACATCGCCAGCTTGATTTAACTCCCAATGGAGTAGACACAATCGATCATAAGGCAATTTGTGAATATTCAAATTCATACGTCTGACACAGTCATAAGCTATGAAAGAGTGACTAGCACCAGAATCAAATAAGGCATGTAATAAACAACCATGTAAAGAAATCGTACCTTGTAGCAATTCAGGTGATTTACGAGCATCATCCCGAGTCAAAGCAAATACCCGACCCTGACTGGGGTCTCCTCTCAAGATCATTTGTGGACAATCACGACCGATATGCCCAGCTTACGGCAGACATAACAAATGATTCGTCCCTCACAATTAGATCCAGGGTGTGGTTTTCCACATTTATTACAGATCTGAGGCTCGACAGGCCTCCTGAAATTTGGCTGACCAGATCCAGATTGAAAAGGCTTTTTAGAGCTGCCACGATTCTTATTCCATGGCCCTTTTCTTTTCGTCAGAGGAACTCCCGCGAGTAGATTCACTGCGGGTTGGAAAGTTCCTAGAAGCATGCAATTCATTTAGATTTCTTTCAATAGTACGGCATTCCTCAACAGCTTGATTAAGTTCACGGAATTGCCGAGCCCATCTGGATTTCGGTGATAAGCGGAATACCGAGATAGACGAGTAAATCTCGCATAATAATTCTCAAAGGATTCATTAATTCCCTGCTGAATAGTCAAGAATTCAGATTCCTTTGCCATTTGAATTGAGCGAGGGAAATATTGTTCATTGAATTTTTCTTGAAAGATCTCCCAGGTAATAGGGACATTATGAGCACGAAGAGTTGTTTCAGTGCTTCTCCACCATATGTCTGTCGTTATTGTTGTTGTTATCAACAGTTTGTTCTTCTTCATGATCTCGAGCTTTCATTTCATTTATCTCACTCGCATTTCTTGGATCATATTCCCTTGTTCTCTTATTAGACCCATCATTTCTCGCATCAGATTATTATCTTGAGGATTTGGTATTTGTGTCTCTGGCTCTCTTCTAGGCCTTCTGGTCCTTTCCCTCTTGCCATTTTGAAAATTCAGCTTAACATAAGCAGAAGAAAATGTTATTTTCACAAAATAATATTAAATTATAACCATAACCATGAAATGGTCAGCAACCCTGCTGATAACTCACATAATACACCATTTCACAACATATCATTGATTCAGGATATCAAAACATTCCTAATTCATATACTCATCAACATAATCGTACGATCAAGCTACTTCTTACAAGGTTATCATAATATACTACCATACACCGATAATCAGATCAGATACCAAAGTAAGTCTCAGAGACTGATACTTATTCTTTTACAAGACTTGAAACTCCAAATTCGACCCCTGGTTCATAACACCACTCATATATTCTCCTAGTCGTGCTCCTTCTACCATAGTACTTCCCAAATCTCACACTTATCTTCTTTCTACTACAATTAACCACCAGTATGTCTGTCTCAGTTTTATTTATCAGTATCGTCCAAACCTGGCTCTGATACCACAATTGTTACACACCTACCGGCCTCGCCCTTTCTGGTAGCGGGTAGTGTGATCCTTTACTTTTATACATTTCTAAATTATTTTCACCAGATAATTTACAACACACATCAGAGTTTAAGCAACAGAGCATGCATCGGTTTGGACAATAATATACTGATAAAAATACGGAAAGATAGATTCTTCCTCGAAGGAAGCAAAACATACAGTCATCCTGATAATGGTGCCCAGACGGCCAAAATAATAATCTACAGTCATCCACAAGTCAAAAGAAATATCCAAAAGAGAGAGTCACCAACATCTACTACTACACTAGCCCTGCTCCGGAGCCTTACCTCTGTCCCTTTGCTCTACTCCAGATGAGCCGCCGATGGCTTAAAGGGGCCGGGATTCAAAATTGAATCCAGAGTAACCGTTAATCTCATATAAAATGTATAAACATTGTATGTAAGAAAATCAAGAATTAATACACAAACCACATAACATTCAGTATCAAGGCATACAGCAAGGCACACAGCCAATCCGGAACTAGCAGTCCTAATAGCACACAACCAATGAATATTTTCTTTGGTAAATTAAAATAAGCCCAACTAATGTGTCCATTCTTACTAAATTCCTTTTCTTATTAAGGAATTTAATTTGGGCCCATATATTCTTAATTTTCGTCCTAAATCTGAAATTTTGCTGAAATGGAAGCCCAACTTCAAAAATTCATAATTAAATCTAGAAAACTCCTTTTGGGTTGATTCCAAAGCCCAAATGACCCTTAATATGTCTATTTTCAACAAGAAATACTAGTTTGGGTCATACCAAGTCGAAAATTCATCCATATCCAAAAATACCCCTGCTGTGCGAAATCATGTCCAGAATCAGAGGGTCATTTTCACAAATTAATTTCTCCTAGTACAGAACTTGAAAAATTACATATTATACATCAAAATAATCCTTGAGATTTATACTTTCTGCCCGTAAAATTTCATAATTTTTAGAGTCCATTTACTAGGTCAAATATCATGAAGAAGGTGACTGATTCCACAGAAATTCCCAGAAACAGCACTCCAACGTTTTTCACACTTCCCTTTGTATTTCCAAAATTATGATCCTAGTTCAACCCCATACAAAATCTCATTTTAAACACTTTAGAACCCTCAAAAATGCCAAAATCAACTCAGATCCTCATCATAATTCAGCTGGACGAAAATCACACTTTAAACACAAATACTCAAGTTTCCATTGTAACATCATAACCTAGTCCATAATCACTTCTAATTTGTTGTTTGAACCCTTAATCATATACTAACCCCATCTAAGAATTTGGACAGCACCTCCTTACATTTAGGGTTTCCAACATTTCCAAAAATACAAGAAAACACCACCCCAAATCAATTCACTAACACAAATCCATTCTAAGGAGGTTCAAGAATCACTAACCTTAAAGGTGTTTGTAATTTCTTCTTCCTTGATTACCAAAATTTTCGACCTCCCTTCATGAACACCATAAGAAGACAGATTTTTGGGTCAAGAAGAGTTGCAAAGAGAGAGCTTAGAAGAGATGGAAGAGATTACATGAGATTTACCTACTAGATTCTTGAGTTTTTCCTTCTTATTTTCTCCTAGAATTTTCGTCTCTTCCTCTTCTCATTTTTCTGAGTTCTGGCCGAAACTAGTGAGGGAAGAAGACTTTGATTATTGTCAATTAAAAGGGGTACATTTCGGCAGCAAGAATGAAGGAAAATTTGACCTCCAACAAGCTCAATATTTACCACTATGCCATCTAGTTAAAAACCAACAATTTAGTTACATGAGTTTGGCAATTTTTTTTTCTTCTTCTTTCCCCTAGTTTGGGCCAAAATTTTAAGCATCTCTTAGGATGATTTTAGCCCACTTTTTTAACTTATAACCCATGCTCCCGTGCTCATAAATTCTAAATAATTATGAGACACACGGTATCATTTGTGGAAATTGAAATTTTAACCTTGCTTCAATTTTTCTCTTAATTCTAATAATACTCATGCAACTTCTTCTCATCCCCTTTTGGCCAAATTTATTACACATAAACAAGTAATCCCACGACCACATCTTAATCTTATTCTGATTATTTCACGCAACAACCTATATTCATTAGCACATTACTTCATAGAAATATCCATATATTCAAATGAATCCACATTGAGGCACATGAAAAATGGGGATGTTACAGGGGCAGCCCAGCATCCCCCGCCAATGGTGCCCCTATTCCATAAATTCCTGGATCCGCCCCTGGCTACAGGTTGTAAGAAAATATATCTTTCTAAGTATGTCTCTATTTCATTTTTGTAGTTGTTCTTGGTGTTTTATCTTCAAATTTCAAATTCCTTCCTTGTCATAATGCATTCTAGTATGTTAGAGAAATGGATTCAATTGGTTGAATGTACAAATGGGCCTGTTTAAAGTTGAAAAACATGATACAATTTCCTGCCATGGATCCATGGGTTGCTTATCTTATATCATATTTCCATTATTGAATAATTCTATGATGAGCTAATCACTCTTGTTACATTGCTTCATATCTGACTCTTAGTATTGAAATCAATTAGTACGACTAATTTTCCTTTGATTTTTGTGACAACTGAGAATTAAGAATTAGCCAAGATAATCCATGACTAAATTTTGATGTATTAATGATGCTATGCCTTTTTTTATCGCCTTTGCAAATTCTTGTAAAGAGTGTATGGAACTTCTAGAATTCTGTTTGCTTAAAAGGTTCATTTATGTTATAATTAAATATGGCAGGACAAAAGAGCCAACATGGAATGAAAATCAGAGTTTGCTTTTAATATAAAGCAACCTCCAACTTGAAACCCTTCAGGTCGGTATGAATACTATATATATATATATTGTGCGCACACACAAAAGAGAAGCCTTCTGCATGTCTGAATTAACCTACAAAGAGAATTCCTTCTCTCTAATTGACATGGAAATTGCATGCATCTGTCTACTTTTTCACACAAAGTGATGTGGTAATCAGCCATTGCTTACTACTTTTACTGCATAACAATATGCCAATTGCATCATCCAGATAGTTGTTTTGAAACAAAAGGCCCAAAACGAAGCGTACACAGACTAAATGAAAACAAAGTTTGACTTGGAGCTTACTAAAAATAAAAACAACAAAGTTTGATTTACTTTATTGTTTGACAAGTGCCATGCAAAGCTTTTTTCGGTGTCTCTGAATGCCCAAACATGAATTGTTTGGCCCTTTTTGAGTTTGTCTTTCTCTACAATCTCGTTCCAACCATGATTCAATACATATTGTTTAGCAGAATTCCAGTGTTTGAAGTTCAACGTGATCTCACTGGGAGAATTCTTCCCTTCAAAAATCAAGGGCACTTGAATGGCTCCTTTCTGCTCAAGGAGTGCCTTCTCATTGTCTTTTAAGAATTCAACATGTTCCATTTTCTTCAAAGGCATAGCGAGTCTACTGTAAATTTCCCTTACATCTGTACTGGATAAAGTGTTTTTGTAGATGCAAATGATTTGGTCCGGCCATGTTCGGCCGGATTTCTTGATGATCCGTCTTTTGAATTCCTCTGGCAGCAAACTTGCAGCACTATCTTCCCTTTTTTTCTTAGTTGTGAATTGCTTGTGTGAAGATTTTCTCTTATTGTTCTTTAGTGGTTGGGCTTTTTCTTTAGTTGATGGGTTAGCCTCAGCTTTTCTCTAGCCTTCAACTTTTTGAAGCGTCGTCCGCAACAAATGCCGAAACTTCCAAGGAACTTGATGAATTTGGATCCAATTCCTTCCCTTTGAAATCTTCAGGAGTTAATAGATTAGACATTCTGGCTTGAATGGTAGAGTTCTGTGCATATTGTACGAAGCAAGTAATTAATTAATCATAATTTAAGATAATATATGAGGATAAAGAATACACCAGACAATGCATGGATAGAGAGACACGCACACACATTTCATACCAAAAAAAAAAAAACCAAAAGGAGCAGAAAACACTGCATTTTTCACAAAAGAAAGTTAAATTTATGTAATTTGCAAAGAATACCATTTATAATTCCATTTTGAAGGTTTCTCATCAAAACAAGGTTTTTTTCATATAGCGATTCAAGGATTAAAAAGAAGAATGTTAGTCTCTAGATAAATAAGAGAAGAAAGAATGGTAGATGGCACATAAGATTTAACGTAAAAATAACTAATATATACAATCTCAACTTCAAATAAATGAATATGACGCCTAAGAGTATTAGTTATAGAATATTTTTACAAAATAAAACAAATGCTCATTATGATACCTCAAGATGAGATGAAAAGTATGATGAGTTAGGACTGCAGATCTGGAAAGAGGAAAAAACTGAGTTAAAAAAAAATGAAGAAAAATTAAATACAACTTTAATTATGTGAATAAAATTAAAATATCCAAGAGAGAGAGAGAGAGAGAGTAATTAGAAAATCGCTTTCAATCAAAAACTTATTAGAGAAAGAATGATTGTGAATCACTGAAATGTTAAAGAAGATTCAAGAATAAATGGAAAGATTTAAGGAAGACTCAAGAAACAAAAAAACTGATTTGAAGAAGTTCAAATTAAAACAAGATAATATGCGATCATTACAAAGAATCAAAGAGGGACATGCCTGCTTCTTTCAGAGATCTCTTTGGAGACGACTTCACTTTAATTAACTGCTTCGTACAAAGAAAATGCTCATAAATGATTGAAATGTTGAAGAAGCTTTAAGAATAAATAGAAAGATTTAAAGAAGTTTTCATCAAAATAATTATTAATGTTAATATAACATCAGGTTAACAAAAGTATCCGCATTCAAAAAAATTGAAAGAACATAAAAAATTGGGATTTTAGTTACGTTTTTTAGCATGAGCATATATAATCCATCAGCATATGAATTCTTAACTTTGGTGTGGTTAAAGATTCATCACCAAAAATACCGAGATTTGTACGTGTTCTTGATTATTAAGTATATAGAATTCGTTTTTGGTTCCAAGGATAGAAGAGAGAAATGAAGAAGCAGAGATATTAAGTAAGAGAAAGATTAGAGAATAATGAAGAAAACTCACTGAGAATGAAGAATCTGCAGAGAAGAGGAATGAACGAAGCGCATTACAAATGAAGCTGAGAGGGTGAGAGGGAAATTAAAATAATGGCCAGAGCCTTCAAATCTTGTTTGTATCTTTATCTCACTAGGTGGGGCTACATCAGGGACGGACCCAATAATTATAATTAGGAGGGGCGAAAATTACATAAACGAACCCATAGTTTTAGGAAATCACATTTTAACCTCATAAAAATATTAATCTTTTCACTTTAGTCCCTCTATGAAACTATTAGGAGAGGACTAAATACTGAAATTTTTATAAGGCTGAACTGCGATTTCCTAAACTTTTGGGTTCTTTTCTATAATTTTAGGGGGGCGGGGCCACCCCTAGCCCCCCATGTAGGTCCGTCCCTGGGCTACATGGATTGATGTCACTGTGCTATTTCAAAAACCACAGTTTTAGATATATTATTAAATAAAAGATCCCTCTCTGATCTCATTAAGCCCTCACTTCGGTCTTCTTCAACCTCGTTTTCCAAGAATCTATACTACCTCCTCACCAGAAAAATACTAATATTTTTTAAAGGTTAACAAAATATTTTTAAAATTTCCGACATATATATGACTGATGCGGTCAATGTTATAGGACTGATGCCGTCAATGTTATGGGGCTGATTCCATTGTTCATTTAAAAAACAGAATGTTTGAGCCAAATATTAATGAAAAAACAAAACAATCAAATGAAGCACTACTTAGACAAATATCAACTATCAAAAATATGTATTTGTAAATTTTAGGCTAAATCTCAAAAGGAAGGGCACTGGAATCCCTTGCCTCCACATATAATCCACATTGACATAGATGGTTCTGTTCAAGAGCACAACCAAGCGACATGTGGGGTAGTGCGGGCAGGGGGTGGTGCCCCTCGAATGTTGCCCCTACAAAATTCCCGGCTTCCCCCTTTTTTTATTTTATATATTTACGTTTCTTTTAATTATTAAAATCTACATAAAATAAGTGACATTTTGGGTGAAAAAAATCGAGAGTGGTTTTATGATTTTTTTAAGGATTTAATGCTTTAAAGTTGTCACCAAATTATGGGATTCCATCCAGCTTTGGGGGGTGTATGATCCATTCCAAAACTGATATTACTGCAATCAAAACAACTGGGATTCTCACGCATGTTTATCTACTCTGATTCCCACAACCATCCCTTGAAGGTGTTGGTTATGTTACTGATAGATACATAAGACCTCTTATTTAGCTGCAAATCTTGATGCTGTTTACTCATAAAATCCATTCTCAATTAGGTGTTGTAGCCTAGTTTTTTGTTTTTACAAATTTCAAGCCTCGGCTTCCCTTTCGTATACAAAAGAAAAGAAAAAAGAAGAAGAAGCTCACAACGCATCTTTAAATCTTGACTTGGAGACTAATGAGGACTAAATTGAAATCTTCTTTAATATTCATTGCAAAAGTACAATATGAATATACTCTAGGCTCTTGGGTAGTTTCTTTAATTTTTGGTTTAGACCTTCCTTATGTAACCCGGAAGGGGAAAGGAGGGGGGGGGGGAAGGGGGGACACACACTTATGTTACAATTTTGGCAAATTTTTTTGGATCTATTTTTCTGCATGACTAAATACAAAAATACTTAGTTTATGCAAATAAAAGTTACGAATAAATAAATAAAATCAATCATTTGATAACTTATAAAGAGTTAAAAGATTAATTGAATTCATAAAAAAAAAAAACAGAATGTTTCAGTCAGATATTGATCAAAGGTAATCCTAAATCCCAATATGTGTTTTAAAAAGTAGATCCTATACATAGCTCATGAGCATAGGCGGACCAGGGGGCTAGGAGTGGCCCCCGCTCCCCCTAATTTTTTTTAAAAAAATATATATGTCTGTGTGTCTTGATATATATGTGTGTGTGTTTAGTTGTAGATGAGAGTCCAGCCACGTCGCGGATGCACGTTTGGAAGTCTCTACGTACTCTCTACTATGTCTATATATATATTGTCGATTCTAAATATAATACCTAATTGATTTTTAAAAAAAGATGAGTAAATACCCTTTTTGGTCCCTGAAAAAACAAGCGCTACCCATTTTGGTCCCTGATTAAAAATAATGTCATTTTTCGTCCTTAAACAGTAAAAAAAATGTCACTTTTAGTCCTTTTAGTCATTTTTTGTGGGCATTTTAATCCCTCACAAATTTCCAAAAATTCCTTTTTAGTCCCTAAAAAGGACCAAAATGACATTTTTTTTACTCAGGGACCAAAATGGGTAGCGCGTGTTTTTTCAGGGACCAAAAAGGGTATTTACTCAAAAAAGATTAAGGAAGTTAAATCGGTTACTTAATTAATCATATGTTGTGTATGATTAAATTATTCAGAAAAATTTAGACAAGGAATATTCAACATTATTCAAGATATTTCAAGTGTTTTACATCTGGTTTCAACTACAAAAGGGTTATTTCATAAATTAAGAGAGACAATGATGCTTTCTTGGTTCATGTTAAATTTTTTTGCATAAAATATAACATTAACATTTCAGATATGAGTGCAAAATATATTGGAAGGAGAGATCGTGCTTGAAATGAATAAAGTGAGTTTTGTACTGAAAAATTTTATAGGGTAAATATCTTTTGTGCTACAATTGATTACCCTTTTATTGATAGAATAATTAGAATTGTATCACTCTTCCAGTTTCTACAACAACTATTGAAAGATCTTTATCTGCTATGAAGATAATCAAGAACAGGCTTCGAAATAGAATTGAAGACTAATAATTCTTTGATTACATACATTGAAAAAGATTTTTTTTTTTTTTTGAGTTTTAGACGGATTCAATTATAAATGAGTTTAACAATATGAAAACAAGTAGAGTAAGAGTCAAGTGGAGTGATCTTAATTTCTGTAATAGATTTCTTTTATTTTTTTGTATAATAGATCTATATTGTATTTCAAGTACTTTTATTTATGATATAAAGTTTTTTATTTTCACCCCTCGTCATTAAAATTCCTGGGTCCGCCCCTGCTCATGAGGACCGTAAAGAGTTACGGATTCCACAATTATTAACAAAAATTTCTGATTCTTCACATCTTAATTTTCTTTATCATTTAATTACGGGTTCTTATGAGCATCGTAAATAATTACGAGTTATAACTCATAAGCACGTAAAGAGTTACAAATTTTCATGAGTACTGTAAAGAGTTACGGGTTATCACTACAAAAAAAACTACCATTTATCGTGGTTCACCTGTAGTGGCCATAAATAACCGCTACAAATTCATGAATTTGTAGCGGTTATTGACGAAACCGCAACAAATTAGTAGCGGAAGCATTGACGCCAAAGCGCGGACTTGTTTGCAACGATATTTGTAGTGGTTACCATAAAGTAAACTGCTACAAATGTGGTGCCAGCTTGGCGCGTAATGGCGCGAATGTTTGTGGCGTGGCATTTGTTGTGGTTTTTTGGGAATAACTACTACAAATTTGGCGCCAGCGTTAGAGCATAACGGCGTGAATTTTGTCGCGGTGAATTTGTAGCGGTTAAGTGAAAAACACCGTTACAAAAAAGCAAAACGACATAGTTTTGTCACGGTCAGAGTAAAGGGACGCCTTAACCATGTCAAATCCTATAATTTTGTAGCGGTTTTTGCTTCAACCGCTACAAATATTTACGCTATATATAAATGACTCTGTCCGTACAACAATTATAAATATTATGAAATTCTTAAATCTGCATTGTCGCAGAATGAACTTTCTCGGGAGATGAGAGCTGCCGATATTTTCCTCTCTCATCCTTGTAGCCGAGGAAGTTCCTTCAATGACAATCCAGATTTAATTCTTTCTTCGACGTGAAGACTTCCACTCTTCTAAAGATAGTCCAACATGCGACCGAAGATTGGGTTCCGCTATAGCCACCTTTGTCTCAGGAAAATATCTTTGATCAAAATGAGTCAGTGAGTTTTTCGTGGGAGATTGGTGGCTATACTGTATCTGAATCTTCATGGGCATGTTAACTATTTTTAGTAAAATTATTATTCTAAATTATTACTCTCGACTTTTTTGAAGAAATTAAATAAATAAATTAAATTATTTAAGAGCTTTTTTAATTTTAAAAAAATTCCAAACTAATTAGTTTGGAATTTTTTTTGCTAAAAAATGAATTTTGTAGCGGTTAGACTAACAAACTGCCACAGAATCTAAAATGGAAATCTTTCTGTATCGGTTCTTCAAAATAACCTCTACAGAATGTAAAAGGTTAATCATTTTGTAGTGGTTATGTAACTGCTACAAAATTATGAAATTTGTCGCGGTTATATTATATAACCGCTACAAAGTGTAGCGGTTTTTATCCACCTCCCTCATTTTGAATCATTCGCGCGCTTGGATTTCATTTTTCACCTTTTAACTTTTCAACCTGTAGTGGTTATATATTTAAACATTGTGGTTTCTAACGATAAGGGGAAAGGGAAATCCATTGCACGGGAGAAAGTGCCTATAAGAGGCAGTAGTAGTAGTAGAGGCCGGGGCCGTACGAGAGGGCATGGAGCTCAGTCAATCCCTCTGCCCACTCAAGTGTGGAACGAGTTTGATGAACTCTTTGCCAATGAGCCAATCCCAGACATAAAGACCATAGGGGGAGAAGGAGGTGCAAGCCTGTCGTTCAACAACATCGATGAAAATGAGCAGATCCATATTGACATTCCCATAGCCGAGGCGGAGCAGTTTGTTGACAAGGAGAATGAGCGGGACAAAGGGAACCCCTGACCGTCGTCTTCGCGTTCTACCGGATTTGAGGTGGAGGTCGAAGTTAAATGTAATTAGTTTTTTGACAAAAATTAAATTTAAATTCGTTACATTTAATTAAATTTTATTTAAACGCAACACAAACATGTTTTTATAATTGTGCAGATACACATGGGAACACCAGCAGGAGGACGCTTGATGTTTCCGAGGTCACTTATCTGGACGGGTATCGCGTTGTAGTCCCCTTTAACGAGGACATGAACCAGTCGATCGGCAACGGTGGTTACCTAATGAACCGGTTCTTGTCGGAATTTAGCGGGAATTGGCATGGTTCCCGATCTACTTCCACGATTGAAAGTGTGTTCCGAAGGATAACAAGGACAAAGCGTTCACTAACATTGTGCAGGTAAGTTATGTTGCTTAATTAAATTTTACATGTTAATAGTTATGATTTGTGGTTTATTTATTTATTTATTTCTTAATTAATTACTAGTTAAATTATGATACAGAAAAAGTTTAATGTGCGAGGCTCCGCGAAGAGGTACGTACTGCTGAAAATAGGGGAAGGGTGGAAGAGCTGGAGGGGTCGTCTCTACAACCAGCAGAATGGAGATGGGACGATTCCTCTGCAGCAGTTGACCGAGAGCGTCCCAGAGGGCGTGGACCCAAATGACCAAGTGGCTTTTGTCCAATATAGGGGGAGTACAAAGGGACAAGTACATTTTTTGATTAATCATAGTTTACATTTGGTTTAAATTAATTAATGGTTTAACTTAATTTATAGTTTAAATGTACTTGAAATATAGCTTAAATATTAGTTAAATTATAGTTTAGATATAGTTTAAATTACTTTATAGTTTAAACTTTAAATATAGTTTACAAGATATCAAAATAATAATTAATTTAACTTAACATTTTGTTTGCTCCTCCTTGTTGGCTCTGTTGCAGAGGAACACCAGAAGCAGGGTACAACAGAGGGTCAATCACACGGTAGGAACAAAGACGTTGGCTGTGACCTACAGTGAGATGGCATGTTGAAAGTTAAATTAATTTTTGGTTTAAATGATGATTGTTTTATTTTTGAAATAACAAAGTTTATATTCTTTTAATTGTTTTAGCAAGCGAAGGCTCGGAAGGAGAACCGTCAGACGGATTATGGGCAGCTATTCACACGCATGCATAGACACCGTAATGGGACACCGACCACGGAGGCGGCAGAGGAGATAATAGTAAGCTACAAAAAAATTATTTATATATTTAATTTAATACATTTAAATTGAATTAAATTGTTTCAATAATGTTTGATGAAAACTGTGCGTCAGGCTCGGATTGAGCAGAGTCAGGCAGATCTGCGAGCGTCGCAGCCTCCAGAGTCGCAGCCTCCAGAGTCACAGGGGTTTGTGGATCCTACGGCCCCATTGAAAGATGTTGTGGGCCCAGTCGAGCATCTTGACCACGTTAGAGGTATGGGGCTAGGTGTCAGGCCTAGCATGGTGTATGGCAAGGCCTCTTGCTCTGAGGCTAAAACCTCCGGCTCAAGAAGGCCACCATTAGAGGCGGTTGTTGCGATGATTGCCCAAAAGGTTGTTGTACAGAGGGTCGAGCATGAGGCCAGGAATAGGTGCATGCAGGAGAGATACGACCGTTGATACGCTAGTCAGAGACAGATCTAAGATGCTATTACCGGGGCCTTGATAGAGTTACCTCACAGACGGTTTCCATCTCCTGAGCCTCCCCCTCCATTCATCTATGAGGATTCCCCCCTGCCCCACGTGCTGTTGCTGATGACGAGGGCGTTGTTACCTCTGGTCATGCACACGCGCCCCCTGAGAGAGTTCCCCTGTGACAGGACCTGATTATCAAGCTCCTGAGAGTTAGTTTTTATTTGCTCTTCCCGGTTGAATTGTTTGTTCTCTTTTTATGTTATTTGGTTTGTTGACAATTTTATTTCTTTAAATTAAATGTTATCTTTTATTTTAGTAGGTTCTTGATATTGGAGTAGTATTTGAATACTTATATTTCCTTTATATTAGGTTATTAATTAATGTTAACTATAATATAAATTTATTATAGTTAAATAAAAAGGATATTGCAAAATAATAAATGGAGTCAATAATTAGTGAATAAAAAGATATGTTCTAAAATTTTAAATAGTTAAACTTAAAAATTGTAGCGGTTAGTACGAATCAACCGCTACAAATTTGAATTTAAAATGAAAAAAAGGGTGCCAAATTTTAAATAGTTAACTTAAAATTTGTGGCGGTTAGTAGCGATTACAGTTGCGGTTGGTTAACCGCTACTAATCGTTGGCGGGATTTTTCTCAATTCAAATTGGTATCCGTTGTAGTCACGGTTCACAAACCACTACTAATTGTATTTTATATTTGTAGCGGTTGTAGAACCGCTACAAATTAATCCATGTTGCATTTAAAGACGTCGAAGCTTTCAGTGAAGCTAATTAAACATTCTCTCTTCATTTGTATTCTATCTTAGATTTGTTTACAACATATGGATAAGTCATGGATCAAGTTGCCGCGCAATTCTCCCGTATATTTAGTAAGATTGAAAGCTTTCTTAGATTTCGCCTTCTCTCATGCCAGCATTAATGGCAAAATCAAGTATCCGTGTTGTCAGTGCAAGTTTAAGAAGTGCCAAACACGAGAAGGTGCTATGAAACATCTTCTTTAGAAGCCTTTCACGAAAGCATACACATTCTAGGAAGTTCATGGTGAAAAACGTGGTATGAGATATGAGGATCATCTTCCTCGAAGCTCACAAGTAGCAAATCAAGTAAATCAAAATGATTTGGTTAATGAAGTTGTTGGCGATGCTTTTGGTTATCAAGACAACAACTTCATGGAAGAAGTTCAGGGCACATAACCTGTTTTCTTCAGGAATGATGCACCTCGGAAATTTTTCAGCCTCATGGATGAGAGTGATCGTCCTTTGTATCGAGGTTGTCAGAAATAATCAAAATTATATTTTCTGATCAAATTGTACCATATCAAGTGCTTGTGCGGGATCACTGATAAAGCAATGTTGATGTTGCTTGAATTACTACGAGATGCTTTCCCTGACATAGACATTCCCACAACCTTGTATGAGGCCAAGAAGGTAATTAACAGATTAGGCTTGAACTACGAGAAAATCGATGCTTGCCCTAACGACTGTATGCTTTATTGGGGAGAGGAAACTTGGAGGGAGACTTGTAACAAGTGTCATACTTCGAGGTTTAGGACAGTTCGAAAGGGAAAACTAGCAGAAGAAGAAACCCACAAAAATTATCATGTACTTTCCTTTAAAACCTCACTTACAAAGTTATTTATGTCGTCTAAGACAGCTGAGCATATGAGGTGGCATGAAGCTGACAAGAACGAAGATGGTTGACTCAGACATCCACAGGATGCTGAAGCGTGGAAAGCATTTGACTTAGACTTTCCAGATTTCGCAGCGGACCCAAGAAATGTTCATCTTGCTTTGGCAACCGATAGTTTTAATCCGTTTGGAAATCTTAGCACAAGCTATAGTATATAGCCATTTATGTTGATACCCTACAACTTGCCCCCTTGGATGTGTATGAAACAAACTTCCTTCATTATGTCCATGATCATTCAAGGAAAAAAGACACTGGGAAATGACATCTATGTGTATCTCCAACCGCTTATCGTGGAGTTGGTGGAGTTATGGAATGTAGGCATCGAGACGTATGACGCACATGAGAAGACAATGTTCAACTTGTGTGCGGCGTTGATGTGGACTATCAGTGACTTTCTAGGACTGGGAACATTATACGGGTGGAATGTGCATACCGACCTTGCGTGTCCAGCTTGCAATTTTGACTCCAACTCATGCGCCTTCCTCACAGCCGTAAGTGGTGCTTCATGAGTCAACGAAGGTTTCTCGATGGTACGCATAGGTTTAGGTTGCAACGCAATCGTTTAAATGGGAAACAATAAAAAAGATTACCTCCTCAGATTTATCCGGTGCAGAAATCTAGATCAGCTTGTGGATGTTGAATTTGAGTATGGGAAAAAAGACTATCCAACAAAGATCGGGACAATGGTTGCCAACGCTTCTGATTCTGTGCCCCAGCAATGGCGGAAGATAAGTGTCTTCTTCACTCTTCCATATTGGAAATATAATTTGCTCCGACACAGTTTGGATGTCATGCAAATTGAAAAGAATGTGTGTGACAAGGTGTTGTACATGATTCTGAACGAATCAGGCAAGTTAACAGATCATCTTCAAGCAAGGAAATATTTACGGGAGATGGGAGTTCATGGAAATGTGTGGTCGGATGAGCAAGACAGATTTCAACCGGGAAAATTCACCCTGACAAAACCGAATAAGGAAATCTTCCTCACGACATTCAAGGCTATAAAAGTTCCAGACGGGTATTCAAGCAACATTTCACGATGTGCTGACGTGCAGGCTCGAAAGGTTGCTTGGGCTTAAGAGCCACGACTCACATATGCTTATGCAATAGTTAGTTCCACTGGCCATAAAAAATACATTGCCTCTCGATGTGTCGATCGTTTTGGTCGAGCTTTGTTCTTTCTTCCGGAAGTTGTGTTCCAAAGTTTTGATCGTGGAGGAGCTTGACTAGCTGCAACTGAAACTCATTCTTACGCTGTGTAATTTGGAGATGATCTTTCCTCCGTCATTTTTCACGGTCATGGTTCACCTGACAGTATACCTTGTTCACGAAACAAAGCTTGCTGGCCCAACTCACTACCAATGAATGCATCCTATTGAGAGGTACTCATTTAAAATTAATTACTTTACGATTACTTCCTAGTCACGCATTTCAGCATTAATGTATCAACATTTTTCTTTCATTACTTTATAGGTTTCTTGGGAAACTGAAGTCTTACGTGAGGAATAAGGCGTGGCCTGAAGGTTCAATCACAGAAGGTTATATTGGGGATAAGGTCTTGTATTTTTGTTCCAGGTACTTTGATGACATTGAGACATCATTCAACCGACCGCCTCGTGTAGACGATTGTCCTGAGCCAGAGCTAGAGCCATCAACAACAAAGTTGTTAATCCCTCATGTTGGTAAACCAATTGGCGGAACAGAGAACTTCAAACTGACAGCACTTGAGAAGGTTCAAGCACATAGACATGTTTTGATTAATTGCACTAAATTTGAATCGTACCTTCTGTAAGGATTACACACAGATATATGTTATCCTATATATTTCCTTACATGTTATACTCACATTTCATGGTCGTCTTCGCATGTTTAATTACAGGGAATTCAGGAGTCATGTCAAGCGTCAACTGAGGATATGCACACAGACATCATCTGAAATTGATAGAAAGGTGAACAGAGAATTCCCGGGTTGGTTTCGGAGGAGAATAATGAATGACCATAACCCGCACTCACCAGAATTCAGAGCTCTCACACTCAGCCTGCTTGACCACGCCCAAAGATTGACGGCATACAATGTCAATGGTTTCAAGTTTTGCACCGTTTCATGAGATCAGGGATTGCTGACTCAAAACTCGGGTGTATATGGCACGTTTGGGACAAGGAGTTATGCGAGCAGCAGTGACGAGAACATTCAGTTCGGTAACGTCCCGTATTATGGAAAGCTGCTTGATGTGGTGAAGATAAGTTACCAAGGCCTTTTCACCATGACGTTGTTCAAGTGTTTGTGGGCGAATACGACAACGTCACGGGGACTCACGACTGACGACTTAGGCATCACATCGTTAAATTTCTCCCAGCCTATTCACACTAGTCAGTCTGAAGATGATGAGCCGATATTCTTGCCTCAAAGGCCCATCAGGTTTATTATGTTGCCGACGAGAGGCACAAGGATTGGAATATGGTGGTTCACTTAAAGCCTCGGGACCTTTATGACATGGGCGATGGTGATAACGTCGCCTACAGTTTGGTACGTTTCTTAATATAAGCTTTAGGAAATAATAACATTATTTAACCATAGTTTTATTTGTGGTCATACATAACCCAATTCATATGGGGATCGATGATATGATATAACCTATTATACAACCATGTCACGTCCCTTTTGTCATGCGATAATTTGGTCAAGGATGATGCATGGATAATGTCAACTTCATGTTCTTGACCATTACTTTCTCGATTCTTGAGTAGTCTAATAATTGAATTAGAAACTTCTTTCCATCGTAGTATGGCCATACATTTCTCAGACTCACTCATCGAGGGGCCCAGTATTATCTCTCTACAAATGTGAGAGACAAATTCCATCTTGACCATTCACATTCCTCAACATGAAAACCACTGATCTCAATCCAAGCCTTTATCATCACCTGGTCAAAGGTGACTTTTGACTAGGTCAAAGATCAACGACTCATCATGTAGGAATCCATGATGATCTCAGGTCAAAGGGCATTGTGACACGGTTATACATGAGAAAAGCTTATGACTTAATCCATGCAGCTTTCTCATAGTGGGTCGGTCCAGCACCTTGTACCCTTATAAGTGTCTATGACTTTGATTCGTATCTCGATACCTCATCAAAGTCATACTGGTCCTATTTCATCTTCGCTCCCGCGTAGATGAATGACCAGAGACATTTAGGATAATCAATAAGATATATCCAAGGATACAGTTATCACTATAAACATGCAAATGGAAATGATAACTAAATGAAGAATACTTTAAATGACATTCACGTTTAAAGTACAATGACTTGCCCCTAAGGCATAATTTCCAACAATAGATACAATAATGGGACGAACAGGATGCCAAGCTAAATCAATAAGGGCTTCTTTAGGTCCTTCAAGGATTTTCACAAGATGGTCAGCTCTATCCCATATGTAAATCTTGTGCTCTCCTTTGCTAGCAGAACCACCAACAACCCATTCACCATCACCTTCTTTTGTTGACTTTTCTAAATTCTATGGTAGAATAAAGTTTGATGGCCCTTAGACGTACACAGACAAGCTTCTGCAACATGCCATTTTGACTGGCTTATGCATAAGAAAGCACGATCATGCCATATTTCCATTTCCAATCCATTTCTAACACAGGACATGAAAGATACGAAAATCCAAGAAACAGAAGCAGATCTGCTGCTATCTACAAAACCGAGCTGTTCTCTTCATTGCAGAATAATCTTTTCACAATCACAATAATTTCCTTCAATGATCATGTCCATCGTACATACCCATGCCAAATTGTGATGGGGACCAAACATAGAAAATCTTTGCTTCCAATGGGGACAATAAATTAACCAAACTCAGTAAAATAGAAGTTGAAGCAAAACCATGATGACTTAGCAAAATTCCTTTGCCACCGCACGACAATGTTAATGGATTACTACCGCATTGATTCGAAGCTCTAATAACCTTGATAGCCAATTATGATTTTTCAGGAAACAACAAGAACTCAAAAACAACTTGAACATGAAAAATAATGCATCCAACACCAAGAACTCAAGGCACCATCATAATTTCTCATCAAGCAATCTTCTCAATTCAGAAATCACAGTGACGAAGATGAGAGAACTTGGAATCTCAAATTGCCTATTTACCGACCAGGTTCGAAATTGGAGGAGTGCCTGTCAACAGGCGCCTAACAAGAATCTTCTCAAAGTTAAATGAATGTTTAAGGACTACTCCTCTCTTGCTCCCGTTCTCTCCCGAGATGACAGTCCCTCTCTACCGGAGTCCCAGGCCATCGGACTTGTTGCCACTTCTCAGGCCAACATCATGTGCAAGACTTGGCTATCACCCAAGAGGGGGGGGTGAATTGGGTGTTTGATTAAAAACTTAGAACTTTAAGAAACTTTCTGCAACTTATTGAAAGTAGTTTGAATGACAATAATAATTTATAAAGTGATAAGCAATCATTCAAACATATATGCTGGAATGTAAGAGATAAGGGAAGAGAATATGCAAACGTGATTTATACTTGGTTCGGCCCAATCCTTGACCTACATCCAGTCCTCAAGCTCCACTTGAGATTTTCAATCCACTATCTTCTTTCAACTTGATTACACGTTACGTACTCGAAGTAATCCTCTCACTAGGACTTACTCCCCCTTACAAACTGTAATCAATACACCTGTTTGATTACACACTCTGCATTCAAAGTAATCCTCTCACTAGGATTCACTCCCCTTACAAGCTGTAATCAACACAAAGTGTTTCCCTCTCAAGATCACCCAATCTTGAGTAACTCACAGATATAATGATAGGATGTTTACAATGATTCTTCTCTCTCAGAAGTGTATGGATAAACACTGAAGTACAATACAAAACATCTCACTCTCTATGATATATAGACATTGAAAATCAGAGAGTAAATGATAAGCATATCAGAGTAATAGCATGTTGAAGGTGTAAGCTTGTTCCTCTGCTTGTTGTCTCTCTTTGAAGGTTTGTATGCAGCTCTATATATAGCGGCAAATCTTCATATGACCATTGCTTCTCAATTCTGTATTGTCTCCATTTGAATTTCTAGCTGTTGTGGTCATGGATGAGGAATATAGCCGTTGGGTCATAATGTTTCTTGCATATCTGATGATTGCTCTGCATTGAAGATTATGACTGTTGCATATCCATTCTGATTTGACTCCATTCGAAATTCTAGCTGTTGGGAGCCTTTCTACATAATTCCCATTTCTGCATAATCTTTATTTGTTGAAGACATTTCCGTTGGAGCATCCTGGATATTTGCCCATGATGCGGTGTTTCCTTAAATAGCTTTAACAAATCATGTCTCGTTGCTTTCTGACTGTTTGAGGATAATTACCCACCTTTCCAGCAAGTTGCCCATTTTGCTTTGGATGTGAAATCCGTTGAGGCTTCTATTTTATCTTTTGAACGTTTGAATGTATTGGAGAAGCATTATAGTTGAGCATATGTCCAAGTTCCTCATTCAAATCTGTCATCTTTTCATTTCTGAAATTGTGCAGCAAAGATCATCTTCACAAATCTGTCATTCTGAGATTTGATTCTGATCCTTCATTTTATTCACCTGAAACTTATACATAAATGATATAAATAATGTTAAGAAGAAGTATAAGTTATTGGGTAATCATCTGGATGAGAAATGAGACTTTCGGAATGATGATTTTCTGTAACTGCGACGTGAACTCGAGCTTGCATAAGTAGGCTCGAGTTTGTTTCTCTCCAAAACCATATTTTGCTCTCTGTCTTGTCTAAACTCGAGGGTGTAACTTATAGGCTCGAGTTTGGATGATTTTCGTGACCTGGTAGCTCTCTGTAACCCGCGAACTCGAGCTTGTCAACTAATAGGCTCGAGTTTGCTTCTCTTTAGCAAATTGTGCAACACCCAGAACAGACTGTCTACTTTCGGGAGCCATATCTCCTTGGTCTGAACTCCTTTTTGGTTGGTTCAACTATCGATTTTAAAGCCCTTTGAGTCTACTGTCCAATGCCACCAATTTCAGCTCAATTGGATTCTCCGTTTGTGAGATACACTCAAAACATTGAAGGTTGGTCATTTGTGTGACGTGAATATCACTGTCAACTTCATAAATTCATATCTCCTTCATCTTGACTCCGTTTGGCTTCAATTATATATCAAAATGACGCATTGGGAGTCTAGTTTCATATGCCACTTGTTTCACTTCAATCCGATCTGTATTTTAGGAGATATCATCGAATGACCAGACATCGCCCAAGTGAAACGCTGAACAGAGTTGCTGAAATGCTGAAGATCGCTACAGGCTCGAGTTTGCCAACTAATAGGCTCGAGTTTGCCTTGTCCAGAGACGCCAGAAATGTTGAAAACATTCCAGGCTCGAGTTTTCTAGTTATGGGCTCGAGTTTGGAGTTCCAAACTTGAGGTTTGAGTTCTAAGCTCGAGTTTGACTTGTCCAGAGGCGCCAGAGTTGCTGAAGACATTACATGCTCGAGTTTGCTAATGATGGGCTCGAGTTTGCTCATCTTGGAACTGATTTTTGCTGGTTTTAACTCTGAATTGATCCGTTCCAATTCCCATATGATCTTGGAGACTTCTAGCATCAATATAAGAATTTGAGTAAAGATATTCCACTGTATTGCAAGTTCTTCCTTCTTCAATTTCTTCTCTTCTTCTAGATTATCCCCCAAAATCATTTGATAACTTCTTGCTTCCTTGATATTATAATATTCTCATTATATTGAGCAAGAACTTCTTTCTTCAATCAACATTCTCCATCATAAAACTTTGCATCTACATTAAATATAATAATTAGTCAAAGTAGAAGATAAATGTAGTATACAACCTTTTTGCTCTTTAGAATGACATCTATATAAGACATCATCAAAACTAATCAAAACCAACATCATGCGCGTCATCGTCCCATCACTTTCCTCACCGAAAGCTTCCGATAAGCATCTTGAACAATCTTCTTCATTTGCTCAAATTGAACTACTATGTTTCGTGAGGGATTTGTTGAAGAAGATAAAGAGAAGGGTGATGGTCTGTGACAAGGTGCTGGTAGGTTCTATTAATTGGGTAGATCTCAAGGGCAGATGGCCTTTCGTGCGTCTAGCCATTCATGACGGAGATTGTGGCGGATCTTGGATCTCAGCGTGGGTCTTTCTTTCCTCTTCGTCGGCGTCGATCTTTCCGACATGGGTCTTTTTCCTTTTTCGCCGGTGTCGACCTCTCCCTTCTTTATAGGTGTCGCGTCGATCGTGAGTCCTTTTTCCTCACTGGTGTCGATCTTTCCCCTTTTCAAATGTGTCGCGCCGATTGTGAACAGGGGCGAAGCATGGACGAAGATAAGAGAATTTGAATCTCAAATCACCTTTCGTGCTTCCTTACTCCCGTTCTTCGACTACGTAAAATCGTTCTTGTTTCACAGGTCTCAGTTCAGAGCGCAGGGGCGTGGATCGCCTTTCGTGCGAGTGGAGAAAGACAGGTCAAAAGTTCTTCAATTGTGTTCCTCTCTTAAGTTGTGGGGTCCAACAAACCAAGGGAGTCTTAGTGGCTCTGATGACGGTGAGAAAGGATGCAATGGGCCCAGATCTTTGGTTCTTGGCTTGGGCTTTGCCCTTCTTTAATAACCGGTTAGGAATTCTTGGATCGCAACTTGGGCTTTCAACACTTAGAGCCTTATTCTTCCATGAAGCCTTGTTCCTGCAGATTGGATCTTGATTACTAGGCTGTTGCTCTTGAAAAATCAACCTTGCTCATGATACCATGTTAACTAGTATAATTAGAGAAGATAATATGTAGAAAGAAGATGAAGAATCTCATTGTATATATTATCAATAGAGCAATAAGACTCATACAAAGAGTAATAGTGAGGGCTTAATACCCAACACTCACTAACTATTCATATTAGCTAAGATCTCCTATTTATAGATTAGGGTCCTAACTAACTCCCTAACTAATAGGCTAACTAACTTTCTAACTAATCAACTAATCTCACCTTATATTCTAACATTGTCGATCTGATGAAGGGACCTATAAACCAAGCGCATGAAGATCGGCAGCTGGTTGAAGAAATCAAGAGTGTCATTGGCCGAGACTGGAACGTTAATATCCAACATATCAATCACTGGATAAATGGGGTAGCGGATCATTTGGCCAAAGTGGGACTTTCTTCCATGCCAGGGCTTCAGACTGTGTTGTTTGTGGACCTGAAGCTGGAAAGGATACTCGCTAATGATAAAGTTTAGATGATGTATGGTTGCTCAATGTTATCCAGAAAAAAAATACTTTTCTCATTATCTTTATTTAAGATCAAATGGGAACCGGATAGGGTAATTTTTAATGGAATGTATTTTTTATTTGTCGAGATACATTTGAAAAATAAAGTGACATCCGCGAAAAAAAGTGATGCAAAATTAAATATAGAAGACACCTTTCACAATTTTAAAAATTGAAAAAATATTGTGTTATTTATAATTAAAAATGTCTTTGTGCGCTAAGATAAATAACTCCAAGCATATATGATAAATCTCTCTAAGACTTTAGAACAGTTATAAAAATAAGATTTACTATTAGCATATAAACTATTTTTATTTTATTATCGATTCTTTAATATGTCTCTATAGTTTCATTTAGTTTTTAATGAGGCCTTTATATAGCATTTAAATAAAAAAAATAAGTATAAAAAAGTCTAATTAAAAATACAATGAAATTAAATATGGAAACTTGCAGGTTTTTTTCCCCTCTCTCTCTAGACGATGCCATTTAAATGTGTAAATGGCTTTAGAAAAAGTGGGCCTGAAGGCTTCTCATTACAACAACTTTTTTTATTCAATAACAGATTAAGCAACTAAACTTAAAATAGAAATAAGAGTACAGAATAATTATATGTTTAGAACGCTATAAATAGTAATGTAATATTTTATCACCTCACCATTAAAATTGTTCCATTTAGAATATAATTACTCCTCCTGATTTTAAAACACGTCAAGAGAAAGAAGTATCTACATTTTTATAACTCGTTTCTTTTGTCTCTCTATGAAATTTTGTTCCCCTTCATAATAAGTTATAATGGTGAAATGAACGAGATATAAATGACGCCTTGTAAAGATTTAAATATCTCCCCTTTTGAAGCTCTTAACCATGGGGATAATGGGTCCAAAAACAATTTCAAGATCAAGGTGCTCATACCTTGATCATACCTGATTGGAATAAGGTAAGGTCTTTTTTTTTGTTGCCCACCCGGTTTACCAGAGCTTCGCTTTGACTAGTCCGGATCCGACCCAGGTCGCGCACCTAGCTGTGGTGGGTAAGTCTCCCAGGGGAGATTTTCTGCATTCACAATGCTCGAACTCGAGACCTCGCTTAAGCGACACAAGTCGCTTACTACTTGTACCAACTCCTGTTGGTAATAAGGTAAGGTCTTTTATTTCCAAAGAGGGAAGAGTCAAGTCAAGGAATGAAATAAATAAATAAATAAATAAGAAAAAAAATCCAATAATTACTCATACATGTTTTCTTCAGAGATTGAAAATTACTTCATTATGATTTAAAGCTTAGTAGAGAAGAAACAATGCTCATGAATAACTCAACTGTTGAAGGAGCTTTAAGAATAAATGTAAAAATTTAAAGAATCTAAATTAAATAAAGGTAATATGTTATCATTATAATTTTTTAAATTAGACTCAGATAATTAATATCTTAAACTAATAATAGTTATCACTTATCTCATTATATCTATTTAAGATCAAGTAGGAATAGGAAGGTGATATATTAAGCAAAATAATAAGTTTTAATGTTAATTTTTCATATCATTTAAAGTAGATTGTATTATTTTTTTGGGTTAAGGTGTAAAAATAGACATGTGCTTTTTCCGAGGAGCGCCCAGTAGCAAATGCTTTTTTCAGGTGCAAAAGTAACTATGTGGTTACAAATTAGATGCAAAAATAGCGTTTGACCGTTAAGTTTGACTTTTGACAGTTAAGTTTGACTTTTTTTGCTGACTAGACGATGACGCGGCATTTCAAAGGTGCAAAAATAATTTTAGGATCTTGAAAAATATTTCGGTAATGATCGGTACTAAAAGGATACTTAAAAAATATTTCAGGTACTGACTGTTACTGAAAAGTATTTTCAGGATACTGATTGGTACAAAAAAAATATTTCATAATTTTGAAAAATTATTTTAGGATCTTGAAAAAATATTTTAGGTATTGACCGGTACTAAAAGGATACTGAAAAAATATTTGAAATGCCACGTCATCGTCCAGTCAGTAAAAAAAGTCAAACTTAACTGTCAAAAGTCAAACTTAACGGTCAAACGCTATTTTTGCACCTAATTTGTAACTACATAGTTACTTTTGCACCTGAAAAAAGCATTTGCCACTGGGCGCTCCTTTGCACCTTAACCCTATTTTTTTAATTATTATAGGATAATCTAATTTTAGATCTGTTGTCCCAAAATGTGATAGAGAGTAGTTAACAAACTATATCCATAACATAGGAGTATAGGACTATACCAGCCAGGCGAAATAAAAGATATATAAATTTTTTTTAGCCAAAATCAAAATATTTAAAATTAGATTACAATCTAGATTATTGACTTTTTGATTTTTTTTTTTTTTGATAAAAATGCAAATATCATTAAGTAAAGGAAAAAGTTAATACATCATAAATCGCAATCAGAGGAGGGGTGGAATTAGGGGTAGAGGTGGCCCTCTAAAATTATAGAAAATGACCCAAATTTTTAGAAAATAAAATTTTAGCCTTACAAGAATTTCAATATTTTCAATTTAGTCCCTACTAAAAGTTTCATGGAGGGACTAAAATGAAAATATTGAGATGTTTACGGGGCTGAAATGTAATTGCATGAACACCTAGGTTCTATTTTGTAATTTTCTCCCTCCCTAATTGCAATTTCTAGCTCCGCCTCGAATCGAGTAGAGCAAGATTGTAGAGAAGAGGTAAGTTGTTGTCCTACAATTAAGACCCTAATAATCGATCAAACTGAAATTATTGATTATTTGTAGAGTTATTACCATATATACATTTAAAAAAAAACAAAAGGTGACAACAAGTAAGTAAGAAAGTGACAAGAAAATAATTTAAATCAAATTAACTCCAAAAATACATGATAAATCTATCTAAGACTTTAGAACAAATAAAGAAACATAAAACATAATTTTTTTCAATGGCATTTACTAGTTTCGCAATGGTATTTACCAGTTCGTTCTTCAGGTTTACCACATGTGTGTCTGATGAAACAAAAAAAAAGTGCAATTATAACAAATCTTTCAATGTCAATTACCAATTCTTCAGTAACATTTACTAGATTCGCAATGGTATTTACCAATTTGTTCTTCAGGTTTACCATATGTTGTTAGATCCCAAGTGTTTTGATGATGACAAAAGATTTAAAGGTTTTAAAAAAAAGTGATAATAATTATATTTGTGAATCAGAAGTAAACACTCTCGAGAATGCATTTCTGATTCTCGAGAATGATCTTATGATTCTTGAGAATACACTTATAATTCTCGAGAATGGCATGACAAAACAAATAAATCCATGATATTCTGATTCTCTAGAATTAGATTGAATTCTCGAGAATTGGACTAATGCTCGAGTACTCACAATTGATTCTCGAGAATAGGCATAGTCTGTCTCAAAGATCACTTCAAAGTAAAAACATTCATTCTCGAGAATTGGTAAGCCATTATCGAGAATGAGTAAGCAATTCTCGAGAATAAGATAAGAATTCTCGAGAATGCTCAATGAATGATTGATTTTCTGCATTCACAAGGCTCGAACTCGAGACCTCGCTTAAGCGACACAAGTCGCTTACTACTTGTACCAACTCCTGTTGGTAATAAGGTAAGGTCTTTTATTTCCAAAGAGGGAAGAGTCAAGTCAAGGAATGAAATAAATAAATAAATAAATAAGAAAAAAAATCCAATAATTACTCATACATGTTTTCTTCAGAGATTGAAAATTACTTCATTATGATTTAAAGCTTAGTAGAGAAGAAACAATGCTCATGAATAACTCAAGCTGTTGAAAGAGCTTTAAGAATAAATGTAAAAATTTAAAGAATCTAAATTAAATAAAGGTAATATGTTATCATTATAATTTTTAAATTAGACTCAGATAATTAATATCTTAAACTAATAATAGTTATCACTTATCTCATTATATCTATTTAAGATCAAGTAGGAATAGGAAGGTGATATATTAAGCAAAATAATAAGTTTTAATGTTAATTTTTCATATCATTTAAAGTAGATTGTATTATTTTTTGGGTTAAGGTGTAAAAATAGACATGTGCTTTTTCCGAGGAGCGCCCAGTAGCAAATGCTTTTTTCAGGTGCAAAAGTAACTATGTGGTTACAAATTAGATGCAAAAATAGCGTTTGACCGTTAAGTTTGACTTTTGACAGTTAAGTTTGACTTTTTTTGCTGACTAGACGATGACGCGGCATTTCAAAGGTGCAAACATAATTTTAGGATCTTGAAAAATATTTCGAGTAATGATCGGTACTAAAGGATACTTAAAAAATATTTGAGTCTTATTGGTACTAAAAAGTATTTTCGGGATCTTGATTGGTACAAAAAAAATATTTCATAATTTTGAAAAATTATTTTAGGATCATGAAAAAATATTTTAGGTATTGACCGGTACTAAAAGGATACTGAAAAAATATTTGAAATGCCACGTCATCGTCCAGTCAGTAAAAAAAGTCAAACTTAACTGTGAAAAGTCAAACTTAACGGTCAAACGCTATTTTTGCACCTAATTTATAACTACATAGTTACTTTTGCACCTGAAAAAAGCATTTGCCACTGGGCGCTCCTCAGAGAAAAGCACATGTCTATTTTTGCACCTTAACCCTATTTTTAATTATTATAGGATAATCTAATTTTAGATCTGTTGTCCCAAAATGTGATAGAGAGTAGTTAACAAACTATATCCATAACATAGGAGTATAGGACTATACCAAACAGGCGAAATAAAAGATATATAAATTTTTTTTAGCCAAAATCAAAATATTTAAAATTAGATTACAATCTAGATTATTGACTTTTTGATTTTTTTTTTTTTTGATAAAAATGCAAATATCATTAAGTAAAGGAAAAAGTTAATACATCATAAATCTGCAATCAGAGGAGGGGTGGAATTAGGGGTAGAGGTGGCCCTCTAAAATTATAGAAAATGACCCAAATTTTTAGAAAATAAAATTTTAGCCTTACAAGAATTTCAATATTTTCAATTTAGTCCCTACTAAAAGTTTCATGGAGGGACTAAAATGAAAATATTGAGATGTTCTGAGGCTGAAATGTAATTGCATGAACACCTAGGTTCTATTTTGTAATTTTCTCCTCCCTAATTGCAATTTCTAGCTCCGCCTCTGAATCAGAGTAGAGCAAGATTGTAGAGAAGAGGTAAGTTGTTGTCCTACAATTAAGACCCTAATAATCTGATCAAACTGAAATTATTGATTATTTGTAGAGTTATTACCATATATACATTTAAAAAAAAACAAAAGGTGACAACAAGTAAGTAAGAAAGTGACAAGAAAATAATTTAAATCAAATTAACTCCAAAAATACATGATAAATCTATCTAAGACTTTAGAACAAATAAAGAAACATAAAACATAATTTTTTCAATGGCATTTACTAGTTTCGATCGCAATGGTATTTACCGTTCGTTCTTACGGTTTACCACATGTGTGTCGATGAAACAAAAAAAGTGCAATTATAACAAATCTTTCAATGTCAATTACCAATTCTTGATGACATTTACTAGTTTCGCAATGGTATTTACCAATTTGTTCTTGAGTTTACCATATGTTGTTAGATCCCAAGTGTTTTGATGATGACAAAAGATTTAAAGGTTTTAAAAAAAAGTGATAATAATTATATTTGTGAATCAGAAGTAAACACTCTCGAGAATGCATTTCTGATTCTCGAGAATGATCTTATGATTCTTGAGAATACACTTATAATTCTCGAGAATGGCATGACAAAACAAATAAATCCATGATATTCTGATTCTCTAGAATTAGATTGAATTCTCGAGAATTGGACTAATGCTCGAGTACTCACAATTGATTCTCGAGAATAGGCATAGTCTGTCTCAAAGATCACTTCAAAGTAAAAACATTCATTCTCGAGAATTGGTAAGCCATTATCGAGAATGAGTAAGCAATTCTCGAGAATAAGATAAGAATTCTCGAGAATGCTCAATGAATGATTGATTTTACTGCATTCACAAGGCTCGAACTCGAGACCTCGCTTAAGCGACACAAGTCGCTTACTACTTGTACCAACTCCCGTTGGTAATAAGGTAAGGTCTTTTATTTCCAAAGAGGAAGAGTCAAGTCAAGGAATGAAATAAATAAATAAATAAATAAGAAAAAAAATCCAATAATTACTCATACATGTTTTCTTCAGAGATTGAAAATTACTTCATTATGATTTAAAGCTTAGTAGAGAAGAAACAATGCTCATGAATAACTCAACTGTTGAAAGAGCTTTAAGAATAAATGTAAAAATTTAAAGAATCTAAATTAAATAAAGGTAATATGTTATCATTATAATTTTTAAATTAGACTCAGATAATTAATATCTTAAACTAATAATAGTTATCACTTATCTCATTATATCTATTTAAGATCAAGTAGGAATAGGAAGGTGATATATTAAGCAAAATAATAAGTTTTAATGTTAATTTTTCATATCATTAAAAGTAGATTGTATTATTTTTTGGGTTAAGGTGCAAAAATAGACATGTGCTTTTTCCGAGGAGCGCCCAGTAGCAAATGCTTTTTTCAGGTGCAAAAGTAACTATGTGGTTACAAATTAGATGCAAAAATAGCGTTTGACCGTTAAGTTTGACTTTTGACAGTTAAGTTTGACTTTTTTTGCTGACTAGACGATGACGCGGCATTTCAAAGGTGCAAACATAATTTTAGGATCTTGAAAAAATATTTCAGGTAATGATCGGTACTAAAAGGATACTTAAAAAAATATTTCACAAACTATATCCATAACATAGGAGTATAGGACTATACCAAACAGAGCGAAATAAAAGATATATAAATTTTTTTTAGCCAAAATCAAAATATTTAAAATTAGATTACAATCTAGATTATTGACTTTTTGATTTTTTTTTTTTTTGATAAAAATGCAAATATCATTAAGTAAAGGAAAAAGTTAATACATCATAAATCCGCAATCAGAGGAGGGGTGGAATTAGGGGTAGAGGTGGCCCTCTAAAATTATAGAAAATGACCCAAATTTTTAGAAAATAAAATTTTAGCCTTACAAGAATTTCAATATTTTCAATTTAGTCCCTACTAAAAGTTTCATGGAGGGACTAAAATGAAAATATTGAGATGTTTACGGGGCTGAAATGTAATTGCATGAACACCTAGGTTCTATTTTGTAATTTTCTCCCTCCCTAATTGCAATTTCTAGCTCCGCCTCTGAATCAGAGTAGAGCAAGATTGTAGAGAAGAGGTAAGTTGTTGTCCTACAATTAAGACCCTAATAATCTGATCAAACTGAAATTATTGATTATTTGTAGAGTTATTACCATATATACATTTAAAAAAAAACAAAAGGTGACAACAAGTAAGTAAGAAAGTGACAAGAAAATAATTTAAATCAAATTAACTCCAAAAATACATGATAAATCTATCTAAGACTTTAGAACAAATAAAGAAACATAAAACATAATTTTTTTCAATGGCATTTACTAGTTTCGATCGCAATGGTATTTACCAGTTCGTTCTTCTGGTTTACCACATGTGTGTCTGATGAAACAAAAAAAAAGTGCAATTATAACAAATCTTTCAATGTCAATTACCAATTCTTCAGTGACATTTACTAGTTTCGCAATGGTATTTACCAATTTGTTCTTCAGGTTTACCATATGTTGTTAGATCCCAAGTGTTTTGATGATGACAAAAGATTTAAAGGTTTTAAAAAAAAGTGATAATAATTATATTTGTGAATCAGAAGTAAACACTCTCGAGAATGCATTTCTGATTCTCGAGAATGATCTTATGATTCTTGAGAATACACTTATAATTCTCGAGAATGGCATGACAAAACAAATAAATCCATGATATTCTGATTCTCTAGAATTAGATTGAATTCTCGAGAATTGGACTAATGCTCGAGTACTCACAATTGATTCTCGAGAATAGGCATAGTCTGTCTCAAAGATCACTTCAAAGTAAAAACATTCATTCTCGAGAATTGGTAAGCCATTATCGAGAATGAGTAAGCAATTCTCGAGAATAAGATAAGAATTCTCGAGAATGCTCAATGAATGATTGATTTTCTGCATTCACAAGGCTCGAACTCGAGACCTCGCTTAAGCGACACAAGTCGCTTACTACTTGTACCAACTCCCGTTGGTAATAAGGTAAGGTCTTTTATTTCCAAAGAGGAAGAGTCAAGTCAAGGAATGAAATAAATAAATAAATAAATAAGAAAAAAAATCCAATAATTACTCATACATGTTTTCTTCAGAGATTGAAAATTACTTCATTATGATTTAAAGCTTAGTAGAGAAGAAACAATGCTCATGAATAACTCAACTGTTGAAGGAGCTTTAAGAATAAATGTAAAAATTTAAAGAATCTAAATTAAATAAAGGTAATATGTTATCATTATTATTTTTTAAATTAGACTCGGATAATTAATATCTTAAACTAATAATAGTTATCACTTATCTCATTATATCTATTTAAGATCAAGTAGGAATAGGAAGGTGATATATTAAGCAAAATAATAAGTTTTAATGTTAATTTTTCATATCATTTAAAGTAGATTGTATTATTTTTTTGGGTTAAGGTGTAAAAATAGACATGTGCTTTTTCCGATGAGCGCCCAGTAGCAAATGCTTTTTCAGTGCAAAAGTAACTATGTGGTTACAAATTAGATGCAAAAATAGCGTTTGACCGTTAAGTTTGACTTTTGACAGTTAAGTTTGACTTTTTTTGCTGACTAGACGATGACGCGGCATTTCAAAGGTGCAAAAATAATTTTAGGATCTTGAAAAAATATTTCAGGTAATGATCGGTACTAAAAGGATACTTAAAAAAATATTTCGAGTACTTGACGGTACTAAAAGTATTTTCGGGATACCGATTGGTACAAAAATATTTCATAATTTTGAAAAGTTATTTTAGAATATTGAAAAAATATTTTAGGTATTGACCAGTACTAAAAGGATACTGAAAAATATTTGAAATGCCACGTCATCGTCCAGTCAGTAAAAAAAGTCAAACTTAACTGTGAAAAGTCAAACTTAACGGTCAAACGCTATTTTTGCACCTAATTTGTAACTACATAGTTACTTTTGCACCTGAAAAAAGCATTTGCCACTGGGCGCTCCTCAGAGAAAAGCACATGTCTATTTTTGCACCTTAACCCTATTTTTTTAATTATTATAGGATAATCTAATTTTAGATCTGTTGTCCCAAAATGTGATAGAGAGTAGTTAACAAACTATATCCATAACATAGGAGTATAGGACTATACCAGCGAACACCTAGGTTCTATTTTGTAATTTTCTCCCTCCCTAATTGCAATTTCTAGCTCCGCCTCTGAATCAGAGTAGAGCAAGATTGTAGAGAAGAGGTAAGTTGTTGTCCTACAATTAAGACCCTAATAATCTGATCAAACTGAAATTATTGATTATTTGTAGAGTTATTACCATATATACATTTAAAAAAAAACAAAAGGTGACAACAAGTAAGTAAGAAAGTGACAAGAAAATAATTTAAATCAAATTAACTCCAAAAATACATGATAAATCTATCTAAGACTTTAGAACAAATAAAGAAACATAAAACATAATTTTTTCAATGGCATTTACTAGTTTCGCAATGGTATTTACCAGTTCGTTCTTCAGGTTTACCACATGTGTGTCTGATGAAACAAAAAAAAAAGTGCAATTATAACAAATCTTTCAATGTCAATTACCAATTCTTCAGTGACATTTACTAGTTTCGCAATGGTATTTACCAATTTGTTCTTCAGGTTTACCATATGTTGTTAGATCCCAAGTGTTTTGATGATGACAAAAGATTTAAAGGTTTTAAAAAAAAGTGATAATAATTATATTTGTGAATCAGAAGTAAACACTCTCGAGAATGCATTTCTGATTCTCGAGAATGATCTTATGATTCTTGAGAATACACTTATAATTCTCGAGAATGGCATGACAAAACAAATAAATCCATGATATTCTGATTCTCTAGAATTAGATTGAATTCTCGAGAATTGGACTAATGCTCGAGTACTCACAATTGATTCTCGAGAATAGGCATAGTCTGTCTCAAAGATCACTTCAAAGTAAAAACATTCATTCTCGAGAATTGGTAAGCCATTATCGAGAATGAGTAAGCAATTCTCGAGAATAAGATAAGAATTCTCGAGAATGCTCAATGAATGATTAATTACTTGTCAAAGTGTGATTCTCGAGAATGACAATCGGATTCTTGAGAATGAAAGTAATTCTCGAGAATAAATTAAGGATTCTCGAGAATGCTCAGTGAATATGTGATTATCAATTACTTCTTACTACATGATTCTCGAGAATGCCAAATTAATTCTCGAGAATGGAAACAATTCTCGAGAATAAAGAATCAATTATCGAGAATGCCTTCCATCTACGAAAAATCATTGACGTCTGATTCTCGAGAATGATATTTCAATTGTCGAGAATGGCATCATAAATCTTCACGATAAGCTTCTGAACATAGGATTCTCGATAATGAGGTAATCAATTCTTGAGAACTCTTACAGGTTTGCCATCCCAACTTTCTGTCTTTAACTTGATTCTCGAGAATGTTTAGAACAACTCTCGAGAATGTTTTCTGAAAAGCTTACGATAAATTTACGCAACTTAAATCTCTTCTGGAAATTCATGGGTTATTATCCAATGTTTATTAATCATCTTAAGACTCACTTATATCATATCTAATCAATCTTTGTTTGAGTTTTAACGTGATTAACCAGGCTAAATTTGAATTCGAGCGAAAGATGATCCAACTTGGAAGTACATTAAATGCAAGACAGAGAAACCAAGAAACATTAGGAATTAAAGATTGCAGCAGATTTAAAACATTCTTTCAAAGGACACTTATTCCAGCTTGCATTCTGATTATCTCTCTACACAAGATCGTCACCACCGAGAGCATTTAATGAAGCAACGTTCGATTATTCCCAGTCATTCTGCTTCTGTGTCTAGCAGAACAACTAAGAGTTACAACGGCTATTTCTTGAAGCTTCACAACGGCATTAATGACGATCACTATAAAAGCTCATCACATTCAATTCTGCCAACCACCGAAACACTCTGCGCATTCAATTTGAGATTATCGTATTTATTGTTTCAACTGTATCTTTAATATCTTCGAATATCTAGCACTTCAGTGATTATCAATTATCTACTCAATGAGGAGTTTTTGTTCTTAAACACTTATTTGATTACTGATTAGTCAGTAAAACTTAAGGTTGTGGGACCTTAGGTGTGGGTGTACGTTTGCAACTTGTAAGGGGGAGTGAGTCCTAGTGAGAAAGGATCATCCTTGAGTTGTAATCGTATTTGACAGAATTAGTTGAAATCCCAAGGTGTTCTTGGGGATTGGATGTAGGTCGAAGAATTAGACCGAACCAGTATAAACCGTTCAGTGTCCATTTCTTCCTCCTGTCTTAGATTAATTTCTGTTTCTTTGTATCTTTTAAAAAGAATTTGAGATAACCTATTTACCCCCCTCTAGGTGATTTTCCACCTTTATTTGGTATCAGATCCTGGTTACTTTTTTGGGTTTAACATCTCAAGTTAGATCATGGACGAAATATTACCAGATGGCGCATCAATCAACAGACCATCGGGGTTCAATGGTCAGCACTATTCATTCTGGAAAAAAAAATTTAAAGTATTTGTTATGGAAACCTAGTTTGGTCTATGGAATGTGTTCGAGAGAGGAGATTATCTTCCAACAGTTACTGAGAATGGTATTAAATCAGCAAAACTAGAAGAAGATTATGATGAAAATGATCGAAGACAGGTCACACTCAATAGCAAGGATGTTCTTATGCTTCAAAGTGCTCTTAGTCAGCAAGAGTACTTTCGCATTTGCAATCTATCAACAGCAAGAGAAATGTGAAATGCTCTGGAGATCGTGTATGAAGGAACAACCGGCATAAAGGAGAATCGCATCAACACACTGACGACCGAGTATGACCTTCTTCAAATGAAGTCCGGAGAATCCATTGTCGAATTTCAACTTCGCTATACTCATTTAATCAATCAGCTAGCAGCCTTGGGTAAAGTATATGAGCAAGGTCCTCAAGTCAGAAAAATTCTTAATGTTCTGACTAAAGATTGGGAAGCAAAGGTCACAGCAATCGAAGAAGCCCGTGGCGAATCAATGACATCAGTTGCTGCCTTATTCGGAAGTCTATTTGAGTATGAAAGCAAAATGATATTCAAGAAATGCTTGACCGAGATTAACAACAATAAGAGCAAAGGAGTTGCTCTCAAAGCGGAGAAAGAAAAAGAGGATAAAGATGAAGATGATGAGGACGATGAAGAGATGGGTATGTTCGTGCGAAGATTCAAGAGGTTCTATAAAAAGGACCAAGGCTTTAGAAATAAGTCCAAAAGGGAAACACGAGTAAGTGACGCGATTTCAAAGATAAGGACCAAGTCATCTGTTACGAGTGCGAGAAACCTGGACATTACAAATCTGAATGTCCTCAGTTAAAAGGCAATGAGGAAGAGAAGAAAAAGAGGTTCAATCATTTTAAAAAGAAGGCTTATGTATCCACCATATGGGGAGATGGATCAACGGAAAAAGAAAGTGAGGAAGAGGAAGAGACGACCAATGTTTGTCTAGTTGCAGAAGAAGAGAAGCCTGACAATATTAACGATGAGGTAAACGATTCACAGCCTTCTTATGATGAGTTATTCGATTATTATAATGATATACAATCTGAATATGAAATGCTTGCTGAAAAATACATAGATTTGAAAAGGAAAAGTATTACTCTTGAACAACAAGTCAAGAATCTTTCATACACGAATATTGTTTGTGAAGATTGTCTTGAGTTAGAGAAAAGAAATTTATATCTCACAAAAACACTTGAGAAATTCACTAAAGGGAGTGAGATGCTCAGTGTAATTTTGAAAGCTCAAAGATTTACAAATGATCGTTCAGGTATAGGATATAATCCTGTTTTTGACAAAAGAAAAGGTAGAAAGAAAACATGTGAAAAGTCCTATTTGAAATATTTTCAAAAAACCGTTCATACATCAAATCCATTTGCGCATTATAACTACTGTAATAGTAAGGGTCATAGTACTTCGTCTTGCTTTCATAAAAAGGATAGAAGAGATAGGCCTGTTGGAAATTATCAATGGGTATCTAAAGGAACTTATGTTTCGCAGGCCTGAACTAACCTCAAAGGACCCAAGAAAAGGTGGGTACCTAAAGCCTAATTTCTCTTGATTTGTAGGTATGTCTGAGAGCATCAAGAACCAACAAATGATATATTGATAGTGGATGCTCTAGACACATGACGGGGAATCAAGCTAAGTTTGTGGCAATGAGAACAAAAGATGGTGGTAAAGTCACCTTTGGAGGAAACCAATCTGGCAAAATCACTGGAGTTGGAGAAATTGGTACAAAGGATGGACCACTGATCAAACACTACTACAAAAATTGGATATTACTACCCTAAAAAACGTCCTTATTTAGAAATAGGACGTCCAAAGTGAAGGCGGTGGCATTCTTGTAATTATATTTAAGGAAGTTGAGCCTTCAAAGCGTCTAAATAAGAAATCGGGACTCCTTAAATTGATTTTTGGTGTCTGAAATTTTTCGGGGCGTCTAAAATTGTTTCGCGCCAAAAAAATATGAGAAATATTTGTTTGGCGCCATGGAATTTAATTTTTTTTCAATAAAATTCATTTATGGCGACCTACATATATTTCAGGACGTCTTTAATGTGTCAATTTCTTAGTGCCCTGAATTTTTTGTTTGGCGACAAGGATTTTCTTTTAATAGAAATTAGGAAATTTAATAATATTGGGGACCTGAATCAGAATCAGGTCGCCAATATTTTAATAATGGCGACTGGAATCGAATCAGTCGCCTATATTTAATAATGACGACTGAATCGAATCAGTCGCCAATATTTAATATTGGCGACCCGATTCGATTCAGTCGCCATTATTAAAATATAGGCGACCTGATTCTGATTCAGGTCGCCATTATTAAAATATTGGCGACCTGATTCTGATTCAGGTCGCCAAAAGTGGAATATAGGCGTCCTGAAATATGATTCAGGTGGCCTATATTCAATTTTTAGGTTAATATACTCGCGCCTCTTCATTTTCCCTCACACACTCATACTCCGACAGAGGCCGCGAAATCCTCTCATACTCACTCTCGTTCCGCTCTTCTCCAAGGTCGTCCCTTTCCTTGCCGTACGTCTCCGCCGTCGTTCTCCTTCGTCTCCGCCGTCGTCTCCTTCGTCTCCGCCGTCTCCTTCGTCTCCGCCGTCGTCTCCTTCATTTCGCTCTTCTCCAAGTAAGCTTGTTCGTACGTTACTCTTAAATCTACTATTCCGTCTTGTTATTGTTAGTGAGAAACCCTTGAATTAAATTTGATAACATTTGGTAATTGTCACTTTGCTCTGGATAGTATTGGTGAGAAATACGTATCGATTTCTTGGAATGTGTTTGATCAAGGATAGAACATGTTTAAGTAGCTCGTTTCTGTTTGATGCCTTATTTTTGTAGCAAAAAGTGCTAAAGTTTGTTATATGTCCTTTCAAGATTAAGTGGGGAAGTCATTGATTATAGGCCCGGGGTTGTATAGCCTCAAGAAATCGAAACTTGGTGGGTATCCAAACCGAGGAGTCTACCAACAACTTTCAAATTATATACGTGTTTTTCTCCAAAAAGTTCTAAACTTTGTATACCATATCTTTCAATCAATTATTTCCCTTCAATTCAATTGCCATATCGTAAAAACAATCACACACTCAAATCAAAGCAATTAGAGTTGTCTTCTAACAAATTATTGATGTTTGTTCGAATTATCTCAGGTCTTGGGTAATTCAGGAGAGTCTAGGATTAAATTCATCCTTTGTGTAATTGGTATGGTTGTAATTTAGGCTTTTGCCTTCCTTTAATATAAAAAAAAACCACATGATTAGCGTCACAACGTGTAGACTGGGATTCTAAACTTCTTTGCTATTATTTTTGTTTCAACTTTTAGATTTTCCTCACAATACCACTTCATGAATGAGATTATATTCATTCTAAGCTCTTCTCCAAATTGTTTAGATTAGATATTAGCTTACTTATGTTCTCATGGATAAGCTAAGCGATATTCTAGATGCCAAATATAGGATATGGTTAAATGATGAAGAAGATAAACTATATCAATATTTACTTCTATTTATTGGCTTGTTTTTGTATGTTTTCTAGGATGATCTTGTAACATGGGATGTCCTTCAAAATGTAAAGCTGAAATTGGTTTAGTTAGTAAGTTTTGTTGTTGAATTAAGCTGAAATTGGTGTTATTGAAATTTTGGGATGTCTTACTTTTAAGGGGAAATGCTGCCGAAATTTACTTAAAAGAAAACATGTCGTTCTTGAAATTGACATGAACTTGACTGTTGTTGGAAATGTCGTAGGTGGTAATAAAATGGGTCATAGTTGGATGAATGCATTGAGAACTAGTGAAGAATATGAGAATGGGGTGGAAGAGTTTATTGAATTTGCTAGAAGGAATGTGGCCACAAAAAATGGGATGTATTATTGTCCATGTGTTAATTGTTTAAATGGGAGTCGAAGGGTTATTGCTTTTTGCACAATCGGGTGAATATGAAAGCGTGCGGAGTGATGCAGAGACACCTTTGTTCCCCAGGTGTACTAAGTATACACGGTTGACTGCGACCTTACATTTGGTCAACTTAAAGGCAACTTGTGGGTGGACCGATAGCGCTTTCACGTCGCCGCTTGAATTGTTGTGTGATATGTTGCCGCTTGATAATGTACTTCCAAATCGTATGTATGAGGCCAAAAAATCTTGTCTACGATGGGTATGGAGTATAAAAGATACACAGTTGCCCTAATGACTGCATATTGTACGTAAACGAGTACGAAGGCCTCGTAATTGTCCGAAGTGTAAAACTTCACGATACAAAGTGAAGAAAGTTAGTGTTTCGGAAGCGAGACAACAAAAAGGCAACCTTTGAAGGCATTGTGGTATCTTCCAATAATTCCACGGTTTAAGCATCTGTTTACTAGTGAAGCAACGGCAAAGAAGTTGAGATGGCATTCTGATGAGAGAATATCCGATGGAAAATATCTTCGGCACCCGGCCGACTCTCCGCAATGGAAGAAAATAGACGAAATGTTCCCTCAATTTGGCAGTGAGCCAAGAAACCTTCTACTGGGGCTTTGTACGAGATGGCTTCAATCCGTATCGAACTCTTAGCAGCACCCATAGTGCATGGCCGGTTCTCCTTGTAATATACAACTTACCTCCCTGGCTATGTATGAAACGCAAGTATGTGATGCTTTCTATGATGATTTCGGACCAAAACAACTCGGGAACAATATCGATGTGTACTTGGCGCCTTTGGTTGAGGATTTGAAGAAGTTGTGGGAGGAAGGCGTAGATGTGTTTGATGCATATAAGAAGGAGCACTTCAAGTTGCGTGCAATGATTTTTACCACGATAAACGACTTTCCCGCATACGGAAATTTGTCGAGGCACGAAAGTGAAGGGGTATAAAGCATGTCCAATATGTGAAGCAGACACAAACTTCCATCAACTAAAGCACGGAAAAAAACGGTCTACCTCGGCCACGGGAGGTTTCTTCATCGGTTCCACCCATATCGTAAGTTAAGAAAGCGTTTTAACGGCTTACCGGAGCAGAATACGGCTCCAAAGGCGTTAACCGGAGAGGACGTTTATAGTCGGGTGAAACATATCAATGTCATATTCGGTAAGCAGCAAAGGAAGGCGAGTGAGAAGAATATATGGAAGAAGAGATCAATTTTCTTTGATCTTCCATATTGGCGTAGTCTTGATGTGAGACACAGTCTTGATGTGATGCATGTGGAGAAAACGTTTGTGATAGCCTTGTCGGTACTCTTTTGCACATACCGGGGAAGACTAAGGATGGAGTTAGTGCGAGACTAGATCTGGTTGACATGGGAATAAGAGAAAGGTTACATCCACGAGTAATGGAAGATGGTAAGAGGGCATACATGGAGCCAAAGCAACTCATACACTATCAAAAGCGGAGAAGAAAAGTTTGTGTGGATGTCTATATGACATTAAGGTGCCACAAGGATATTATTCTAATTTGAGAAAGTGTGTCTCAATGAACGATTTGAAGTTAGTGGGAATGAAGTCCCATGATTATCATGTGTTGATGCAACAACTACTACCAATAGCTATAAGAGGCATTATGAAAGATGAAGTTCGATCCACTATAACAAGATTGAGTATTTTCTTCAATGCTATCTCGCAACAAAGTCATTGACATTGAAAAGTTGGATGAATTGGAGAATGAGGGTTATATTATTTTGTCCCAACTAGAGATGCATTTCCCTCCTGCCTTTTTGATATCATGGTGCACTTGATAGTGCACTTGGTAAGGAGGTAAGACTGCGGTCCCAGTTACCTAAGGTGGATGTACCCTTTCGAGCGATACATGAAGATCTTAAAAGGGTATTCTAAAAACCCTTATCGCCTAAGCCTCAATAGTTGAGAGATATGTAGTTGAAGAGGCTATGGAGTTCTCGCAAAGATTATCTATCGGGGCCGACGATACAATCTCGGCATGACGAGGGGATAAGCGAGGAACTCGAGGAATCAAACCGAAGAATAAGCCTCGTGAAGAGGTGTTGCAAGCACACTGTACATCTTGAATAATACGGAAGAAGTTCAACCATACATTGATGAACACAGAAAGAGTTTGAAGAATATGAATCCAAGGAAGAGTGACATGCGAGATAGCGAATGAGCAAAAGAAGACGTTCATAAAGTGGTTCGGTGAGAAGGTATTGCACGAGACCGGAGTGTCGATACAATCGAGTGGTTAGCTGGGGGCCTTCTTTTCGTGTCATCACTTGGAGCGGTTACGATGTCAACGGATATTCTTTCTACACAAAAGACCAAGATGACGAAGTCTTGTGCAAAATAGTGGGGTGATGGTTGAAGCTGAATCCATGCACTTTTCGAGTTCGAAAGACAAAAACACGGTGGTAGCATCAATGGCCTATTATGGAGTGATCGAACAAATATGGGAGATCAACTACAGCAAGTTCAAAGTTGCTTTATTGAAATGTAAGTGGGTTAGCAATAATGTTTGTTGTAATAGATCCTAAATTTGGATTTGTCTCGGTTGATCTTCAAAGACTTGGTCATAGAGATGAGCCATTCATTTTAGCAAGTCGGGCGAAACAAGTGTTTTATGTTACGAGACCACGCAAATAAAAGAATGTCCATTGTACTTCAAAGTAAAACAGAAGTATGGTGAAGAATCCTTGAACCATGACGATACACTCCCTTTCACAACAAATCCACCTACAACACGTGAAGTAGAATTGATAGATGATGAAGAATATGCTGCAAGAAAGGATCATTGCGAAGGAATATGGGACACCATGTAAAGTAAGATCTTCAGTTACAAAATGATGTGTTTAACTACTATGTTCTTTTTGTGGTCGTTTAACATGTTGGTTCATTTTATTAATCTTGATATGCCCGTTGTGAGAAAAGGGAGAGGTAGCACACACATGGGTGAGCTAATTGCTCGCCGTGACAGATCGAAAAGAGGCCGCATGTGGAGTTTGATGAAAATTTGAATCCAAGGCGAGAGAGGAAGACAAATTGACTTCATTAGCTATTTAGGCTATCTCGGCTCGAAGCAAAGTGCGTATTGTTTACTCACTTGAAAGTTCGTTGATGATAAGACGAAGGATTTGATTTGGACACAGATTTTGGTATCTCACTTTCGATATATCTGCATTTGTATCTTTAGTCTTATTACTTGATTTCGTCATATCTTCTCTTTCACCTTGCAAAGAAACATTAGATGTCCCTAACACTAAGGCCATGAGGAAGCATTGGATGGGCGAAGTTCGTCTCCGTTGGAAAGATTTTAAGAACAAGCCGACAAAAAGTATATTCGCGGGCCAAAGAGGGACCAGGATCCATGTAAGACCTATGATTTCATTTCTCCGGAGGACTGGAGGGAGTTTGTGGCGTCCTAGAGTAATCCCGAATTTACGGTAAAATTTCTGTCATATCTTATCTTTAATTTGAATCTACTTCAATTCGTACGATCAGTTTTGTTTGTTTTCGTGTCACAGGAACGAAAGATGATGGAGGAAGAGCTGCGGCGAATGAAGGAAGCTTCCCAATCCGATCCTTCCATCTGCTATCCAGGCCCCCGGCGTCCTCCTCGTCACAAAAATGGAAAGCTGCGAGGATGAAGGGGACAAATACATCAATGAAGATGTTGCTGCGGTTGCCTCAAAGATCGTAAGTAGTTGAATTAGAAGTATTAAATAGCCTCGCTTGTTTCATACTATATAAGAGTTTAGTTATTATTTATGAAAAATCTTATCGTACAGATTCACTTGAGCAGCAGAGTAGCCAAGGCTCATTCACGCCGGTACACGGCAGACATTTTGTCGACGGCGATTGGGAAGCCGGATTACCACGATGCTTGTTCGAGGGGAGACGAGGGAGTGAGTGTCGCAAAATTTTTCGGACGATGTTCACGTTTGTATGACGCAGAGCCGCAGGAGCTTGAAGCCGAATTCGAGCAAACCTTATTAAAGATGTTATGGCACAACTACGGGGTGAAATGCAAGCTATGGTACAACAAAGAACGTACAACCGACGAATCCCGAATATCCCCAGCGGCAAAGATAGTTTTCAGCCTCCGAGGTACATATTAGCGGACCTTCTCCTCCTCGAGGTAGTTATTGGCGGACCGTCTCACACTGCAGAGGTGCATATTAGCGAACCGTCTCACACTCCAGGTAGTTATTGGCGGACCGTCTCACACTCCACAGGAGGTATAGCTTGCACTCTATATTTGGATGAATCACACCGCGGATTGTTGCCGATGGTCTTGTTTACCTGAACAAGACAAACACCACGGCAAGCAAATTCCGAAAAACCAACGTCGGGTGATCGTGACGAGTGTGCGAGAGGGGAAGAAGAGACAGTCGTCCCGATTGATGATGAGGAGGTTACCACACTAGGCGCTGCCATCACATGGTTCATCCTTTGGCCGGCTCATCTTATTGAGATGTGGATGACACCTGCTATGGTAGGAAATACATTACTGATTGAGTGTGAGTTGTTTCCCGATTGATTTTCATTGCTCATTCACTCATAATATGTTTTTATGTTTTCATAGGATGAACAAGCTGCGGGCTTATTTCCGTACTTAGCACAAGTGCGAGAGATGTACAAGGACATCGGCCTCATAAGCTTGCAGAGATGCCTCCGGGCATTGTCGGTGCGAAAAGACATATCCGATGACATTTGACAAGAAAGATTTGATGGAGTTTTTGACGATGGATTGTTTAGATATACGCTTTCTTCAACTTGCAATCCTGTAAGTTTGTTTAACCCTTTAATTATGCTAGTACTCTTTTTTTGTTTAAGATCTTCAATAACATTTATCATTTCATTTCATAGTGTCTGCCGTGAATTATGCGCCGCACACCGCGAGCGAGTTCGTATGGATACTTATGTCCCGGATGCACGGCTTCGGCTCGCGATACGTTACCCAGAGGTCAATTTATGTTGGTCTAACAATGGGCGACGGAGGGTCGTCTTGTTATCTAGCGCCAATACATGAAAGGTGTGTACTTTTGTTTTGTCTTATAATATTTTTGTGAATAAATTGCGGTCTTATCTTAATTTAATATTAATACGTATATGTTGTAGTGGTCATTGGATGCTGTGTGTTGTTTGTCCGAGCAAGAACTCCTGTTATTGGTTCGATTCAGTAAATGGCAATCCTACCGAGGATATCAAAACATGTTTGCCAAGTAAGTAAATTTTTTCGAATCATCGATTCTTCTTTTAAATGAATGGTTTAACATGTATGTTAATTTCCATTTTAATGATAGTGGCCTCAAGACGTATAGACAGCTTATCAATGAAAAGAGCAGGGTGGACCGAAGTGGTTTAAACCGACGGTGAGTAGTTTCAATTCAAGTTATTTCATTGACACAGTAGCTTTAGATATGCCTTTATTCGTTTTTAACAATTTGCCTTTGATTTATAGTGCCATCAACAACCAGGGAGCACCGAGTGCGGATATTACGTTATGAGTTAGATGCAATCCATCGTTAACAAAATGGACGTACTCAAGGTTTTCAAAACGTACGTAATCGCTCCGTGATTCTCAAGTTTATTTAATTTTTGTTGTTGTACTTGAGTTGTTAATTATTTCCTTCACTTAATTGGTTTATCTTATACCTTGTTTCCCAATTTACAGTTTTTGGGTACTAAGGATCCGTACTCGCAGGATGAGATCGATTCGGTTCGAGACATGATATCTAGATATCTTCTTCAACACATAGCGCCTAGTTAGTAGTGAGCATGATTAATATGTTATTGTGTTAGTGATTCTTTAATTTGCTACCGTTGTTCATTTGTATCTATTTGGTGTTTTGTCCGTACAAAATATGCAATTTTGGTATTATATATATATTCTGTTTATGTATTGTGTTATGTGATTCTTGTGTTGCTTGGTGGTTTCTGGTTGATGCAAATTAAAAACTTGGTAGATATCTCATAGTTTGTAGTTTATTTTTAAAAAAAAATTTCAACAAAGGCGACCTGATTTTGAAATCAGGTCGCCTTTGCTACAATAAGGCGACCTGAATAGAAGATCAGGTCGCCTTAATTTCAACAAAGGCGACCTGATTTTGAAATCAGGTCGCCTTTGTTATCATAAGGTGACCTGAATCCAAGATCAGGTTGCCTTATGAACTCATTAAGGCGACCTGATTGAATATAAGGTCGCCCTTAAGGCGAACTCTATATTAATCGTGTCTTTTAAGGGCGACCTGATTTGAAATCAGGTCACCTTATTTACCTATATAAGGCGACCTGATCTTAAATCAGGTCGCCTTAATAAGGCGACCTTATTTAGGATCAGGTCGCCATTTTGGAAATTTTCCTCTACCCCCTCCAAGACGTCCCTCAGAAAAGGGTCGTTAATTGGGTCTTATTTAGGTCGTTGTTTAGCATTTTTGTAGTAGTGAAAGACGTTTATCTAGTAGAAGGTCTCTGCCACAACCTCCTAAGTGTAAGTCAGAGTGCTGACAAAAACAATTGGATCCTCTTTGACTCGGAACAATGTCTTATTGTCAGTAAGGATGATCTCCCAATAGATAAAGGTAAACTTAAGATACTATTCAAAGCTCCTAGAGAAGGTAACTGCTATACATTAGAATTACCGGAAGTTTATTCTGAAAAATGTTTTGTTAGCAACTTGGATGAAAGTTGGGCTTTGTGGCATAAGCGGCTGGCTCATGTGAATATGTTACAACTAGACAAGTTGTTAAGAAAGGATTTAGTTATTGGTTTACCCAAACTTCGATTTAAAAATGACATGATCTCGTGATGCTCACAAAAGGGGTAAGCAAACCAAATCTTCTTTTAAGAATAAGTTTGAAATGTCATCTAATCGTCCCCTTCAACTACTCCACATGGACTTAGTTGGACCAGCTAGAGTAAGGAGTCTTGGAGGTAACTTATATACTCTAGTGATTGTAGATGACTTCTCTCGTTTTACTTGGACTATGTTTATGTCATCAAAGGATGAAACATTTGATCTATTTACTATGTTGGCCCATAAGGTGCAAAACGAGAAAGGCATTTATATTTCAACTATCCGAACTGGTCATGGAAGGGAGTTTGAAAATCAATCCTTTGCTGAATTTTGTGATGCTCACGGTATTGACCACAACTTCTCGGCTCCAAGAACACCACAACAAAACAGTGTAGTTGAGAGGAAGAATCGTGTGCTCACGGAAATGGCTCGTGCAATGCTGAATGAGAATCAAACATCATAAGTCTATTGGGCAGACACAATGAGCACAGCGAGCTACATATCAAACCGAGCCTATCTGCGAAAGAAGCTAAATAAAACTCCTTATGAGATCTACAAAGGAAGGAAACCCAACCTAGCTCACTTACATATCTTCGGCTGCAAATGTTTTGTACACAACAATTCTCGAGAATTCTTAGAACAATTCTCGAGAATGCTTATCTGAAAAGTTTGCGATAAATGCACAATATTTAAATCTCTTTAGGAAATTCATGGGCTATTCTCTAATGCTTATTAATCATCTTTAATATCATTTATATCATATCTAATCATTCTTTGGTTGAGTGTTAAAGTGATTAACCGGGTTAAATTTGAATTCGAGCGAAAGGCAATCCAACGTGGCAGTACATTAAATGCAAGTCAGAGAAACAGAGCAACATTAGGAATAAACACTCACAGCAGACGAAAACATTCTTTCGAGGAACACTTATTCCAGCTTGCCTCTGATTATCTCCCAGCACAAGGTCATCACCGCCTAGAGCATTTAATGAAGCAACGTTCGAATATCTTCAAACATTATGCTTATGTCTCTAACGGAAATACAGAGAGTCACAACGGCTATTTCTTGAAGTCTCTCAACGGCATAAATGTCGTTCACTATAAAAGGCCATCGCATTCAATTTCGTCAACTACTGAAACATCTTACGCATTCAATTTGAGTCAATTGTATTTATTGTTTCAACTGTCTCATTAATATCTTCGGATATTCTAGCACTTCAGTGATTACCATTTATCTACTCAGTGAGGAGTTTCTTTCACTTAAACATTTACTTGATTACAGTTTAGATTGTATAACTTAAGGTTGTGAAACCTTAAGAGTGGGTGTACGTTTACAACCAGTAAGGGGGAGTGAGTCCAAGAGTGATAGGATCATCCTTGTGTTGTAATCGTATTTGAAAAGATTAATGGAAATCCCAAGGTGTGCTTGGGGACTGGACGTAGGTCGAAGTGTTTGGCCGAACCAGTATAAATCTCTCTGTGTTCATTTACTCTTTCTGTCTTAGATTAAATTATGTCTCTGTGTGCATCATCGAAAAAGAATTTGAGATCACCTATTCACCCCCTCTAGGTGATATTCCACTTTTATCTGGTATCAGAGCATAGGTTTCTCAGTTGGGATTAACATCCTGAGAAAAAAGATCATGGAAGGAATATTACCTGATGGTGCTTCAATTAACCGACCATCGGGGTTCAATGCCGAACATTACTCGTTCTGGAAAGCAAAGTTCAAGGTGTTCGTGTTGGAAACTGAGTATGGTCTCTGGCAAGTAATATAAAATGGAGACTATGTTCCTACAAGAAATGAAGGCGGATTCGTTGTTCCAAAGACAGAGGAGGAATTTGATGAGAATGATCGAAGAAAAATGATACTCAACAGTAAAGCCGTTCTAATGCTTCAAAGTGCCCTTAGCCAAAAGGAGTACTTTCGAATATGCAATCTATCTACTGCAAAAGAGATGTGGAAGGTGTTGGAGATTGCATATGAAGGAACCTCCAAAGAAAATTGCATCAATACTTTGACTACCGAATATGATTTACTTTGGATGAAGACCGGGGAAACTATTTCTGAATTTCAACTTCGTTATACACACTTGACCAATCAATTGGCGGCTCTGGGAAAAAATATGACCAACGCTGTCAAGTCAGAAAGATTCTCAATGTTCTGACTAAAGATTGGGAGGCAAAGGTTACAACAATAGAAGAGACACGAGGTGAATCGATGACTTCAGTTGCTGCTCTGTTCGAAAGTCTATCCTAATATGAAAGCAAGTTTAAATTCAGAAAGGGCCTAGAAGAGATCAACAACAAAAAGAGCAAAGGTGTTGCTCTTAATGCTGAGAAAGAGAAAGAAGTTAAGGAAGATGATATCGATGATGATGAGGATGAAGAATTGGGAATGATGGTCTGAAGATTCAAAAGATTCTATAAAAGGGACCAAGGCTTCAGAAAGAAGTTCCAAAAAGGAGGAAGCTCAAATAACAGACGTGAATATAAGGATAAAGATCAAATCATCTGTTATCAGTGCGATAAACCAAGCCACTACAAATCCAAATGCCCGCAATTGAAAGGCAATGAGAAAGAAAAGAAGAAGAGGTTCAACCATTTCAAAAAGAAGGCTTATGTGTCTTCCATCTGGGGAGATGGATCTTCAGAAGAAGAAAGTGAGGAAGAGGAAGAGACGGCTAACGTCTGTCTGGTTACAGAAGAGGAGAAACCCGACAATAATGGCAATGAGGTAAATGATTCACAGCCTTCTTATGATGAATTATTCGATGAATATAATGCTATACAATCTGAATATGAAATGCTTGCTGAAAAATACATAGATTTGAAAAGGAAGAATATTACTCTTGAACAGCAAGTCAAAAATCTTTCGTGCACAAACATTGTCTGTGAAGATTGTTTGGATTTAGAGAAAAGAAATCTATACCTAACAAAAACACTTGAGAAATTCACTAAAGGTAGTGAGATGCTTAGTGTAATTTTGAAAGAACAAAGATTTACAAATGATCGCTCAGGTATAGGATATAATCCTATTTTTGATAAAAGAAAAGGCACGAAGAAAAAAGGTGAAAAGTCCTATTTGAAATATTTTCAGAAAACTGTTCACACATCTAATCCATTTGCGCATTGTAATTACTATAATCGTATGGGTCATAGTACTTCGTCTTGTTTTCATAAAAGGGATAGAAGAGATAGGCCTGTTGGAAATTATCAATGGGTACCTAAAGGAACTTATGTTTCCAAGGTCCGAACTAACCACAAAGGACCCAAGAAAAGGTGGGTACCTAAAGCCTAATCTCTCTTGATTTGCAGGTATGTCTGAGAGCATCAAGAACCAACAAATGGTATATTGATAGTGGATGCTCTAGACACATGACGGGGGATCAAGCTAAATTTGTGGCAATGAAGACAAAAGATGGTGGTAAAGTCACCTTTGGAGGGGATCAATCTGGCAAAATCACTGGAGTTAGAGAAATTGGTACAAAAGATGGACCACTGATCAAAGACGTCTATCTAGTAGAAGGTCTCTGCCACAACCTCCTAAGCATTAGTCAAAGTGCCGACAAAAACAATTGGATTCTCTTTGACTCGAAGGAATGCCTTATTGTAAGTAAGGATGATCTCCCAATAGATAAAGGTAAACTAAAAACATTATACAAAGCTCCTAGAGAAGGTAACTGCTATACATTAGAATTGCCCAAAGTTAACTCGAAAATGTTTTGTTAGCAACTTGGATGAAAGTTGGTTGTGGCATAAGCGTCTGGCTCATGTAAATATGCTACAATTAGACAAGTTGCTAAGAAAAGATTTAGTTATTGGTTTACCCAAACTTCGATTAAAAACGACATGATCTGTGATGCTTGTCAAAGGGGTAAACAAACCAAATCTTCTTTTAAGAATAAGTTTGAAATGTCAACTAATCGTCCCCTTCAACTACTCCACATGGACTTAGTTGGACCGGCTAGAATAAGAAGTCTTGGTGGTAACTTATATACTCTAGTTATTGTAGATAACTTCTCTCGCTTTACATGGACTATTTTTATGTCATCAAAAGATGAAACATTTGATCTATTTACTGTGTTTGCCAATAAGGTGCAAAACGAGAAAGGCATTTATATTTCAAATATTCGAACCGATCATGGAGGGGAGTTTGAAAATCAAGCCTTTGCTGAATTTTGTGATGCTCACGGTATTGACCACAACTTCTCGGCTCCAAGAACACCACAACAAAACGGTGTAGTTGAGAGGAAGAATCGTGTTCTCACAGAGATGGCTCGTGCAATGCTAAATGAAAATCAAATATCACCAGTCTTTTGGGAAGACGCAATGAGCACAACAAGCTACATATCAAACTGAGCTTATCTGCGAAAGAAGCTAAATAAGACACCTTACGAGCTCTACAAAGGAAGGAAATTCAATCTAGCTCACTTACATATATTTGGCTGCAAATGCTTTGTACACAACAATGGTAAGGATTATCTGGGTAAATTTGATTCCAAAGCGATTTAAAGGTATTTTTCTTGGATACTCAAATAAAAGAAAGGCTTATAGAGTATTCAATAAACGTACTCGTATAGTTGAAGAGTCTATCCATGTTGTGTTCTGCGAGTCCAAAATAAATGAACCTTTAGATGATGATGATGAACCTGCTCACAAAAACCAATTCTTTTCAAAAACAACTCCTGTTTCACTTGAAAATTTTGAAAATGTTTTTGAAAACAATGGTCAGAATTCTATAGAAAATCCTGACCATTCCCAACCTAGAGCTTGGAAGTTTATTAGAAATCATCCTCTGGACTAATCACTCGATCTTCGACCCATTCTCTCCCATTATCCAAACAGTCAAGCAAATCATCCAAGGAAGCCAGTGCATCATTTCAAAGAGCTAGCGAATCGTCCAAACGAACAAGCAAATCATCTCAAGCCGCAAGCTCATCTCACTCTAGTTCAACTCATACTCGAGACTTATACGAAGATGAAGTCCCAAATTTTCATGAATTGCGCTCTAAGGAGAAAGAAGACAGAGTCCAAAGACCTCCTCACAGGCATCCTGGTCAACAACAGTCAGCTGCTCCTCTCACATTTGCCTGTAAAATGGCTGGGCAGAAGAGTGCATTGCATTTCCCTCCTGGATTCTGTAAAGCCCCATTGGTATTACCCTTTGATCCCTTATTTGCTTCCAATTATGGGGAGAGACCTTTTTGTCCCACTGTTTGGCTTCATCTGGATAGGTTTAGGAGATCTTGCAATTTGGACTTATCTCCTCGGTTAGCCCCTTACATGCCCCTATTGGAAATTCAAACCCCATATTCACCCCACATAGTTAAGATATTTTATTTCAATATGGTTGAAGAGAAGAGGTCTGGTGGAGAGATTGTGTTGTTTACTCAGGTTAGGGGGCAACAGATTCAAAGTTCTGCTGAGACTATCAATTCCTACTTAGGAATTTCAAATGCACCTGAAGACCCACCTTCCTTATCTGAGCGTTAATGTTTTAATCTTTTGTTACCTACTCAAGAGTATGATGGGAAACCCCTTAAGTTTAAACCTTCTCAGATGCCTGAGACCCATAGAGTCCTCTGGTATCTTTACAGTAGAAACTTGGTGAACAAAGGACAAAGCTTTACTCATTTTGTTAGTAAAGACTACCAGTTGCTAGCCTCTATCATTGCTAAGGAGCCATGCAACTTAGGAAAACTGGTTATCTCAGAGATGTCCAACTTCTTATCTACCTCTAGCACCTCCAAGAGAAACACAATGCCCTATCCTAGCTTGGTCTCTCAGATACTTGGTTTCCACAATGTCTGGTATCTTCTGAAGGGTGACAAGGTAGTCTTTCCTAAGGAGTTCAACAAAACTCACTTATTATATATGAAGCTTTCTTTCACCAAAGCAACTGGGCCATTGAAAGCAGAACCCCAGAAGAAAGATAAAGAAGTTGTGGATGGACCCTCTCAGCCTACCTCATCCAAGGTTCCAGAAGAAGCTCATTCTTCTCAGGCTGGCACTGCTTCAGCTCATGTCCCCTCTTTCTCTCAGAATGCTACTCAGACTCTAATTCAGAATGCAATTGATACACTAAAGGAGGGATTAAAGTGTCAAAATAAACTTCTCAGAGATCAGGTCAAAGGCATAGAAACAGACATGCTTGCCTTGAGGCTTCATCTCCATGATCGCCTCAACTCAGAGATATCAGCTCTCAAAGCTGATGTAGATGCTCGTCTCTCTGTTTTGTTTGAGCATCAGAGGGAAATTAGACAGGAAGTTCAGGATTTGGATCAACAACATCTTCGGACTCAGCTTTTGATTCAGGACGTGAACAACAATCTTGAGTGTCTTGTCAACAACCTCAGTCGTTCACTGCTATTGTTCCTTATTCTGCTCCTAGTGGTCCCCCTTCTTTGACTGATGACAAAGGGGGAGAAGAGGCATAGGATTTAGAGTAGTGTTTTAGTATCTAGGATTTAGTGTCAGAATTTATTTTGCTTATCACTGATATGCTAATTGCACTAATGATTTTGCTATATGATTCTGGACCTTGACTATTATAGTCTTTAAAGACACATTTTGATATGATCTTGCTGATATGTTTAATGTCATGATATGTTTCACTTTTTTCTCTGTTTTTCAAATATTTAAATCTTTAAATAAATCCTTTCGCCAAAATAATTGTCATTATAAAAAAGGGGGAGAATGTTAGATCCCAAGTGTTTTGATGATAACAAAAGATTCAAAAGATTTAAAGGTTTCAAAACAGAAAGTGATAATAACTAAATTTGTGAATCAGAAACAAACACTCTCGAGAATACATTCATGATTCTCGAGAATGATCTTATGATTCTCGAGAATGCCCTCATAATTCTCGAGTATAGCATGGCAAAATCAAATGACTTCATGTTATTCTGATTCTCGAGAATCAGACTGAATTCTCGAGAATTGGACCAATTCTCGAGTACCCAAAATTGATTCTCGAGTATGCATAGTCTGCCACAACATCACTCCTGTATATAACATCATTCTCGAGAATGAGTAAGCCATTCTCGAGAATGGAAGTGATTCTCGAGGATAAGTTAAAGATTCTCGAGAATGATCATATAAAGATTAAGTCGCCTTATGTCATGTGATTCTCGAGAATGAGATTGTAATTCTCGAGAATGGAAGTGATTCTCGAGAATAGACCAAGGATACTCGAGAATGTCTAAGTAAATATATAATGATCTAAATTGCCTTGCGACACATGATTCTCGAGAATAACAAATTGATTCTCGAGAATGGAAGTGATTCTCGAGAATAAGTCATGGACTCTCGAGAATACTCAATGATTGAATCAATTTCTTCCAGACCTGTGATTCTCGAGTATGTCAACTTGACTCTCGAGAATTGAAGCAATTCTCGAGAATGCTAAGTGAATGAATATAATGATCAAATATATCCTATTACATTCCAGCTTGCCTCTAATTATCTCTCTGCACAATGTCGTCACCGCCGAGAGCATTTAATGAAGCAACGATCGAATATCTTCAAACATTCTGCTTCTGTGTCTAACAGAAATAAAGAGAGTCACAACGGCTATTTCTTGATGTCTCTTAACGACATAAATGGCGTTCACTATAAAAGGCCATCGCATTCAATTTCGCCAACTACTGAAACATCTTACGCATTCAATTTGAGTCAATTGTATTTATTGTTTCAACTGTCTCATTAATATCTTCGGATATTCTAGAACTTCAGTGATTATCATTTATCTACTCAGTGAGGAGTTTCTGTCACTTAAACATTTACTTGATTACAGTTTAGATTGTATAACTTAAGGTTGTGGAACCTTAAGAGTGGGTGTACATTTACAACCAGTAAGGGGGAGTGAGTCAAAGAGTGATAGGATCATCCTTGTGTTGTAATCGTATTTGAAAAGATTAGTGGAAATCCCAAGGTGTGCTTGGGGACTGGACGTAGGTCGAAGTGTTTGGCCAAATTAGTATAAATCGCTCTGTGTTCATTTACTCTTTCTGTCTTAGATTAAATTTTGTCTCCGTGTGCATCATCGAAAAAGAATTTGAGATCACCTATTCACCCCCCTTTAGGTGATATTCCACTTTCACCTCCAGCACTTCCAAGAAAAATACCATGCCATATCCTAACTTGGTTTCTCAGATTCTTGGCTTCAACAATATATGGTATCTTATGAAAGGTGACAAGGCAGTCTTTCCTAAGCAGTTTAGCAAAACTCACCTTTTATATCTGAAGATTTCCTTTACCAAGGCAACTGGGCCACTGAAAGCATAACCTCAGAAAAAGGACAAAGAGGTAGTGGATGGTCCTTCTCAGCCTTCTTCATCCAAGGCACCAGAAGAAGCTCATTCTTCTCAGGCTGGCACTGCTTCAGCTCATGCACCTTCTTTCTCTCAGAATGCTACTCAGACTCTGATTCAGAACGCTATTTCTCCTGTGTTGAAGGGACTAGAGATACACAATCAGCTTCTAAGGGAAATGGTTAAAGCTTTGCATGGAGAAATGCTTGATCTAAAGAATCATCTTGATGATCGCATAACCTCTGAGATGTCAGATCTCAAAGCTGAAGTGGATGCTCGTCTGTCTGTTCTGTTTGAGCATCAGAGGAAGATTAAGAAGGAAGTTCAGGATTTGGATCAACAACAGCTTTGTACACAACTCCTGATGCAGGACTTGAACACCAATCTTGAGTATCTTGCCACCAATCTGAGTCGTCCTGGTCCTTCTCAGGCCCCTCCTACTACTTCTCATGAGGCACCTGCTTCCTCTCCTGCCATGTCTCCTGAGTTGGCCACCACTGCTATTGTTCCTTACTCTGCTCCTCCTGGTCCCCCCTCTTTGACTGATGACAAAGAGGGAGAAGAAGCATAGGTTTTAGAGTCTTGTTTTAGGATCTAGGATTTATTCAGGCCTTATTTTGCTAATCATTGATATCACTGATACACTGATAGTTAGTTTTCACTAAATGATTTTTGGCTATGTGCTTCAAGACTCTGATCATTGTAGTCCTTAATGATATATTTTTAATATGATCTTAATGAGATGATTAATATCATGATATGCTTTACTTTTGCTAAATAAATACTTTTGCTAAAATTGTAGTCATCATCAAAAAAGGGGAGAATGTCAGATCCCAAGTGTTTTGATGATGACAAAAGATTTAAGGTTTCAAAACAAAAAGTGATAATAATTAAATTTTTGAATCAGAAGTAAACACTCTCGAGAATGCATTTCTGATTCTCAAGAATTATCTTATGATTCCTGGGTTATTATCCAATGTTTATTAATCATCTTAAGACTCACTTATATCATATCTAATCAATCTTTGTGTGAGTTTTAAAGTGATTAACCAGGCTAAATTTGAATTTGAGCGAAAGACGATTCAACTTGGCAGTACATTAAATGCAAGACAGAGAAACCAAGCAACATTAGGAATTAAAGATTGCAGCAGACAAAAACATTCTTTCAAAGGACACTTATCCTAGCTTGCATTCTGATTATCTCTCTGACAAGGTCGTCACCACCGAGAGCATTTAATGAAGCAACGTTCGATTATTCCCAGTCATTTTGCTTCTGTGTCTAACGGAAAAACAAAGAGTCACAACGGCTATTTCTTGAAGCTTCACAATGGAATTAATGACGGTCACTATAAAAGCTTATCACATTCAATTCTGCCAACCACCGAAACACTCTGCGCATTCAATTTGAGATTATCGTATTTATTGTTTCAACTGTATCTTTGATATCTTTGGATATCTAGCACTTCAGTGATTATCAATTATCTACTCAGTGAGGATTTTTTTATCTTAAACACTTATTTGATTACTGATTAGTCAGTAAAACTTAAGGTTGTGGGACCTTAAGTGTGGGTGTACGTTTGCAACTTGTAAGGGGGAGTGAGTCCGAGTGAGAAATGATCATCCTTGAGTTGTAATCGTATTTGACAGAATTAGTTGAAATCCCAAGGTGTTCTTGGGGACTGGATATAGGTCGAAGAATTAGACCGAACAAGTATAAATCGTTCAATGTCCATTTCTTCCTCCTGTCTTAGATTAAATTATGTTTCTTTGTATCTTTTAAAAAGAATTTGAGATCACCTATTCACCCCCCCTCTAGGTGATATTCCACCTTCATATGTGTGTCTGATGAAACAAAAAAAAAGTGCGATTATAACAAATCATTCAATGGCATTTACCAATTCTTCAATGACATTTACTAGTTTCGCAATGGTATTTACTAGTTCGTTGTATAGGTTTACCACATGTGTGTCTGATGAAACAACAAAAAATGCAATTGTAACAAATCTTTCAATGGCAATTACCAATTCTTCAATGGCATTTACTAGTTTCGCAATGAGTCCACATTACATGCTTAGATTTACATGCTTATTAGGTGCTTATACATCTAATTAATTAGAGGTATAAGAATTTTTTTTTAATTTTTTATATATTGTATTTATTTAGATTTAAATTATATGCTGCTTTCTGAGATGTTTTTTGCACCCAGTATCTCAAATTAATTAATTTCTAGTTATGCATTTGTTTGTAACACCAGTATTATGAAAATTAATTAATTTGAGATACTGGGTGTAAAAAACATCTCAGAAAGCAGCATATAATTTAAATCTAAATAAATACAATATATAAAAAAAATATGCTTATACCTCTAATTAGATGTATAAGCACCTAATAAGCATGTAAATCTAAGCATGTAATGTGGACTCGTTTCGCAATGGTATTTACCAGTTCGTTCTTCAGGTCTACCACATGTGTGTCTGATAAAAAAAAGTGCAATTATAACAAATCTTTCAATGGCAATTACCAATTCTTCAATGGCATTTACTAGTTTCGTAATGATATTTACCAGTTCATTCTTCAGGTTTACCATATGTGTGTCTGATTGAAAAAAAAAAGTGCAATTATAACAAATCCTCCAATGACAATTACCAATTTTTCAATGGTATTTACTAGTTTCGCAATAGTATTTACCAGTTCATTCTTCAGGTTTACCATGTGTGTGTCTGATGAAACAAAAAAAAGTCCAATTATAACAAATATTTCAATGGCAATTACCAATTCTTCAATGACATTTACTAATTTCGTAATGGCATTTACTAATTTCACATATTTGCTAATTTATTTAAAAACTAAGGGCAAAAGGGTAAATTCACCCGAATTTGAAAACCCAAATATGGTCCTTGGTACCTTTAAGTCTTTTAACAAATTTAACAGACATTTGGGGGTTTTGCAAATTCAAATGGTATTTAAATGTAATTTTCCCTTTATCTTTTTGTTTTTACATTAGTCAAACTAATAATATTTATCCCATGATATCTATTTTATTTTAATTGACACTTCGCTTTTGCTTTATTTATATGATGTTGTATCATCTTGGATGTTCAAGATCTTATTTGTAGCCGTAATTGGATTCTTTTTTCTCCATGTACTCGTAATATTATTATATTTACTCGTTTATCATAGTGGGTGTTTGCCAGAATGAATGCCTGTAAGTTTGTGACAACCATATCAGTTATTGGGCCTATAACATGTCAAGTAGTACTTTCTATTCCACCTTACCAAACAGCTTCTAAACGTTCATAGTTCAGAAATTGTTTAAATTGATTGTGATTGACCATTGAGAATTACAGGCATTTGATAACTGATAGGAACTTCCTCTTGGATGATTAACAAATTAAGTGAGATATATCCCTCAACTTCATCTCATCCCCCCCTGATTTTTGAAGTGACTGAGGTAGCAGTGTATGATATAAATTGTGTGTAGTGAGCCAATTTTACTCAAACAAACTTCTCAGCTTGTTGGTAGGATTTTACTAACATGGAAAGGGAATTTTAATTTGCTAGATATGAAAATTGTGCCTACGTGTACATGTTCTGGGTTCACGTGTTTGATTGGGGAGAACTTACGTTTTCCATTTTTATAATATAGTGTTGAAATATTTGAAAATTCATGTATAGTGTGATTGATTAAATAAAATATTATATGTTAAAGTATTGTGTTATAACACTACTGACTAAGGTTTGTGAATGAGACAGGTTTAAACTAAAAGAGCGAGTAAAGCTGCAGGATATCACCATATATGTTGGTTGGATCAAGTGGTTAAAAAAGAAGAAGAGAAAAATATTGGAATTTAATAATAAAGAGGTAATGAAGCTAGTCAATTTGTATTAAAGGATTAAAACCAATTTCTAATTAATCACAGATCCTTGTTTTTCCTCATAGACTACCACAATCATTCTGCCAATTTTAAAGTATTTCAAGCTAAATCTCAAATGGAAGAGCACTTGAATCCCCCGCCTCCAAAAGTAATCCACATTGACGTAGATGGTTCTGTTTGAGAGCACAACCAAGCAATATGTGGGGTAGTGCAGGTAGGGGGTGGGTGCCCCTTGGGTGCTTCCCCTAAAAAATTCCCCCTTCCCAATTTTTGTGTGTGTTTCTTTTAAGGGTTAAGATGCGATTTGGCTAATAAACTATTGGCTCAAGAGCGTCCAACACAATTAACTATTAAGTGGACCAAAAATACCAACAAACTTTTAAAAAGGTGCAGTCAGCACAACACTGTAAGAAAAAGTTAACGTCATTATCTAAGGTGCAGATTGGCCAACGAACTTTTACCTTGGGAGCGCCCAGCACAAAAGAGTTTTACTCAGGAGCGCTCAACACAAAATTATAAATTTTACTAAATTAAATAATTTTTTTCTCAATTGTCATTATTCAAAACTGCTAGTATATATATCTATGGACAAAAATTACTCATTCTTCAATTTTGTCAAAATTATAGTTTGCTAAAATAAACAAAATTTTTAATTAAAAATATAATTATATGATTTAAATAAAACTCAAGGTGTTTTATAGTTTATTATATATGTTAAACAAACAAAAATATGATTTATTTTTATTTTAGAAGAAATTTATGTGAGTTAAAAAATTCATTTAATGTTTATAAAATTTAAAAATCTAAAAAATCTATTATATCTTGAAAGAAATGAAATGATTTTAAATTTTATTTTTATGAAAAGAGCTTAATGGATATCAACATTAATACTTAATAATATAAATCCAGCAACTTGATGATATATTTGTTAATTAAATGATCTATTGATTATATGAATATGGGATTTGTTGGAAAAAAAAAAAAAGATAACATAAGACTCAATACTTATTTGTTCCATTATGGAGTATTAAATTGGACTAAAAAGGAATGAAAAGAAGTTGCTTGAGTTCCATTGGAAATTTTGAGAAAATTGAAGGAAGGTTAAAATTGCACCTTTTACGAATATGTGCCGTATGTTCCATAATTATTTCAAATTTATGAATACTTGACTATGGGTTATTGACCAATAAATGGTTCAATGTCTTCCTAAGAATGGCCCAAGACTTTTGGAGAATTAGATCACAAAATAAAAGTTGAATTTCAAGTAAATTTATAACCAATGACATACTCGTAATATAGTGGAAGATAAAGGCAATTTGGTATCTCCACTTATAAATCGACTTTGGGACCAGATCAGCACATCTTATATCCATTAATTCTCCATTCAATTCGTATTATACCTCCAGGAACCTCCAAGCTAGAGAAAATACAAGGTAGAAGACGATAAGTGAAATTTTTACGAAATCAAGGTAATTTTTCGTGCTACGAACTTGTAATCTCTAATCCTTTCCTTCTCCTACTCCTTAATCATGAAAATTTCTATGGTTCAGTGGTGTTAGGTTCTGGCCAAAATTTGGAGAAGGAAAGGGAAGAGAGAAATCTTGAGAAGTTTATTGATTAACGATTAAGGTAAGCAATTCTAAGCCTACTGGTGGTATATTGGAATTTACTGGTGGTTTCTCTGGCTTTTGTGGATTTTGACTGAAGAAACCCTATAGGGGATGTTCTGTTCAAAATAATAAAAGGGGTTAACAAGTGTTTATGATACAAATAACAAGATAAAATGTGGTTAGGAACCAAGATCAGGGTGTTTGTGAAGTGAAATTGGCAAATTGATTGTTGGCCATATTGAACCCTGATTTCAGCCAATACAGGGAATACTTGGGGAGTTTGATTTTGGGTAATTTTATGATTCCAATGTGTTTAAAATGTAAAATTGTGTAGGGTAGAGATTCTGTAGGAATTTTGGAATCTCCGAGATCGAATTTTTGCCGCAGTCGAAAATTTGCTCCGAAAAATTCTGTCTGGACAGTATTTTTATGAGGCATATTTTGGGTAGTAAATGATATCCAATTGGAAAGAAATTATCTAGGATTATAGTAGACATAACAAGCTTTAATTTGATAGGTAATTGGTTGAATTTTGATTTGTGTACACCGAGTTATGAATTTTTGAAAAATGGCCTGCAATTTTGGAATAAGTTTGGACAACAGTACTGTTTTATTAAACTGAGATTGATGTAAATATGGGCATCTGTTGGAACAATTTTTCCTTGAAACTATACTTAATAAGGAGTCCATAGGATTTGCAATCACCTCATTTGGATATTTGTGCTATGAGATATGATTTTTCAAAGTTACAGCACAAATTCTGAAAAAATAAGGGCAAATGTGCGAAAATGAAGGGAACAATGAAATCATGGACATAACTTAAGTTTAGTAATTCCATGTTTTGTTATAGTATATTAGATGACATTTGAAATGTCAAGATCTAGGAGTAGTATTGACCATTGTCCATAATTTATTCTTATAGGAACCCGTAATTTCCGGAACACGCGAGGTTCACGAAATTTACTTCGATAAAGCAAAAAGGTAGTAACTCTAATCCCACATACTCTGTATAGTTGTGTATGACTGTTTAAACCATTTATGTGATTGTTTTGTTCCGTATGGGACTAGTACCACTCATGGCTCGATTGAAAGCCTGCTGGTTTGATTTTTTTCTATAAATTAAATCTGAGATATTATATCTCAATTTAATTAAATATGAGATACTACATCTTTATTCGAAAATTAAATCTGAGATACAATATCTCAATTTATTATAGTTATTCAATTTATCAAATAAATTAAATACTATACAATAATATTATTATCTATAAATAATAATATTATTATATTTTCGTATTTAATAATATATATATATATATATATATATATATATATATATATACATTATTCATTAAATCTTAGACATATATAAGATTCAATGAATCTAGACACTTTTGCTCGTGTTGGGCTATTCTTGTGTGCGACCCTGTAGGCCCACATGAGATTGGCAGTGGGCCAATACTGTATCAGGCCACAAGTCGCAAGCGGCCTCTAGCAAGACATTGCGACTACCCAATTCATATGGGGATCGATGATACGATACAACCTATCGTACAACCATGTCACGTCCGTTTTGTCACGCGATAACTTGGTCAAGGATGAGGCTTGGATAATGTCAACTTCATGTTCTTAACCATTACTTTCTCGATTCTTGAGTAGTCTAACAATTGAAATGGAAACTCCTTTCCATCATAGTATGACCGTACATTTCTCTGACTCACTCATCGAGGGGCCCAGTATTATCTCTCTACAAATGTGAGGGACAAATTCCATCTTGACCATTCACATTCCTCTGCATGAAAACCACTGATCCCGATCCAAGCCTTTATCATCACCCAGTCAAAGGTGACTTTTGACTAGGTCAAAGATCAGCGACTCATCATGTAGGAGTCCATGATGATCTCAGGTCAAAGGGCACTGTGACGCGGTTATACATGAGAAAAGCTTATGACTTAATCCATGCAGCTTTCTCATAGTGGGTCGGTCCAGCACCTTGTACTCTTATAAGTGCCTATGACTTTGATTCATATCTCCATACCTTATCAAAGTCATACTCATACCGGTCTTATTTGATCTTCGTTCCCGCGTAGATGACCGACCAGGGACATTTAAGATAATCAATGAGATATATCCAAGGATATGGTTATCACCATAAACATGCAAATGATATGATAGCTAAATGGATAAATACTTCAAATAACAAAAATGTTTAAAGTACAATGACTTGCCCCTAGGACATAATTTCCAATAGACTCCCACTTGCACTAGGTGCAATCATGAATTACTCTAATTCCCATTGTCTAACATGACGCTCATGTTTTGCTTGTGCAAGAGGCTTAGTAAGAGGATCTGCAACATTGTCTTCTCCTGGAACTTTGCATAATTTTATATCACCTCTATCATTGATTTCTCTGATAAGATGAAATCGCCTGAGTATGTGCTTGGTCCTTTTATGTGAACTAGGTTCCTTGGTCTGCACAATAGCACCACTATTGTCACAGAGAAAGTCTATTGGATTTGAGATGGTAGGAACCATCCCTAGTTCAGTAATGAACTTTCTGATCCAAACGGCTTCAAGAGCTGCATCCGATGCTGCTATATACTCAGCTTCTGTTACAGAATCAGCTACAGTGCTCTGCTTAGAGCTTTTCCAGCTTTCCGCACCACCATTCAAAAGGAATACATATCCAGATTGCGATCTTAGATCATCTTGGTCAGTTTGGAAACTCACATCTGTGTAACCAGTCACACAGAGTTCATCATCCAAACCACCATATACCAAGAATAAATCCTTTGTACTTCGTAAGTACTTCAGGATATTCTTGACAGTAGTCCAGTGACCCTCACCGGGATCTTGTTGATATCTGCTGGTCATACTTAAGGCAAATGAGACATCCGGTCGAGTACATAACATGACTTACATGATAGATCCAATGGCGGAGGCATATGGAATCTTACTCATGCAGTCTATTTGATCTTGTGTACCAGGACACAAATCCTTACTGAGATGGATTCCATGAGACATGGGCATGTAACCCCTTTTAGAATCCTACATACTAAATCTGTGTAGTATCTTGTCTATGTATGTGCTCTGACTTAGGCCGATCAGCGTCTTGGATCTATCTCTATAGACCTGATCCCTAGGATGTAAGTGGCTTCGCCTAAATCTTTCATTGAGAAATACTTTCCTAACTAAGACTTGACACTCTGCAAGGTAGGAATGTCATTCCCAATAAGTAGGATGTCATCTACATAAAGCACTAGAAATACAACTGTGCTCCCACTAACCTTCTTGTAAACACAAGGTTCATCAATGTTTTAAATGAATCCAAACTCTTTGACTACTACATCAAAACCATGATTCCAGCTTCGAGATGCTTGCTTCAATCCATAAATGGACCTTTGAAGCTTGCATACTTTACCAGAATCCTTTGGACGCACAAAGCCTTCAGGCTGTGTCATGTACCCATCCTCAAGCAGCTTTCCGTTAAGGAAGGCTATTTTGACGTCCATCTGTCATATTTCATAGTCATAATATGCTACAATGGCAAGAAGGATTCTGATTGATTTGACCATTGCAACTGGGGAAAAGGTTTCATCATAGTCCACACCATGAGTTTGAGTGAATCATTTTGCAACCAGTCGAGCCTTGAAGACATTTACTTTGCCATCCATGTCAGTTTTCTCCTTGAAACCCCACTTGCACCCAATAGTTTTTACACATTCAGATGGATCGACTAAGGTCCATACCTTATTTGTCGTATATGGATTGCATTTAAGACTTCATGGCATTTAGCCATTTTTCAGAGTTTGGTCCCACCACGGCTTCACGATAGGTAGTTGGCTCATTCTGCTCAATGAGCAAAACATCACGACTTCCAGTAATCGGAAATCCATATCTCTTAGGCTGTAGCCGTGATCTATCGGACCTTCATGGGCCTTGTGTTACTTGAGTAGGCTCAACAACTTGTTGTGAGTCTTCTCCTTTTTCCATCTGTGGTTTTACGTTGTCTTGTGGCTCTCAAACTTCTTCGAGGTACACCTTACTCCCACTGGTTCTTTTAGAGATAAACTCTTTTTCCAAAAATATACCATTTCGGATAACAAACACTTTATTATCAGTAGGCTGTAGACATAGTATCCTTTAGTTTCCTTAGGATACCCCACAAAAAGGCATTTTGAGGATTTGGATGATAATTTATCAGAGGCTTGCTGTTTAACGTAAACCTCACATCCCCAAATTTTGAGAAATGACAAACTGGGTTTCTTCCCAGTCCATATCTCATATGGTGTCTTTTCAACTACCTTTGATAGAACACGATTTAGTGTGAACGCAGTTGTTTCTAGGGCATGTCCCCAAAAGGAAGGAGGAAGATATGTTTGACTCATCATAGATCGAACCATATCTAATAGAGTTCGATTCCTTTGCTCAAAAACACCATTCCATTAAGGTGTTCCTGGAGGAGTTAGTTGTGAGATGATCCCACAACTCCTAAGATGGTCAATGAACTCTTGGCTCAAATATTCGCCACCCCGATCAGATCAAAGTGCCTTAATTGTTTTGCCAAGTTGGTTTTGCACTTCGTTTTGGAATATTTTGAACATTTCAAAAGACTCAGACTTATGTTTCATTAGGTAGATATACCCATACCTACTAAAATTGTCTATAAATGTAATAAAGTACAAATGACCTCCTCTGGCAGATTTATTCATTGGTCCACAGACATCAGTATGTATGAGGCCCAACAAATCAGTGGCCTTGTTGCTATGCACAGTAAAAGGTGCCTTTGTCATCTTTCCAATAAACAAGACTCACATGCATTAAATGATTCAAAATCAAATGAGTTAAGAAATCCATCTTGATGGAGTTTCGAAAAGTGTTTCTCATTTATATGGCCTGGACGACAGTGCCATAGGTAGGTCGGATTCAAATCATTTGACTTGATCCTTTTGGTAATTTATGTCATAGATATGTCCATCGAATTTTCTACTGTCCTTGAGATCCTACACATTTATACAAATGTGAGAACCACATGTAGTATCTAATACCGATGTTGAGGAAGTAGAAAAATGAATATCTATGACATAGATACCTGAAGCGATAGGCCCTCTATCCTTCTTGTTCTTCTCAGATCTTCGATGTAGAGTTCGCAATTCCTCTTTTAATGACCAAGTTCATTGCAGAAGAAGCTGCCCCATCCTTTGGAGTATTTGCCTTCTTGGCTGCAAGCTTAAGTTCGGGCCTATTTGACTCATTGGTCTTACCAGCTGAGCTTTTACCCTTTCTTTTGCCCTTGCCTTACCCTTTCCTTTATGAACCATCAAAACAGTGCTGAGCTTCTTCTTAATGCTATACTTAGTTGTTTTGAGCATCCCATGCAATTCAGAAATTGATTTCTCCATGTTGTTCATGTTATAGTTCATGACAAACTAGTCATAACTATCCAGGAATGAGTTTAAAATCATATCTGTAGCTAACTCCTAGATCATGGGAAATCCAAGCCTCTCAAGGTGATCAATGTGGTCTTTCATGTTGAACACATGAGGACTAACTGATGCACCTTCAGCCATCTTCCAGGAATATAAGGCCTTTGTGGTCTCATACCTCTCTTGCTTTGCCTTTCCTGTTGCTGGAACATTTCCATAGGATGATCAATCATCTCAGAGGCCTTCACATGTTCTAGATCTCTATCGAGGTCTGGAACCATAGTGGCAAGCATCAGGCATCCTGCATCCATAGAGTCATCCTTATGCTTCATATAAGCATTAGTCTGAGCTCTTGGATCGTTAGTCACAGGCTCGTCAAGAATGGGTTGATCGATAAGATATTCCTTTCTTTCGTGTTTAGAATCAACGCTTAAATTCCCAAACAAGTCAAGAATGTTTGTCTCATCGAGTTTGTCCTTCTCAAGGACTGAACGCATTATGGTGTGACAGTATTGATAGTCTACATGATTCTACAACTAAAAGATATGCAAAGTTTAATTAATAACCTCCCACTCAATTAACAACCCTCGTTATAATTAGTGGGCTAAGATCCATATTTGGCTTAAATTTAAGTCCGCTTTGGCAGGACGCTTAAAATCAAGTTATTTAGGTAGGCAACCTCTTTGCCAATTACATCACATGTAACTCTTAGATATTCATGGGATTCGATCATCATATGACTTGGCATGTTTAATCCCATATAATGCCTTGAGATCCAAAACCATTTTGATAATCTCAATTAAGTCAAGACAATAATGAATGTTGAGTATCACCATTACCCACACTTGTCTCACCAAGATAACTCAACTGCATCCACTTTGGTGGAACGTACAAATGGGCGATCTAGGTTTTGACAAGTATTCATTAATTGACGGCATTACGACTTAAGATTTTATTTAGAGGGTATATTAGACGAAGGAGAAGATTGAATCGCTGCTACACCTGGGATTGTTTTATCCACTCCAAATTTGTATCGTTTTGGAAAGGACTTTAGTCTGGTGGGACGTTCTGGTGCGGATTGAGGAGTATATTGAGGCTCTTCATGGTCGGAATTGGTGGTTGCAGAACGTTTAGGGGCCATTTTTGCAAGGTTTAGTCGAACAAGATGAGAGGATTTTGGGAGAAAATAGGGTTAGGCTCGAGGGTGAAGCGAAGTGTAGGAGAACAGTCAGGTTTTAAAAACATTTGACACCGTGAAAAACTCGAGGTTACAAGTGTAGACTCGAGTTTGTGTAAACTTGTACTAACCTGGACTTCAAGAGTGTATGTGTGAACTCTTGAAATTCACCCTTAAACTCGAGTTTAATACTTACAGGCTTGAGTTTATGAAGTTCTCTGAACTTGGTTGCTCTCTGTGTCCCGCGAACTTGAGGTTGTCACTTATAGGCTCGAGTTTGGTTTCCTTCAACAATTCCATTTCTTCTGAGACTCCCGCGAACTCGAGTTTACACTGGTAGACTCGAGTTTGCTTCTTTGACAGCTAACTTCAGCACAATGTCAGAGATTCTACATACAATGATCAGCCTGCACAATAACCCTTCTAGATACTCCAATCCTTAAGTTAGCAATTAGTGATCATCAAACACATAACTAACATTAGGTGGAGGTTACTTTCAAATTATTGGGATTCACCATCCCCAATTTTCTTTTGAGGTAAATGAACTTGTTCTTCTTAAAAACCTGATAATGTACCAACATTTTGATGAGTGAAAGATTCATTTTGAAGTATGTTTGAAATGCAGTGCTTACATAAAGAATAAATGGAAGTCAATAGGTTGAATACATCAGTATGCTCCAGATTAGAGAGATGTTGGACATTCCCCTTAACATGTTGAGGAGACACCGCAAAAGCAAGAGTCATGAAGATAGAATACTAAGGAAACATTCTTAGCACAACAGAAGTGTATAAGCATAATGACTTTGCTATTGACTAGGAAATAATCTTGCATTTTCGAATTAGAAATTCATGACTGCTCAAGGAAAGATTTATGAATATAGTTACTCAAAATAAGAATGGAAGACAAATGCTGATGTATTTGAGCAACTAAGAGAATACTGGGATTCTTGAATGATGAAGCTCAAATTCATTAGTCCAAATGACTAAAGTTCCGAATATCATCCTAGTAAGATATTCCATTAATGGTTAATGCATTAATGAACATTTATAAAGCTTGGAATAATTTGGCCAATGAATGTCTATGCAGTAGGCATAACTGGTTCACAAACTGAAATCTTTTCTTGAAGATAGATTTGAAACTTATGTAAGATAACTCATTAGATATGAAGTCCAACTAGTTTGAGAATGAAACTAGAAGGTTCAAGCAACACATTGAACTCTAAAGATCAATTTGTGAGGGATAGGAAGCATTCAACTTAATTAAGTTTGAAGCATATTTGTCATTCAAAAATATTAGCTTCCAAATTTAAACACTTCTTTGAATGCAATCAAAGTATGAATATTTTCCAAAACATGTGTATGCATTTTCACAAAAAAAAAAAAAGAGTGAATCCAAACAAATTTTAGACTTGTGTATTTCAAAAACATAAACTTATAAAAATATACACAAATTCACTTGTTTGATCATCAAAAAGATTTCACAAATTTGAGCAAGATGATTTCAAAACTTTGCGACACAAACTCGAGTTTGTTTACCCAAACTGGAGTCTGCAATTTCCTTCAGAAGTCTAAACTCGAGTTTACAAAACTAAACTCGAGTTTCCTTTATCCAGAGAAGAATGTCACGATTTGATCTTTGAACCAAGTTTTGAGCAAAATCAAAACTCGAGTCATTAAATGACAAACTCGAGTTTTGGGCTTTTATAATGAAAAACAAATTTAAATTCAAAAGCTCAAAACTGAAGTTTTCAAAATGTTCAAAATAGGCAGAACTCTCTGCCTGACCAAAACTCGAGTTTTCAAAAGTTAACTCGAGTTTTCTCATTCTTTGGAAACAGTGAAAACTTCTTTGTAAGGCCGAAACTCGAGTTTCCTCGTTTATGAGAAAATATTGAACAGTTTTGTCAAAAAGAACAAAGGAGTTTTCTTATGTTTAAAATAGAGCATTACTCTCGGTATGGCGCAAACTCGAGTTTGGGAACTCAAACTCGAGTTTCCTTAAAATAAGAAAACCATTGAAAAACGCTCAGCCAAGCGCAAACTGGAGTTCATTAGGACAAACTCGAGTTTTCTTAAAGTATGAAATTTTTGAAAAAAATAACTCTTGGCCCGACGGAAACTGGAGTTTGCAATGCTAAACTCTAGTTTACACCTTCTAAACTGGATTTTGCATTTCTAAATTGAAGTTTGGCTTTGATAGTAAAATTGTTGATTGAGATTGAATAAGTTTCGAAACCTTTTAACTTAACCAAAGACAAACCAGAAATATAATCATAGTATGAGGTAAGAATTAGATATCACCGTAATTCCTCTCATCCTCATAGAAGCTTGCTTGATTAAGATGGATTTGATGTAGATGACTCCTTTTCCAATGTTCACCATCAACATCAAGCATAGCTTGTTTAGCTTTCTCAAGACTTGGATCATTTCTCTATGTTGCATTCTTGAGAAGCTTTCTTTGATCCTACAAAACCGTATAAATCTTTTTCTTTTCTTGGTATCCAACCTTACTTGGATCCAATCATCGTTAGCTTGTAGGAACCAAATTTCACATGCTCTTATAAATATAATTACAAACAGGAAATTGAGCATAAAGAATTAAGCATGACTTTATGCATAAAAGAGATATTTTCTTTTCAAATCATCATGTATGCATAAATAATAAACTATTGAACATTGCAATCCATTTATAAACTTATTAAGTGAATTTTTAAGGAATGTGGAAAATCAATTTCAAAATAGTTTGCAATGCTCATTCCTAAGGATACAAAGTATAAACCCTCAATGAATATTTAAGATGATAGGAAATGAGGTTTTACCATTGTATACCTTTAGCTTAGGTACATGGAGTATTGCCTTTGCTTACCCACTGATTCTTCATATATTTTCTTATGGGTGTCGGCAAGGCTCTCTTAGAAAATATAGACTTCAAGAGTCTTCTGTTTGATACTTGAGAGATTCTCCTCTTAGGTTCATGAGAAACTCATGGACTTTTCTTCCTCTCCTCTGTACCTTGATGTCCATTGATATTCAAATCATCTTGCATACATGGAGTAATAGATGGACATTTTGGTACCCACTTATACTTGGGTCCTTGATTGTTAGTAGTGGACCTTACTTGTCCTTTTGGAACCCAAACAAATTTATTTCTCACATTATAATTTCTCCTAATATAGCATGTGTGAGAAATATGTCCAGATTTACCACAATAATTGCAAACAATATGATGATGTGCATTATGAGATTTTATGCAAGTATTCTGTCGGTTGTCAGAATGGAAGTTTAAGTAAATCTCATTTGAAAAATCTTTCTTCCCAATAAACTTTCCAGCATCATTGTTGAAAACATTTTTGCTTTTCAAACTAGAATCAATAATTGGTTGGAAAACAATTTTATGCAATTGATCAAAATCATTTTTCTTAACTACACAAGAAGAATTGGAGTTGTTTACCACATGTGCATCTTGAGCTCCAGATAGTGATTGATCATAATTGTCCATGAGCTCTTCTTGGGAATCATCTCTCTCTTGTTCTTCTGTATTGACTAGATCAAGGAAGTGTTCTAAGATTTCTCCTTCTTCACTCTCCACTTCCAATTGTTCATCAATTGTGGATACACAGCTTATAGTTTCAGATGAACTGTCAATACTTTCAACTTCAACATATTTGTTAGAAGCATATATAGAATCAAGAGTATCCCAAATATCTTTAGCACTAGAGCAAAATTTTATTTTCTCGAAATCATTTTTTGTCAATGCACTATATAAAATTTTCATTGCTTTAATGTTCAACGAAAACATTTTCTTTTCCTTTTCAGTCCAATCCTTTCTTGGTTTGTAATAAAAAACATTTGTAAAAAAATTCCACATATCAAAATCAGTTGCTTTGATAAAACTAGTCATTCTAGCTTTCCAAAACCAAAAATCAATATCTCTGAAAAATGGTGGAATCGTATAATCAAAACCTTCTGAAAACGAGCAACACCAAAAATTAGCCATTGTTAACTCTTGAGACTGTGAAGTCCTTTAAACAAGAGCCTAGCTCTGATACCAAATGAAAGACTTTGCTATCACCCAAGAGGGGGGTGAATTGGGTGTTTGATTAAAAACTTAGAACTTTCAAAATCTTTTCGCAACTTACTGAAACTAGTTTGAATGACAATAGTAATTTACAAATTGATAAACAATCATTCAAACATATATGCTGGGAATGTAAGAGATAAGGGAAGAGAATATGCAAACTGTGATTTATATTGGTTCGGCCCAATCCTTGACCTACGTCCAGTCCCCGTGCTATGCTTGAGATTTTCAATCCACTATCTTCTTTCAACTTGATTACATGTTCTGTACTTGAAGTAATCCTCTCACTAGGATTCACTCCCCCTTACAAACTGTAATCAATACACCCGTTTGATTACACACTCTGTACTCGAAGTAACCCTCTCCCTAGGATTCACTCCCCTTACAAGCTGTAATCATCACAATGGGTTTCCCACTCAAGATCACCCAATCTTGAGTTACTCACAGATAGAAAGATAGAATGGTTACAAATAAATCTTCTCTCTCTCAGAACTGAATGGATAAACACTGAAGTACAATACAGCTCATTTCACTCTCTATGATAAACTATGTAGACATTGAAAACAGAGAGTAAATGATATGAAAATCAGAGTATTAGCATGAAGAAGATCTGAGCTTGTGTCTCTGCTAATTTTTGTCTTGAATCTGTCTTCTTTTATAGGTAGAGATCAACATATGACCGTTGTATTTCATAATGTGACCGCTGGAAACATTGCAGGTTGTTTAGTTGAAGTTTTGGTCTTCTCTCTACACTTTGGTTAATCTAGCTTTGCAGAGGTTCAGACTTGACCTTCTGACTTTTAGTCCGTTCGAAGAGCAGCTTACTGGATGTGGAAGGAAACTTTAATTCCTTCAAAACGTGTGGAGAAAGGTTGTTCAGAAGCATGCAAGTTTTCTGCACTTTTGCATTTAATGTTCTGACTCTACTTTATGCTTTATGCTAAATCTCCATTTAATCCTGTCTAAATCATCTGAAACTCACTAACAAACTGATTAAACATAGTTAGGAATAGTTATGAGTGATGATATGAAGTATTGGATTCAAACACAAAAGTTTCATAGATTTGTTCAGTTCGAAATTCAAATTCAGCGATGCAAACTCGAGTTAGTTCATCAAAACTGGAGTTTGTAAATATTTTCAGGTACCAAACTCGAGTTTATAATTATAGGCTCGAGTTTAGAGCATAGTCGAGGAAACCATCGTGAAAAACATTTGAAACACATTTTGAGTAAAAGGTAAACTCGAGTCTATTAGTGACCAAGCTCGAGTTTGACACTGTTCATGTCAAAAATAAGTTTCACTTCTCAAAATGTAAATTGGAGTTTATAAATCCAAACTGAAGTTCTCAAAATAACTTTTCTCTCTGTAAAGACCAAACTCGAGTTTAGAAATCCAAACTCGAGTTTACCTTAAATAAGTAAACCTTTGAAAACTCTTGGCTAGAGGAAAACTGGAGTTTAAAGAAGTAAACTCGAGTTTGGAAAAGATATAAAAACTTGAAAGCTCTCTGCCAATGGAAAACTCGAGTTTGCAACTGCAAACTCAAGTTTAAAAGTTTTGTAAACTCTTTATGTTTCTCAAACCACAACGAAAACTCTGCACAAAAAGAATAGGCTCGAGTTTGTATCTGCAAACTCGAGTTTACATCATTTGTAAACTTTTGTAGAATTTCAACAAATAACAAACTCTACTAAGAAAGGAATACTATAGATTTTAAGAAATGGTTTCAATTTGAAAAGGTTTCCCGCCAGAGGCAAACTCGAGTTTGTAACAACAAACTCGAGTTTACACATTTGTAAACTCTTTGAAGACTTTCTCTGGAGGTTCTAAGCTGGATTTTAAAGATACAGGCTCGAGTTTGAAATCCAAAATAGCTCGTCTTGCTCTCTGTTAGTAGCAAACTCGAGTTCACACATTTAGGCTCGAGTTTGGCGCTGACAGAATGTTTTCGAGTTGAAATCAATTTGTTTAACTTATAAAAAACATTCACACTTGTTTACAATTGTCGATCATCAAAACACATAGAGAACTAACAGATTAGTCTCTTGTCATTTTATATACACCATAATGTGTTTATTTGTTTTTGGTTCAAAAGCATTTTTGTTTGCTCTAAGATGAGTCCAATTTTAACTTGATCTTTCCGATTACTCACTTTTACTGTATAAACTTTCACATAGGCATGCTTGTTTGAATCTAGATGAAGTGCAAGGGCTGCATGAAGTAAAGGTTGAGGCTTATTCATTCTTTAATGGTCAATTACATGGAAACAGAGTTTGGGTGGGTTAGTTTGGCATTTTTGTATATAATCAAGAGGTTGCATTTGAGTGGATGTCAATAGCTTGTGAAAGAAGTCGAGATGAAGTTCACCTTGCTTGTTGTGTTTAAAATCTGCTGATGGTTCTTGCTTTTATACTTGCTTGAATATGTGACAATGTTGTTTATGGCATTGGAGTCACTTTGATAGAGCCATTACAGTACTCATCCCTTTTCAACCGAGAAATGATATATGGCTACCCAGATGATTTTGAAAGGCAAGTGAGATTGTATCACTCAGTGATAGGATATTCAAACTGAAACTTGAATTTTGCATTTCTCCAAGAATGGGCTTTATTCATCCTTTTTAAAACACTGTTAGAACTAATAGCAAATATTAATTTGTTAAAATTATAGCAAAATAAATTGACATAGGGAATAAAATAGGTTGATTTTAAGAATAGAAGGTAACAGGAAGAAATTAATTCAGATATGTTACTTAATTACATGCTGGTTCGGAGTCCATTTTGACCACAATGTGCTCCTGAACTATCTTCAAAGAGAAAGAGAAGCCAAAGGCAACTCTAAGAATCTGATAATTTGATCAGCAACAGCAACTTTCTTCTGGTTAAGATGACAAGAAAGTGGAATTTGACTAAATCAAGATGTGTTTATTTCTTCTAGTCTTGTTTTTCCTTTATATTTTTTTATTTTTTAATGCATTTAAAGCTTTGCTTAAAATAATAATAATTTGGGGGCGCTGCCCCCGAACCCCAGCATCCCCCGCCAATGGTGCCCCTCTTCCATAAATTCCTGGATCCGCCCCTGGCTACAGGTTGTAAGAAAATATATCTTTCTAAGTATGTCTCAGTTTCATTTTTGTAGTTGTTCTTGGTGTTTTATCTTCAAATTTCAAATTCCTTCCTTGTCATAATGCATTCTAGTATGTTAGAGAAATGGATTCAATTGGTTGAATGTACAAATGGGCCTGTTTAAAGTTGAAAAACATGATACAATTTCCCTGCCATGGATCCATGGGTTGCTTATCTTATATCATATTTCCATTATTGAATAATTCTATGATGAGCTAATCACTCTTGTTACATTGCTTCATATCTGACTCTTAGTATTGAAATCAATTAGTATGACTAATTTTCCTTTGATTTTTGCTATTGGACTAAATCTTCTCCTCTGATATGACTTCCTGGGAACATGTGGATCACTTTTATCTCAACTCTTGTGGCTTTTCTCGGGGAAAAATAAGATATCTTGTCCTATCAAGCATTATTGCTTTACTGGTTATTGAGTGACAACTGAGAATTAAGAATTAGCCAAGATAATCCATGACTAAATTTTGATGTATTAATGATGCTATGCCTTTTTTTATCGCCTTTGCAAATTCTTGTAAAGAGTGTGTGGAACTTCTAGAATTCTGTTTGCTTAAAAGGTTCATTTATGTTATAATTAAATATGGCAGGACAAAAGAGCCAACATGGAATGAAAATCAGAGTTTGCTTTTAATATAAAGCAACCTCCAACTTGAAACCCTTCAGGTCGGTATGAATACTATATATATATATATATGTGCGCACACACAAAGAGAAGCCTTCTGCATGTCTGAATTAACCTACAAAGAGAATTCCTTCTCTCTAATTGACATGGAAATTGCATGCATCTGTCTACTTTTTCACACAAAGTGATGTGGTAATCAGCCATTGCTTACTACTTTTACTGCATAACAATATGCCAATTGCATCATCCAGATAGTTGTTTTGAAACAAAAGGCCCAAAACGAAGCGTACACAGACTAAATGAAAACAAAGTTTGACTTGGAGCTTACTAAAAATAAAAACAACAAAGTTTGATTTACTTTATTGTTTGACAAGTGCCATGCAAAGCTTTTTTTCGGTGTCTCTGAATGCCCAAACATGAATTGTTTGGCCCTTTTGAGTTTGTCTTTCTCTACAATCTCGTTCCAACCATGATTCAATACATATTGTTTAGCAGAATTCCAGTGTTTGAAGTTCAACGTGATCTCACTGGGAGAATTCTTCCCTTCAAAAATCAAGGGCACTTGAATGGCTCCTTTCTGCTCAAGGAGTGCCTTCTCATTGTCTTTTAAGAATTCAACATGTTCCATTTTCTTCAAAGGCATAGCGAGTCTACTGTAAATTTCCATTACATCTGTACTGGATAAAGTGTTTTTGTAGATGCAAATGATTTGGTCCGGCCATGTTCGGCCGGATTTCTTGATGATCCGTCTTTTGAATTCCTCTGGCAGCAAACTTGCAGCACTATCTTCCCTTTTTTTCTTAGTTGTGAATTGCTTGTGTGAAGATTTTCTCTTATTGTTCTTTAGTGGTTGGGCTTTTTCTTTAGTTGATGGGTTAGCCTCAGCTTTTTCTCTAGCCTTCAACTTTTTTGAAGCGACGTCCGCAACAAATGCCGAAACTTCCAAGGAACTTGATGAATTTGGATCCAATTCCTTCCCTTTGAAATCTTCAGGAGTTAATAGATTAGACATTCTGGCTTGAATGGTAGAGTTCTGTGCATATTGTACGAAGCAAGTAATTAATCATAATTTAAGATAATATATGAGGATAAAGAATACACCAGACAATGCATGGATAGAGAGACACGCACACACATTTCATACCAAAAAAAAAAAAAAACCAAAAGGAGCAGAAAACACTGCATTTTTCACAAAAGAAAGTAAAATTGATCTAATTTGCAAAGAATACCATTTATAATTCCATTTTGAAGGTTTCTCATCAAAACAAGGTTTTTTTCATATAGCGATTCAAGGATTAAAAAGAAGAATGTTAGTCTCTAGATAAATAAGAGAAGAAAGAATGGTAGATGGCACATAAGATTTAACGTAAAAAATAACTAATATATACAATCTCAACTTCAAATAAATGAATATGACGCCTAAGAGTATTAGTTATAGAATATTTTTACAAAATAAAACAAATGCTCATTATGATACCTCAAGATGAGATGAAAAGTATGATGAGTTAGGACTGCAGATCTGGAAAGAGGAAAAAACTGAGTTAAAAAAAAAGAAAGAAGAAAAATTAAATACAACTTTAATTATGTGAATAAAATTAAAATATCCAAAAGAGAGAGAGAGTAATTAGAAAATCGCTTTCAATCAAAAACTTATTAGAGAAAGAATGATTGTGAATCACTGAAATGTTAAAGAAGATTCAAGAATAAATGGAAAGATTTAAGGAAGACTCAAGAAACAAAAAAACTGATTTGAAGAATTTCAAATTAAAACAAGATAATATGCGATCATTACAAAGAATCAAAGAGGGACATGCCTGCTTCTTTCAGAGATCTCTTTGGAGACGACTTCACTTTAATTAACTGCTTCGTACAAAGAAAATGCTCATAAATGATTGAAATGTTGAAGAAGCTTTAAGAATAAATAGAAAGATTTAAAGAAGTTTTCATCAAAATAATTATTAATGTTAATATAACATCAGGTTAACAAAAGTATCCGCATTCAAAAAAATTGAAAGAACATAAAAATTGGGATTTTAGTTACGTTTTTTTAGCATGAGCATATATAATCCATCAGCATATGAATTCTTAACTTTGGTGTGGTTAAAGATTCATCACCAAAAATACCGAGATTTGTACGTGTTCTTGATTATTAAGTATATAGAATTCGTTTTTGGTTCCAAGGATAGAAGAGAGAAATGAAGAAGCAGAGATATTAAGTAAGAGAAAGATTAGAGAATAATAAAGAAAACTCACTGAGAATGAAGAATCTGCAGAGAAGAGGAATGAACGAAGCGCATTACAAATGAAGCTGAGAGGGTGAGAGGGAAATTAAAATAATGGCCAGAGCCTTCAAATCTTGTTTGTATCTTTATCTCACTAGGTGGGGCTACATCAGGGACGGACCCAACAATTATAATTAGGAGGGGCGAAAATTACATAAACGAACCCATTGTTTTAGGAAATCACATTTTAACCTCATAAAAATATTAATCTTTTCACTTTAGTCCCTCTATGAAACTATTAGGAGAGGACTAAATACTTAAATTTTTATAAGGCTCAACTGCGATTTCCTAAACTTTTGGGTTCTTTTCTATTATTTTAGAGGAGCGGGGCCACCCCTAGCCCCCCATGTAGGTCCGTCCCTAGGCTACATGGATTGATGTCACTGTGCTATGTCAAAAACCACAGTTTTAGATATATTATTAAATAAAAGATCCCTCTCTGATCTCATTAAGCACTCACTTCGGTCTTCTTCAACCTCGTTTTCCAAGAATCTATACTGCCTCCTCACCAGAAAAATACTAATATTTTTTAAAGGTTAACAAAATATTTTTTAAAATTTCCGACATATATATATATGACTGATGCGGTCAATGTTATAGCACTGATGCCGTCAATGTTATGGGGCTGATTCCATTGTTCATTTAAAAAATAGAATGTTTGAGCCAAATATTAATGAAAAAACAAAACAATCAAATGAAGCACTACTTAGACAAATATCAGCTATCAAAAATATGTATTTGTAAATTTTAAAATTATTGCTGCTTCTCTTGATCATTCATTCTGGCACTACAAAAAAAACGACCATTAGTAGCGGTTAAAATGAACTATTTGTAGCGGTTTTAGGCGCAACTAATGACATTTGTAGCGGTTAAAGTAACCGCAACAAAATCGACTGTGGCAAGCTGATTTGTAGCGGTTGTCTAAAACCGCTACTCATGTAATAAAACCGCTGTTGTATTAGTAGCGGTTTTGAGTTACTGCTACAAGATGCTCTAAAGATGACGAATTTCAAAAAAATTGGCGCTCAAATTTTATAGCGGTTGTAAAACCGCTACAAATATTTAATCGGAATTTAAATTAAAATTTGTAGCGGTTTTACAACCGCTACAAAATATTGCAAAATTGAAAAAAAAAATCATAATTTGTGTCCATTGTTACAATATTATGTTGAATATTTTTATTATTTAAGTGACAAATTAAATGATAATAGTTAATATTTAAAAAACTGATCAACTTAAGTTAGATAAGTATAAATATTATGTAGGTATAATATTGAGAATGTGTAGATAATAAGGATTTATTGTGTTGTCCACCTCTGAGCAAAAAAATTATGCTTTACATTAGATGATATTTGATTATGTAAAGAAAGTTGATGATGATAGAAGGAATATTGAGAAACTATACTTAAAGTTCTGGATAAGGAAAAAAAAATAGTATCAATATTATAAAAAGGAAAAAATAAAACATTGAAATCAAAGATTTTGGAAGGGCTGAGAAGAAATGAGAGAAAACGAGAGAGAAGGGGGTGGGAAGAAATGAATAAGTGTATGAGATGGGGTGTGGTGGGGAAATTTATAGAGATATACGTAACATTTGTAGCGGTTGATGTAACAGATTTTGTAGCGGTTTAATGTTTTGTAGTGGTTAAAAACCGCTACAACAACCGCTACAAATATGAACATATTTTTTTAAAAAAATAAACTTGGCGGGATTCGAAATATTCAAATTTCAATATTATACACTTTGTAGCGGTTGATGTAACAGTTTTTGTAGCGGTTCACATTTGTAGCGGTTTTTTTTTTTTTTTTTGCGTTTTGTAGCGGTTTCAAAACCTCTACAAAAATTCATTGGTATGTTTTTAAATTTTTTTTCCAAAATATCACATTTAGTAGCGGTTATAGTAACAACCGCTATAAATATGAACATATTTTTTTAAAAAAATAAACTTGGCGGGATTCGAAATATTAAAATTTCAATATTACACACTTTGTAGCGGTTGATGTAATGATTTTTGTAGCGGTTCACATTTGTAGCGGTTTTTTTGCGTTTTGTAGCGGTTTCAAAACCTCTACAAAAATTCATTGGTATGTTTTTAAATTTTTTTTCCAAAATATCACATTTTGTAGCGGTTATAGTAATAACCGCTATAAATATGAACATATTTTTTTAAAAAAATAAACTTGGCGGGATTCGAAATATTAAAATTTCAATATTACACACTTTGTAGCGGTTGATGTAACAGTTTTTGTAGCGGTTCACATTTGTAGCGGTTTTTTTTTTTTGCGTTTTGTAGCGGTTTCAAAACCTCTACAAAAATTCATTGGTATTTTAAATATTTTTTTCAAAATATCACATTTTGTAGCGGTTATACTAACAACCGCTACAAATATGAACATATTTTTTTTAAAAAGTAAACTTGTCGGGATTCAAAATTTTCAAATTTCAATATTACACACTTTGTAGCAGTTGATGTAACAGTTTTTGTAGCGGTTTTTTTTTTTTTTTTTTTTTTTTTTTTTGCGTTTTGTAGCGGTTTCAAAACCGCCACTAATGGCACGCCATAAGGCGCCAAACTGGTGCCATATTTGTGGCAGTTTGTATAAATAAACCGCTACAAAATAACTGCTATAAATTTGGCGCCAACTTCGCGCCATATTTTGTAGCGATTAGTTTATGATAACCGCTACAAATGTTGTCCATAAACCAGCGCGCCACTTGGCGTGAGTTATACCGCTACAAATTTGTAGCGGTTTCGGTATAAACCACTACAAATTCACATATTTGTAGCGGTTTATTTTGACCGCTACAACTTAACCGACAAAGTGGCATTTTTTTTTTGTAGTGTGGTTTAGCAACTGCCTTGTAAAGTGTATTTTCAAGATCTCATATAAAAACAGAGAAAGATTAAAGAAGCTTGCATAAAGTTTTATTTTTTCTTTTAATTTCATAAAATATTTTTAAAACTATTTAACCCGATTGTGGTTGTTAACAAAAAACAATGGTACTAAAAATTTTAAAGGGAGAATGACAGGATTTTTTTTTTTTTGAAATTATAAAATTTCAAATCAGGTATTTCTCATAAAATGAATTGTCAATTACTTTATCAATTTTTTGTAACAAACTTGAATTGAAATTTTACAATTTCGAAGTTTTTATGTCATTCTGCCAATTTTAAAGTATTTCAGGCTAAATCTCAAAAGGAAGGGTATTGGAATCCCTTGCCTCCACATATAATCCACATTGACATAGATGGTTCTGTTTAAGAGCACAACCAAGCGACATGTGGGGTAGTGCGGGCAGGGGGTGGGTGCCCCTCGAATGTTGCCCCTACAAAATTCCCGTCTTCCCCCTTTTTTATTTTATATATTTACATTTCTTTTAATTATTAAACTCTACATAAAATAAGTGACATTTTAGGTGAAAAAAATCGAGAGTGGTTTTATGATTTTTTTTTAAGGATTTAATGCTTTAAAGTTGTCACCAAATTATGGGATTCCGTCCAGCTTTGGGGGTGTATGATCCATTCCAAAACTGATATTACTGCAATCAAAACAACTGGGATTCTCACGCATGTTTAAAAAAAATAAGTATAAAAAAGTCTAATTAAAAATACAATGAAATTAAATATGGAAACTTGCAGGTTTTTTCCCCCCTCTCTCTAGACGATGCCATTTAAATGTGTAAATGACTTTAGAAAAAGTGGGCCTCAAGGCTTCTCATTAAAACAACTTTTTTTATTCAATAAAGGATTAAGCAACTAAACTTAAAATAGAAATAAGAATAGACAAAAAAATTATATGTTTAGAACACTATAAATAGTAATGTAATATTTTATCACCTCACCATTAAAATTGTTCCTTTTAGAATATAATGACTGCTCCTGATTTTAAAACACGTCAAGAGAAAGAAGTATCTACATTTTTATAACTCGTTTCTTTTGTCTCTCTATGAAATTTCGTTCCCCTTCATAATAAGTTATAAGGGTGGAATGAACGAGATATAAATGACGCCTTGTAAAGATTTAAATATCTCCCCTTTTGAAGCTCTTAACCATGGGGATAATGGGTCCAAAAACAATTTCAAGATCAAGGTGCTCATACCTTGATCATGTTGGAAATTATGCCCTAGGGGCAAGTCATTGTACTTATCAACGATCCCCATATGAATTGGGTAGTTGCAATGTCTTGCTAGAGGCCGCTTGCGACTTGTGGGCTGGTATAGTATTGGCCCGCTGCCAATCTCATGTGGGCCTGCAGGGTCGCACACAAGAATGACCCAACACGAGCAAGAGTGTCCAGATTCATTGAATCTTAAAAGTGTTTAAGATTTAATGAATACTTATTTAATCTAGGATGTGTGTGTATATATATATATACACACACATACATATATAAATATATTATTCGAAAATAATAATGATATTATTTATTGATAATAATATTATTAATATAGTATTTAATTTATTTGATAAATTAAATAACTATAATAAATTGAGATATTGTATCTCAGATTTAATTTTCGAATAAAGATATTGCATATCAGATTTAATTTGAACTGAGATATCGATCTCATTTTAAATTAAATATAACGATATCATATCTTGATTTAATTTATAAATATAAATTAAATCGAGGGGCTTTAATTCGGGTTAAATAAATAGATTTGATTAGATCTATCAGATAGATTTAATTAATATATTTTTTTAATCCAGATTCAAAATTTGTTTTGAATATAATACGCCTGCTAGGTTTAGAAAAACCTACGGGACTTTTAGTCGAGTGTATTAGAAAGCTGCGAAAAACCCTAGAAAAAAAAAGAGAGAGACACAAGAATACTGAGGTGCTAGCACGCTGCCGTCAGTGTTGAAGGCCGTTCATGTGGATACCGGTAGAGGTAGAGGACACGCGTAGTATGCTCCTGTCTGATCGAACAAGAAGGCATTAGCCTACGTGATCAAGAAGCACGAGAAGGTAGCCCACCAGTTCAAATTGTTCGGCAAAGGTATGATTCGGAAATCCTAAATCCAGATTTAAACGCTATTGAGCGATCCGCCTAAGGGATTCGTAAGAGTTTTATTCCGCTGCGTGTACAGATCCCAACAGTGGCATCAGAGCCAACTCAACGTGAGTTTAAATCAGGTTTTGCGTATGCTTTATATATTTGGTATATATGCTTTAAACCGAATCTTGCATGCTTAAAATCGAAATATATGATAAACCGATTTTGAAGCATTCATCTTTTATCCAAAAGATCATCCTTTTTCGAAAAGATCGCGTTATGAATACGGTAGTCTGCACTAGGGTTAGGTTCAAATTCTGTGGCTTTTTCAATCACGTTCTGAAAGCTTCAGATCGGAGATCACGTTAAAGTCACGCAATCTGATTGGGGTCGAATACGTTCAAGCACGATCACGTTCTGAAAGGTTCAGATTCGTTGATCATGCATGGACGCTGATTGAGGTTGGAATGTTTGGAGTCACTGGACACGTTAGGGTTCGTCCTTCAACTGCATTTGTATTTCTGAACTATCCAGATTTAACGATGGTCAGGTTCGACTTGATCACGTTCGGACGTTCAAGATCAAACACGTTAAGGACGACTCTCTTTCGTGCGACCATACTCGAACAGCGAATCTGGGGTTTGAAATTTTGGAAATTATTTTTGAAAAATCATTTTTTTTGGGAAATAATTTTCGAAAACAAGAAGTTATTTTGAAAAAAATTTCTAATGGGGGCGCTGCCCCGCACCCCTGCAAGGGGCGCTGCCCCTTGACCCCGCTCGCTAATCGGCTAGCGGGACCGCCGTAGGGATCCCGGATGATTGTCAGTAGCGCGAGAATTTAAATCATGAATATAAATTAGAGAATTTATATCATGATAAAAATTAACCATAATATTTTATTACATAACTGTATGAGTTAAATATATGGTGTGATTTAACTTGTTTGGGTATGGTGAACAAGATGGCTCTAGAATTTACAAGTGTTGTAATTTTTTAAAAATATGGCCTACGAGCCATGCCTATCTCTAAATATTCTTTATGTAAATTCTCTTCTCATCTTACTCCCCTCGTATTTTGAAACGAGGTTTCTCATATGTATTTTCCTTTAATTTTATCTAGAGAAGTCCTCTCATTGGCTTGAGAGGATTCTAGGTTAGGTGAGCCATGTTGTGTCACAGTCCTTAATTATGTTTTGATTTTGGTCTTTGCATGATTTAATTTAGAAATTGTATGAGATACAATAGGGATTGCACTCATATAATTGATAGGATTAATTAAATTAAATAATACCCTCTAAATAAAATCTTAAGCCATAATGCCGCCAATTAATGAATACTTGTCAAAACCTAGATCACCCATTTGTATGTTCCACCAAAGTGGATGCATCTGAGTTATCTTGGTGAGACGAGAATGAGTAATGGTGATACTCAACATTCATTAATTGTCTTGACTTAATTGAGATCATCAAAACGGTTTTGGATCTCAAGGCATTGATGGGATTAAACGTGCCGGTCATATGATGATCAAATCCCATAAAGATCTAAGAGTTACATGTGATGTAATTGGCAAATGGTTTGCCTACCTAAATAACTTCAATTTAAGCGTCCTACCAAAGCGGACTTAATTTTAAGCCAAATATAGGTCTTAGCCCACTGATTATAATGAGGGTTGTTAATTCAGTGGGAGATTATTAACAAACTTTGCAAATCTTTTACGCATAGAACACCGCAACGCTATCACTGCGATCTATCCTTGAGAAGGATAAACTTAATGGGACAAACTTTCTTGACTGATTTAGAAACTTGAGAATTGTTCTCAAGCAGGAAAGAAAGATTTATGTCCCTGATCAACCCATTCCTGACGAGCCTGCAGCTGATGTTCTAAGAGCTCAGCAAGATGCTTACACGAAGCATATTGATGACTCTGTGGATGTAGGATGCTTGATGCTTGCCACTATGGTTCCAGAGCTCCAAAGAGATCTGGAACACATGGAGGCTTTTGGGATGCTTGTTCATCTCAAGGAAATGTTCCAGCAACAGGCAAGGCAAGAGAGGTATGAGACCACAAAGGCCTTTCATTCCTGCAAGATGGCTGACGATGCATCAGTTAGTCCTCATGTTTTGAAGATGAAGGGCTACATTGATCACCTTGAGAGGCTTGGATTCCCCATGTCCCAGGAGTTAGCTACAGATGTGATCTTGAACTAACTCCCAGGAAGTTATGATAACTTTGTCATGGATTACAACATGGAGGAATCAATTTCTGAACTGTATGGGATACTCAAAATTGCTAAGCTAAGCCTTAGAGAGGCCTAGTTCTGTTTTGTCCATTCAGAAAGGAAGGGGTATGAAACGGAAAGCCAAGAAGACAAAACCTTCGAAGGATAGAGTCTGCTTCTTTTACAATGAACTTGGTGACTTGAAAAGGAATTGCAAACTCTACCTAGAAGATCTGGAGAAGAACAAGAAGGATAACGGGGCTATCGCTTCAAGTATCTATGTCATAGATATTCGCTTTTCTACTTCCTCAACATGGGTATTGGATACTACATGTGGATCTCACATTTGAATAAATGTAGGATTTCAATGACAGTAGAAAATTGTATAGACATATCTATGACATAACTACTAAAAGGTTCAAGTCAAATGATTTGAACCCGACCTACCTATGACATTGTCGTCTAGGCCATATAAATGAGAAACGCATTTCAAAACTCCATAAAGATGGATTTCTTAACTCATTTGATTTTGAATCATTTGATACATGCGAGTCTTGTTTATTAGGAAAGATGACAAAGGCACCTTTTACTGACCACAGTGAGAGAGCCACCGATTTATTGGGCCTCATACATGCGATGTGTGTGGACCAATGAATACATCCGCCAGAGGAGGTCATTTGTACTTCATTACATTTATAGACGATTTCAGTAGATATGTATATATCTATTTAATGAAACATAAGTCGGAATCTTTTGAAATGTTCAAAATATTCCAAAATGAAGTGCAAAATCAACTTGGCAAAATAATTAAGACACTTCAATCTGATCGGGGTGGTGAATATTTGAGCCAAGAGTTCATTGACCATCTTAGGAGTTGTGGGATCATCCCGCAACTTACTCCTCTAGGAACACCTCAATGGAATGGTGTTTCTGAGCGGAGGAATCGAACTCTATTAGATATGGTTCGATCTATGATGGGTCAAACAGATCTTCCACCTTCCTTTTGGGGCCATGCCCTAGAAATGATTGCGTTCACACTAAACCGTGTTCCGTCAAAGGCAGTTGAAAAGGCACCATATGAGATATGGACTGGGAAGAAACCCAGTTTGTCATTTCTTAAAAATTTGGGGATGTGAGGTTTATGTCAAACATCAAGCCTTTGATAAATTATCATCCAGATCCTCAAAATGCCTTTTTGTGGGGTATCCTAAGGAAACTAAAGGATACTATGTCTACAATCTCACAGATCACAAAGTGTTTGTTATTCGGAATGGTATCTTTTTGGAAAAAGAGTTTATCTCTAAAAGAAGCAGTGGGAGTAAGGTGAACCTTGAAGAAGTTCGACAGTCACAGGACAATGTAGAACCACAGATGGAAACCAGAGAAGACTCCAACAAGTTGTTGAGCCTACTCACGTAACACAAGACCCACAAAGGTCCAATAGAACACGGCTACAGCCTCAGAGATATGGATTTCTGATTACTGGAAACCGTGACGTTTTGCTCATTGAGCACAATGAGCCAACTACCTATCACGAGGCCATGGTGGGACCCAACTCCGAAAGATGGCTTAGTGCCATGAAGTCTGAAATGCAATCCATGTACGACAATGAGGTATGGGCCTTAGTCGATCCACCTGAAGGTGTAAAAACCATTGGGTGCAAGTTGGTTTTCAAAGAGAAAACTGACATGGATGTCAAAGTAAATATCTTCAAGGCACGATTTGGTTGCAAAAGGATTCACTCAAACTCATGGTGTGGACTATGATGAAACCTTTTCCCCAGTTGCAATGGCCAAAACAATCAGAATCCTTCTTGCCATTGCATCATATTATGACTATGAAATATGGCAGATGGACGTCAAAACAGCCTTCCTTAACGGAAAGCTCCTTGAGGATGTGTACATGACACAGCCTGAGGGTTTTGTGCGTCCAGAGGACTCTGGTAAAGTTTGCAAGCTTCAAAGATCCATTTATGGATTGAAGCAAGCATCTCGGAGCTGGAATCATCGTTTTGATGAAGTAGTTAAGGAGTTTGGATTCATTCAAAACATAGATGAACCTTGTGTTTACAAGAAGGTTAGTGGGAGCACAGTTGTATTTCTAGTGCTTTATGTTGATGGCATCTTACTCATTGGGAATGACATTCCTACCTTGTAGAGTGTCAAGTCTTGGTTAGGAAAGTCTTTCTCAATGAAAGATTTAGGCGAAGCCACTTACATCCTTGGGATTAGGATCTATAGAGATAGATCTAAGAGGCTGATAGGCCTAAGTCAGAGCATATACATAGACAAGATACTGCATAGATTCAGTATGCAGGATTCAAAAAGGGGTAATATGCTCATGTCTCATGGCATCCATCTCGGTAAGAATCTGTGTCCTAGTACACAAGATCAAAGAGACCACACGAGTAAGATTCCATATGCCTCCGCCATTAGATCTACCATGTATGCCATGTTATGTACTCGACCAGATGTGTCATTTGCCTTGAGTATGACCAGCAGATATCAACATGATCCCGGTGAGGGACACTGAATTGTTGTCAAGAATATCCTTAAGTACTTAAGAAGGACTAAGGGCTTATTCTTGGTATATGGTGGCTTGGAAGATGAGCTCTATGTGACTGGTTACACAGATGCGAGTTTCCAAACTGACCAAGATGATTCAAGATCACAATCAGGATATGTATTCATTTTGAATGGTGGTGCGGTAAGCTAGAAGAGCTCTAAGTAGAGCACTGTAGCTGATTCTGCAATAGAAGCTAAGTATATAGCAGCATCGGATGCAACTGAGGAGGCCTTTTGGATTAATAAGTTCATTAATGAACTAGGGGTGGCTCCTACCATCTCAAATCCAATAGACTTGTTTTGTGACAATAGAGGCACTATTGCGCAGACCAAGGAGCCTAGGTCACATCAAAGGACCAACCATATACTCAAGAGATTTCATCTTATCAGAGATATCAATGATAGAGGTGATACAAAAAAATTATTATGCAAAGTACCCGGAGAAAGCAAGTCATTATACTTTAGACGATTAAAGTATTCTCTTTCGTTATCATTTTGCTTGCATGTTTACATTGATAACTGTATCCCTGGATATATCTAATAGATTATCCTAAATGTCCACAGTCGGTCATCTACGCGGGAGCGAAGATGAGATAAGACCAGTGTGACTTTGATGAGGTATGGAGATACGAATCAAAGTCATTGGCACTTGTAAGAGTACAAGGTGTTGGACCGACCCACTATGAGAAAGCTGCATGGAATAAGTCTTAAGCTTTTCTCATGTATAACCGCGTCGCAACGCCCTTTGACCTGAGATCATTATGGATTCCTACATGATGAGTCGCTGGTCTTTGACCTAGTCAAAAGTCACCTTTGACCGGGTGATGATAAAGGCTTGGATCGGGATCAGTGGTTTTCATGCGGAGGAATGTGAATGGTCAAGATGGAATTTGTCCCTCACATTTGTAGAGAGATATCTTGGCCCCTCGATGAGTGAGTCAGAAATGTATGGCCATACTACGATGGAAAGGAGTTTCCATCTCAATTGTTAGACTACTCAAGAATCGAGAAAGTAATGGTCAAGAACAGGAAGTTGACATTTTCCATGCCTCATCCTTGACCAAATTATCGCGTGACAAAAGGGACGTGACATGGTTGTACGATACGTTATATCGCATAAACAATGACGCTGATCCTCTTACTAAGCCGCTTGCACAAGTAAAACATGAGCGTCATGTTAGGGCAATGGGAATTAAGATAAACAATGGGTAGTCGCAATGTCTTGCTAGAGGCCGCTTGTGACTTGTGGGCTGGTACAGTATTGGCCCGCTGCCAATCTCATGTGGGCCTGCAGGGTCACACACAAGAATGGCCCAACATGAGCAAGAGTGTCCAGATTCATTGAATCTTAAATGTGTTTAAGATTTAATTAATACTTATTTAATCTAGGATGTGTGTGTGTGTTTATATATATATATACACATACATATATAAATATATTATTCGAAAATAATAATGATATTATTTATTGATAATAATATTATTATATATAGTATTTAATTTATTTGATAAATTAAATAACTATAATAAATTGAGATATTGTATCTCAGATTTAATTTTCAAATAAAGATATTGCATATCGATTTAATTTGAACTGAGATATCGGATCTCATTTTAAATTAAATATAACGATATCATATCTTGATTTAATTTATAAATATAAATTAAATCAGAGGGCTTTTAATTCGGATTAAATAAATAGATTTGATTAGATTTATCAGATAGATTTAATTAATATTTTTTTAATCGATTCAAAATTTGTTTTGAATATAATACGCTGCTAGGTTTAGAAAAACCTACGGGACTTTTAGTCGAGCGTATTAGAAAGCCACAAAAACCCTAGAGAAAAAAGAGAGACGCAATAATGCGAGCGCTAGCACGCTGCTTTGTCGATGTTGAAGGCCGTTCGTGTGGATACCGGTAGAGGGAGAGCACACGCGTAGTCTACTCCTGTCTGATCGAACAAGAAGGCGTTAGCCCACGTGATCAAGAAGCACGAGAAGGTAGCCCACCAGTTCAAATTGTTCGGCAAAGGTATGATTCGGAAATCCTAAATCCAGATTTAAACGCTATTGAGCGATCCGCCTAAGGGATTCGTAAGAGTTTTATTCCGTTGCGTTTACGGATCCCACATGTGTGTCTGATGAAACAAAAAAAAAAAGTGCAATTATAACAAATCTTTCAATGTCAATTACCAATTCTTCAATGGCATTTACTAGTTTCGCAATGGTATTTACCAATTTGTTCTTCAGCTTTACCATATGTTGTTAGATCCCAAGTGTTTTGATGATAACAAAAGATTTAAAGGTTTCAAAACAAAAAGTGATAATAATTAAATTTGTGAATCAGAAGTAAACACTCTCGAGAATGCATTTCTGATTCTCGAGAATGATCTTATGATTCTCCAGAATACACTTATAATTCTCGAGAATGGCATGACAAAACAAATAAATCCATGATATTCTGATTCTTGAGAATTAGATTGAATTCTCGAGAATTGGACTAATTCTCGAGTACTCACAATTGATTCTCGAGAATAGGCATAGTTTGTCTCAAAGATCACTTCTAAGTAAAAACATTCATTCTCGAGAATTGGTAAGCCATTCTCGAGATTGAGTAAGCAATTCTCGAGAATAAGATAAGAATTCTCGAGAATGCTCAATGAATGATTAATTACTTGTCAAAGTGTGATTCTCGAGAATGACAATCGGATTCTTGAGAATGAAAGTAATTATCGAGAATAAGTTAAGGATTCTCGAGAATGCTCAATGAATATGTGACTATCAACTACTTCTTACTACATGATTCTCGAGAATGCCAAATTAATTCTCGAGAATGGAAACAATTCTCGAGAATAAAGAATCAATTCTCGAGAATGCCTTCCATCTACAAAAAATCATTGACGTCTGATTCTCGAGAATGATATTTCAATTCTCGAGAATGGCATCATAAATCTTCACAATAAGCTTCTGAACATAGGATTCTCGAGAATGAGGTAATCAATTCTCGAGAACTCTTACAGGTTTGCCATCCCAACTTTCTGTCTTTAACTTGATTCTCGAGAATGTTTAGAACAATTCTCGAGAATGTTTTCTGAAAAGCTTACGATAAATTTACGCAACTTAAATCTCTTCTGGAAATTCATGGGTTATTATCCAATGTTTATTAATCATCTTAAGACTCACTTATATCATATCTAATCAATCTTTGTTTGAGTTTTAAAGTGATTAACTAGGCTAAATTTGAATTCTAGCGAAAGACGATCCAACTTGGCAGTACATTAAATGCAAGACAGAGAAACCAAGCAACATTAGGAATTAAAGATTGCAGCAGAAGAAAACATTCTTTCAAAGGACACTTATTCCAGCTTGCATTCTGATTATCTCTCTGCACAAGGTCGTCACCACCGAGAGCATTTAATGAAGCAACGTTCGATTATTCCCAGTCATTATGCTTCTATGTCGAACGGAAAAACAAAGAGTTACAACAGCTATTTCTTGAAGCTTCACAACACCATTAATGACGGTCACTATAAAAGCTCATCACATTCAATTCTGCCAACCACCGAAACACTCTGCGCATTCAATTTAAGATAATCGTATTTATTGTTTCAACTGTATCTTTAATATCTTCGGATATCTAGCACTTCAGTGATTATCAATTATCTACTCAGTGAAGAGTTTTTGTTCTTAAACACTTATTTGATTACTGATTAGTCAGTAAAACTTAAGGTTGTGGGACCTTAAGTGTGGGTGTACGTTTGCAACTTGTAAAGGGGAGTGAGTCCGAGTAAGAAATGATCATCCTTGAGTTGTAATCGTATTTGACAGAATTAGTTGAAATCCCAAGGTGTTCTTGGGGACTGGATGTAGGTCGAAGAATTAGACCGAACCAGTATAAATCGTTCAGTGTCCATTTCTTCCTCCTGTCTCAGATTAAATTTTGTTTCTTTGTATCTTTTAAAAAGAATTTGAGATCACCTATTCACCCCCCCTCTAGGTGATATTCCACCTTCATTTGGTATCAGAGCCTGGTTACATTTTTGGGCTTAACATCTCGAGTTAGATCATGGACAGAATATTACCAGATGGTGCATTAATCAACAGACCACCGGGGTTCAATGGTCAGCACTATTCGTTCTGGAAAAACAAATTTAAAGTATTTGTTATGGACACCGAGTTTGGTCTATGGAATGTGTTCGAGAGAGGAGATTATCTTCCAACAGTTACTGAGAATGGTATTAAATCAGCAAAACTGGAAGAAGATTATGATGAAAATGATCAAAGACAGGTCACACTCAATAGCAAGGTTGTTCTTATGCTTCAAAGTGCTCTTAGTCAGCAAGAGTAATTTCGCATTTGCAATCTATCAACTACAAGAGAAATGTGAAATGATTTGGAGATCGTGTATGAAGGAACAACCGGCATAAAGGAGAATCACATCAACACACTGACGACCAAGTATGACCTTCTTCGAATGAAGTCCGGAGAATCCATTGCCAAATTTCAACTTCGCTATACTCATTTAATCAATCAGCTAGCAGCCTTGGGTAAAGTATATGAGCAAGGTCCTCAAGTCAAAAAAATTCTTAATGTTCTGACTAAAGATTGGGAAGCAAAGGTCACAGCAATCGAAGAAGCCCGTGGCGAATAAATGACATCAGTTGCTGCCTTATTCGGAAGTCTATCTGAGTATGAAAGCAAAATGATATTCAAGAAAGGCTTGACTGAGATTAACAACAATAAGAGCAAAAGAGTTGCTCTCAAAGCTGAGAAAGAAAAAGAGGATAAAGATGAAGATGATGAGGAAGATGAAGAGATGGGTATGTTCGTGCGAAGATTCAAGAGGTTCTATAAAAAGGACCAAGGCTTTAGAAATAACTCCAAAAGGGAAACACAAGTAACAGACGCGATTTCAAAGATAAGGACCAAGTCATCTGTTACGAGTGCGAGAAACCTGGACATTACAAATCTGAATGTCAGTTAAAAGGCAATGAGAAAGAGAAGAAAAAGAGGTTCAATCATTTTAAAAAGAAGGCTTATGTATCCTCCATATGGGGAGATGGATCTTCAGAAAAAGAAAGTGAGGAAGAGGAAGAGACGGCCAATGTTTGTCTAGTTGCAGAAGAAGAGAAGCCTGACAATATTAATGATGAGTTAAACGATTCACAGCCTTCTTATGATGAGTTATTCGATTATTATAATGATATACAATCTGAATATGAAATGCTTGCTGAAAAATACATAGATTTGAAAAGGAAAAATATTACTCTTGAACAGCAAGTCAAGAATCTTTCATACACGAATATTGTTTGTGAAGATTGTCTTGAGTTAGAGAAAAGAAATTTATATCTCACAAAAACACTTGAGAAATTCACTAAAGGGAGTGAGATGATCAGTGTAATTTTGAAAGCTCAAAGATTTACAAATGATCGTTCAGGTATAGGATATAATCTTATTTTTGATAAAAGAAAAGGCAGGAACAAAACAGGTGAAAAGTCCTATTTGAAATATTTTCAAAAAACTTTTCACACATCAAATCCATTTGCGCATTGTAACTACTGTAATCGTAAGGGTCATCGTACTCCGTCTTGCTTTCATAAAAAGGATAGAAGAGATAGGCCTATTGGAAATTATCAGTGGGTACCTAAAGGAACTTATGTTTCTCAGGCCCGAACTAACCTCGAAGGACCCAATAAAAGGTGCGTACCTAAAGCCTAATTTCTCTTGATTTGTAGGTATGTCTGAGAGCATCAAGAACCAACAAATGGTATATTGATAGTGGATGCTCTAGACACATGACGGGGAATCAAGCTAAGCTTGTGGCAATGAGAACAAAAGATGGTAGTAAAGTCACCTTTGGAGGAAACCAATCTGGCAAAATCACTAGAGTTGGAGAAATTGGTACAAAGGATGGACCACTGATCAAAGATGTTTATCTAGTAGAAGGTCTTGCCACAACCTCCTAAGTGTAAGTCAGAGTGCTGACAAAAACAATTGGATCCTCTTTGACTCGGAAGAATGTCTTCTTGTCAGTAAGGATGACCTCCCAATAGATAAAGGTAAACTTAAGATACTATTCAAAGCTCCTAGAGAAGGTAACTGTTATACATTAGAATTACCGAAAGTTAATTCTGAAAAATGTTTTGTTAGAAACTTGGATGAAAGTTGGTTGTGGCATAAGCGGCTGGCTCATGTGAATATGTTACAACTAGACAAGTTGTTAAGAAAGGATTTAGTTATTGGTTTACCAAAACTTTGATTTAAAATGACATGATTTGTGATGCCTGTCAAAGGGGTAAGCAAACCAAATCTTCTTTTAAGAATAAGTTTGAAATGTCATCTAATCGTCCCCTTCAACTACTCCACATGGACTTAGTTTGACCAGCTGGAGTAAGGAGTCTTAGAGGTAACTTATATACTCTAGTGATTGTAGATGACTTCTCTCGTTTTACTTGGACTATGTTTATGTCATCAAAGGATGAAACATTTGATCTATTTACTGTGTTTGCCAATAAGGTGCAAAATGAGAAAGGCATTTATATTTCAGCTATCCTAACCGATCATGGAGGGGAGTTTGAAAATCAATCCTTTGCTGAATTTTGTGATGCTCACGGTATTGACCACAACTTCTCGGCTCCAAGAAAAGCACAATAAAACAGTGTAGTTGAGAGGAAGAATCGTGTGCTCACGGAAATGGCTCATGCAAAGCTGAATGAGAATCAAACATCACAAGTCTATTGGGCAGACGCAATGAGCACAGCGAGCTACATATCAAACCGAGCCTACCTGCGAAAGAAGCTAAATAAAACTCCTTACGAGATCTACAAAGGAAGGAAACCCAACCTAGCTCACTTACATATCTTCGGCTGCAAATGTTTAGTAAACAACAATGGTAAGGAAAATCTGGGTAAATTTGATTCCAAAGCGGACGAAGGTATTTTTCTTGGATACTCAAAAAGGAGTAAGGCTTATAGGGTATTCAATAAACGTACTCGTATAGTTGAAGAGTCTATCCATGTTGTGTTCTGCGAGTCCAAAATTAAAGAACCTTTAGATGATGATGATGAACCTACCTACAAAAACCAATTCTTTTCAAAAACTACTCCTACTCCTCTTGAAAATCCCAAAAATGTTTTTGAAAACAATGGTCAGAATTCTGTAGAAAATCCTGATCAATCCCAACCTAGAGCTTGGAAATTTATTAGAAATCATCCTCTAGACCAACTCATAGGTGATGTAAATCAAGGTGTGAGAACTAAGAAAAGTACTTTAAATGAAGTAACATTTTCTGCATTCATATCTAACATCGAACCCTCTAATATTGACGACGAGGCCCTCTCAGAAAATGATTGGGTAATCGCAATGCAAGAGGAATTGCATCAATATGATAGAAATCAGGTTTGAGATTTGGTACCTAGGCCTAAAGATCATCAAGTCATTGGTACCAAACGGGTATTCAAAAACAAACGTGATGAATCTGCAATTATAGTCAGAAATAAGGGTAGAGTTGTTGCCAAAGGCTATAATCAGGAAAAAGGAATTGATTATGAGGAAACGTATGCTCTAGTAGCTAGATTGGAGGCAATACGTGTACTCTTGGCCTTTGCATGCATCAAAGAATTCAAACTTTATCAAATGGATGTTAAAAATGCATTTTTAAATGGTTTTATACAAGAGGAAGTATATGTAGAGCAACCTCCTGGCTTTGAAAATGAACATTATCCAGATCACGTTTGTCGTCTCAAAAAGGCACTGTATGGTCTTAAACAAGCTCCACGAGCTTGGTAAAGGCTCAGTAAATTTCTATTAGAACAAGGTTTCATTAGAGGAAAGGCAGTCACGACACTCTTTATTAAAAATAATAAACTCAATGAAATTCTGGTTGTTCAAATATATGTAGATGATATTAGTTTTGGTTCTACTAACGAATCTCTATGTGAGGAATTTTTGAAGAAAATGCAGAATGAATTTGAAATGTCAATGATGGGTGAGTTGAAGTACTTTCTCGGCTTGCAAATCCAACAACGGAAGGATGGGATATTTATCTCACAAACGAAGTATCTCCGTGATTTGCTCAAGAAGTTTGGATTGGAGCATTGCAACGGTGCTGATACACCAATGAGTTCCACTGCCTCTCTAGACGCCGATGAAGAAAAAGGGAAAGACTTCAACATAACCAAATATCGAGGGATGATCGGATCAATGGTCTATTTAACAGCAAGTAGAACGGATATTCAATTCAGTGTGGGAATGTGTGCGAGATTTCAAGCTGCACCAAAAGAATCACATGCCGAGCATGTAAAGAGAATTTTTCGCTATCTCCCAGACACAAAGGAGCTTGGTCTCTGGTTTCCAAAGGATCAACAAGAGTTTCTGGTTGCATATTCAGACTCCGATCACGCTGGTTATAAGACTGATAGAAAGAGTACTAATGGACAGTGTGAGTTTCTCGGAGGATCACTAGTATCCTGGTTTAGTAAGAAACAAACCACCGTAGCTGTATCATCAACAAAAGCTGAATATGTTGTTGTCTCCAGCTGTTGTGCACAAGTTCTGTGGCTAAGACAACAATTATCTGACTTAGGAGTTCATTTGAAAGAAATTCCAATCCTTTGTGACAACATCAGCACAATAAGTCTCACAAAAAATCCAGTTCAACACACAAGAACAAAGCACATTGATGTGAGACATCACTTCATCAGATACCATGTGCAAAAGAAGGATATTAAAGTGATGTTTATTCCCATGCACTTGCAACTTGCTGACATTTTCACGAAGCCCTTAGACAAAGAACAGTTCAACTTTATTCAAAGAGAATTGGGAATGGTAAACCCCACTGAATTGTAAGTAATGTTAGTTTAAATATTGTCAATTTTGTTTTGATGTTTAAACGAGGAACTAACTTTACCATCGGAGTATTTAGCTATGTTATGCAGGTCCCCTGTTCGAACAAGTAAAAACAGAGGATAACAGAGTACCCCTATTCTCGAGAATCATATAACCATTCTCGAGAATTAAGGTATAATATTCTCTCATCTCTCCTAGACATTCTCGAGAATCATAAGTCATTCTCGAGAACTATCGGGTTTTTAGAAGTCCTTGGGTGTTACTGTTCATTTTAACGCTGTCATTCTCGAGAATCAACAAAGAATTTTCGAGAATTGTCTCTACCAAATCGTGTAAAAAATTGATTTTCAACGCTGGATTCTCGAGAATTAGTTTCCCATTCTCGAGAATTGCCTCAACAAATCCTGAGAAAAATATCTTAGTGTTGCATTCTCGAGAATTAGTTGCCCATTCTCAAGACTTGCTCTAAACACATCTTGTCAACATTGACCTTTTAGCACTACATTCTCGAGAATTAGTTTCCTATTCTCGAGAATTCCCCCAAACGAATTTCTATAACTTGATTTTTAGCGCCTAATTCTCGAGAATCAGTTTCTCATTCTCGAGAATTGCTTCACGCTAGTTCTCTTGAAACTAATTTTCACTGTGAACTCTCGAGAATTAAGATGGGATTCTCGAGAATTCAGGTCATTCTCGAGAATTGAATGTAATAAATTTGTTAGAATTCAAGTCATTCTCGAGAACTCTTGGGAGTACTCTCGAGAATCATAAGATATGTTTCTTAAACCATCACCAATTCTCGAGAATTGCAAGAAATTCCCGAGAATGGTCGGCGATGTTTTGGTTTCAATCTGGGGTCGTTTCATTCGCTGGGCACATGTCGTTTTACCCAATCCTGAAAATTAAAAACCCTAAATCCCTAATCATTTTCATTCATTCTTCCTTTCACTCTCGAGAACCCTATCGTCTCTCTCTCTGTTCTTCTTCTTCATTCCCTTCACCAAATCAATACTGAAATCCTTCTTTCCCACATGGATAAATCATCATCGAAATCACCTTCCCAAACTCTCACTAAGAAGCCTCTCACAAAATACAGACCGAAGGTCCAAACCTCAGAAAAACCCACTCCGACGAACACGGTCTCATTCTCCACAGAAATTCACTCTACACCGTCACGTCCTCTCACTCGATCATCAACTTATTCTCTTCCATCATCAAAAGGTGCAAGAAAATCATCCAAAGGAGCAAGCACATCACACTCTAGCTCTACTCATACCTCTGACCTCTACAGAGACGACGCTCCAAGTTTCCATGAGCTTCGTTCAAAGAATGATGAAGACAGAGCTCAAAAACCTCCTCACAAGCATCCTGGACGACAACAGTCAGCTAATCTTCTTCCCACTTCTGCATGTAAGATAGCTGGATAGAAAAGTGCATTACATTGCCCTCCTGGATTCTGCCAAGACCCATTGGTACTTCCCTCTGATCCTTTATTCGTATCAAGTTATGGGGAGAGACCTTTTTGCCCCACTGTTTGGCTTAATCTGGATAATTTTAGAAGATATTGTAATTTGGATTTATCTCCCTGGTTAATCCCCTACATGCCCTTATTAGAGATTCAAACCCCATATTCACCTCACATAGTTAAAGTCTTCTATTTTAATATGGTTGAAGAAAAGAGGCCTGGCGAAGAAATTGTCTTATTTACTCAGGTTAGGGGGAAACAAATACAGATTACTGCTGAGCTTATCAATTCATACTTAGGGATCACTAATGTTCCTGAAGACCCACCATCTTTATCTAAGCATGAATGCTTTAATATTCTGTTGCCTACTGAGGAGTATGATGGGAAGCCTCTTAAATTTAAACCCTCTCAGATGCCTGACACCCATAAAGTTCTCTGGTGTCTTTACAGTCGCAACTTGGTAAACAAGGGACAGAGTTTCACTCACTTTGTGAGTAAGGATTACCAGTTGCTCACTTCCATTATTGCCAAAGAGCCACGTAATCTAGGAAAATTGATTATTTCAGAAATGTCAAATTTTCTATCTACCTCCTGTTAGATCCCAAGTGTTTTGATGATAACAAAAGATTCAAAAGATTTAAAGGTTTCAAAACAGAAAGTGATAATAACTAAATTTGTGAATCAGAAACAAACACTCTCGAGAATACATTCACGATTCTCGAGAATGATCTTATGATTCTCGAGAATGCCCTCATAATTCTCGAGTATAGCATGGCAAAATAAAATGACTTCATGTTATTCTGATTCTCGAGAATCAGACTGAATTCTCGAGAATTGGACCAATTCTTGAGTACCCACAATTGATTCTCGAGTATGCATAGTCTGCCACAACATCACTCCTGGATATAACATCATTCTCGAGAATGAATAAGCCATTCTCGAGAATGGAAGTGATTCTCGAGAATAAGTTAAAGATTCTCGAGAATGATCATATAAAGATTAAGTCGCCTTATGTCATGTGATTCTCGAGAATGGAAGTGATTCTCGAGAATACTCCAAGGATACTCGAGAATGTCTAAGTAAATATATAATGATCTAAATTTCCTTGTGACACATGATTCTCGAGAATAACAAGTTGATTCTCGAGAATGGAAGTGATTCTCGAGAATGAGTCATGGAGTCTCAAGAATACTCAATGATTGAATCAATTGCTTCCAGACCTGTGATTCTCGAGTATGTCAACTTGACTCTCAAGAATGGAAGCAATTCTCGAGAACTCTCTCATAATTCTCGAGAATTCTAAGTGAATGAATATAATGATCAAATATCTCCTATTACATGATTCTCGAGAATGCTTAATTGATTCTCGAGAATGGTAGCAATACTCGAGAATGCAGTATCAATTCTCGAGAATACCCTGCTTCTAGGAAAATTGCTTAACGTTCGATTTTTGAGAATGATGATTCAATTCTCAAGAATGGCCTCATTCAAACTTCATGATAAAGCTTCTGGCCAAAGGATTCTCGAGAATGAAATGATCAATTCTCGAGAACTCCTTCAGGATTGCCTTCTCTACTTTTTTTTCTAACTTGATTCTCGAGAATGCTTAGAACAATTCTCGAGAATGCTTATCTGAAAAGTTTGCGATAAATGCACAATATTTAAATCTCTCCTAGAAATTCATAGGCTATTCTCTAATGCTTATTAATCATCTTTAATCTCATTTCCAATCATTCTTTGGTTGTGTGTTAAAGTGATTAACCAGGTTAAATTTGAATTTGAGCGAAAGGCAATCCAACGTGGCAGTACATTAAATGCAAGTCAGAGAAACAGAGAACCATTAGGAATAAAAACTCATAGCAGACAAAAACATTCTTTCGAGGAACACTTATTCCAGCTTGCCTCTGATTATCTCCCTGCACAAGGTCGTCACCGCCGAGAGCATTTAATGAAGCAACGTTCGAATATCTTGAAACATTCTGCTTCTATGTAATGGAAATACAGAGAGTCACAACAGCTATTTCTTGAAGTCTCTCAACGGCATAAATGACGTTCACTATAAAAGGCCATCGCATTCAATTTCGCCAACTACTGAAACATCTTACGCATTCAATTTGAGTCAATTGTATTTATTGTTTCAACTGTCTCATTAATATCTTCGGATATTCTAGCACTTCAGTGATTATCATTTATCTACTCAGTGAGGAGTTTCGTCACTTAAACATTTACTTGATTACAGTTTAGATTGTATAACTTAAGGTTGTGGAACCTTAAGAGTGGGTGTACGTTTACAACCAGTAAGGGGGAGTGAGTCCAAGAGTGATAGGATCATCCTTGTGTTGTAATCGTATTTGAAAAGATTAGTGGAAATCCCAAGGTGTGCTTGGGGACTGGACATAGGTCGAAGTGTTTGGTCGAACCAGTATAAATCGCTCTGTGTTCATTTACTCTTTCTGTCTTAGATTAAATTCTGTCTCTGTGTGCATCATTGAAAAAGAATTTAAGATCACCTATTCACCCCCTCTAGGTGATATTCCACTTTCATTTGGTATCAGAGCATAGGTTTCTCAGTTGGGATTAACATCCCGAGAAAAAGATCATGGAAGGAATATTACCTGATGGTGCTTCAATTAACCAACCACCGAGGTTCAATGGCGAACATTACTCGTTCTGGAAAGAAAAGTTCAAGGTGTTCGTGTTGGCAACCGAGTATGGTCTCTGGCAAGTAATAGAAAATGGAGACTATGTTCCTACAAGAAATGAAGGCGAATTCGTTGTTCCAAAGACAGAGGAGGAATTTGATGAGAATGATCAAAGAAAAATGACACTCAATAGTAAAGCCATTCTAATGCTTCAAAGTGCCCATAGCCAAAAGGAGTACTTTCGAATATGCAATCTGTCTACTGTAAAAGAGATGTGGAAGGCGTTGGAGATTGCATATGAAGGAACCTCCGGCATCAAAGAAAATCGCATCAATACTTTGACTACCGAATATGATTTACTTTGGATGAAGACCGGGGAAACTATTTCTGAATTTCAACTTCGTTATACACATTTGACCAATCAATTGGCGGCTCTGGGAAAAACATATGACCAACGCTCTCAAGTCAAAAAGATTATCAATGTTCTGACTAAAGATTGGGAGGCAAAGGTTACAGCAATAGAAGAGGCACGAGGTGAATCGATGACTTCAGTTGCTGCTCTGTTCGGAAGTCTATCCGAATATGAAAGCAAGTTGAAATTCAGAAAGGGCCTAGAAGAGATCAACAGCAACAAGAGCAAAGGTGTTGCTCTTAATTCTGAGAAAGAGAAAGGAGTTAAGGAAGATGATATCAATGATGATGAAGATGAAGAATTGGGAATGATGGTCCAAAGATTCAAAAGATTCTATAAAAGGGACCAAGGCTTCAGAAACAAGTTCCAAAAAAGAGGAAGCTCAAATAACAGACGTGAATATATGGATAAAGATCAAATCATCTGTTATGAGTGCGATAAACCAGGCCACTACAAATCCGAATGCCCGCAATTGAATGGCAATGAGAAAGAAAAGAAGAAGAGGTTCAACCATTTCAAAAAGAAGGCTTATGTGTCTTCCATCTGGGGAGATGGATCTTCAGAAGAAGAAAGTGAGGAAGAGGAAGAGACGGCTAACGTCTGTCTGGTTACAGAAGAGGAGAAACCCGACAATAATGGCGATGAGGTAAATGATTCACAGCCTTCTTATGATGAATTATTCGATGAATATAATGCTATACAATCTGAATATGAAATGCTTGACACTTGAGAAATTCACTAAAGGTAGTGAGATGCTCAATGTAATTTTGAAAGAACAAAGATTTACAAATGATCGCTCAGGTATAGGATATAATCTTATTTTTGATAAAAGAAAAGGCAGGAAGAAAACAGGTGAAAAGACCTATTTGAAATATTTTCAGAAAACTTTTCACACATCTAATCCATCTGCGCATTGTAATTACTGTAATCGTAAGGGTTATAGTACTTCATCTTGTTTTCATAAAAGGGATAGATGAGATAGGCCTGTTGGAAATTATCAGTGGGTACCTAAAGGAACTTATGTTTCCCAGGCCTGAACTAACCACAAAGGACCCAAGCAAAAGTGGGTACCTAAAGCCTAATCTCTCTTGATTTGCAGGTACGTCTGAGAGCATCAAGAACCAACAAATGGTATATTGATAGTGGATGCTCTAGACACATGACGGGGGATCAAGCTAAATTTGTGGCAATAAAGACAAAAGATGGTGGTAAAGTCACCTTTGGAGGGAATCAATCTGGCAAAATCACTGTAGTTAGAGAAATTGGTACAAAAGATGGACCACTGATCAAAGACGTCTATCTAGTAGAAGGTCTCTGCCACAACCTCCTATGCGTTAGTCAAAGTGCCGACAAAAACAATTGGATTCTCTTTGACTCGGAGGAATGCCTTATTGTAAGTAAGGATGATCTCCCAATAGATAAAGGTAAACTAAAAACATTATTCAAAGCTCCTAGAGAAGGTAACTGCTATACATTAGAATTGCCCAAAGTTAACTCTGAAAAATGTTTTGTTAGCAACTTGGATGAAGGTTGGTTGTGGCATAAGCGTCTGGCTCATGTAAATATGCTACAATTAGACAAGTTGCTAAGAAAATATTTAGTTATTTGTTTACCCAAACTTCGATTTAAAAATGACATGATCTGTGGTGCTAGTCAAAGGGGTAAACAAACCAAATCTTCTTTTAAGAATAAGTTTGAAATGTCAACTAATCGTCCCCTTCAACTACTCCACATGGACTTAGTTTGACCGGCTAGAGTAAGAAGTCTTGGTGGTAACTTATATACTCTAGTTATTGTAGATGACTTCTCTCGCTTTACATGGACTATGTTTATGTTATCAAAAGATGAAACATTTGATCTATTTACTGTGTTTGCCAATAAGGTGCAAAACGAGAAAGGCATTTATATTTCAGCTATTCGAACCGATAATGGAGGGGAGTTTGAAAATCAAGCCTTTGCTGAATTTTGTGATGCTCACGATATTGACCACAACTTCTCGACTCCAAGAACACCACAACAAAATGGTGCAGTTGAGAGGAAGAATCGTGTGCTCACAGAGATGGCTCGTGCAATGCTAAATGAAAATCAAACATCACCAGTCTTTTGGGCAGACGCAATGAGCACAACAAGCTACATATCAAACTCAGCTTATCTACGAAAGAAGCTAAATAAGACACCTTACGAGCTCTACAAAGGAAGGAAACCCAATCTAGCTCACTTACATATCCTCGGCTGCAAATGTTTTGTACACAACAATGGTAAGGACAATCTGGGCAAATTTGATTCCAAAGCGGACAAAGGTATTTTTCTTGGATACTCAAAAAGGAGTAAGGCTTATAGGGTATTCAATAAACGTACTCGTATAGTTGAAGATGACGGTGAAATATCACCTAGAGGGGGTGAATAGGTGATCTTAACAAACTTTTCGCAAGATACACTTGAAAATAAATATCCAGAGTAAGGGAAGAGAAATGGACACGAAGAGATTTATACTGGTTCGGTCTAATACTTTGACCTACATCCAGTCCCCAAGAACACCTTGAGGTTTTCACTAACTCTTCAAACAAAAGTACAATTACCCACTCTGTAACTTAGGATGATCCTTTCACACTCGGACTCACTCCCCCTTACAAGTTGTAATCGTACACCCTTACTTAAGGTTCCACAACCTTAAGTTTGAACAAATGAAATAATGAAGGTGTTTAACAGCTCCTCACGAGTGAATAAAATATGAACACTGAAGTACTATGGGTATCCGAAGATACTAAAGATTATTGAAGTAGTTGATCATAATAATACAGAAATGTGTATTTCGTATTCTTGGATATCTTTTGAATTGAATCAGATGGGCTTTTATAATGTTTCTGATTCGAGCTGATAGGAGATTGCGAAGATAGCCGTTGAGTCACACGGCCTCTTTGATTTCCAACATTTGCTTTGCATTGAAGGTTCATGACCGTTGCATCATTTAGTGTCTTCCATTTATCTGTGCAGGGAATCACTCTGAGTAATGGCTATGTCAAATATTTCCAAATCGAAGGACTTCAACTTCTTCACCATTGTTTTGTCCGTTGACGCGTGAAAATAATGTTCTGTTCTTCTTTTCCGTCAATCATGGATTGATTACCTGAAACTCATTTAAACTGAATGGTTAAATAGGAATTGAATGAGTTTGAATATGATCAGTAATAAATGGTAAGGTGGTCCAATAATTATCAGATATAATCATTCTGAGATATAGCGAATCGTTGCTCTGTTCGTATGCTTGAGCAAGAGGTATTTCGTTGCTCGGGCAAGCCTCTAAGAGAAAATGGATTTCCTCGTTGATGCTCGGGAAAGCCTTTATGTTTGCTCGGGCAAGCCTCTAAGAGAAAACAGATTTCCTCGCTGATGCTCGGGCAAGCCTTTATGTTTGCTCGAGCAGGCCTTAGGCGAGCGAGAATCAATACTTCACCGATGCTGCTCGAGCATGATTTTACCTCTGCTCGAGCATGGTGCTCAAGCATGCCTTTTACTCTGCTCGGGCATGACTCTTCAATTCGCAAATCCTTGCTTTTGGCTCGATGATGCTCGGACATGCCAAATGCTTTGCTCGAGCATGACTGTCCAATTTGCACTTCAATTTTGGCAAACCACCCATGCTCATAAATATCTTCAAGTCTTGTTTCCAATGAAATAAGAATCAGCTCCAAACTCATTGTATTTCGTCCATTATCATCAGATGATTGGAGGTTGTTCTGAACCAACGTTTTTTGCAACATTCTGAACTGACCGTCCACTTTCGAGGCCCATATCTCCTGGTCTGAACTCTGTTTTGGTTGGTACAACTTTTGATGGAAATACCTTTGAGTATACTTTTATATTCCACCTATTTCAGCTCAATTGGATTTTTAATGTGTGAGATACACTCAAATTACCGAAGCTTGGTCTGCTGTGTGACATTGATTTCACTGTCATCTTATAAAATTCATAGCTCTCTCATCTGACCTCCTTTAGACTTGAATCTTATGTCAAAATGACGCATTGGAAGTCTAGTTTCCAAAAAAATTTGTTTCACCTCAATCAAACTTCTGGTTTGAGAGATATTATCGCAATACCAGAGGTCGCCTGAAAAAGAGCTGAACAGAGTAGCTGAAAATCGATGTTGCTCGAACAACAGGTTTTCTTCTGCTCGAGCAAGCCATTTTTCCTGCTCGAGCAAGGACGTTTTTCTGCTCGAGCAAGAATGGATTTTGGCGAGAATAGGAGCTGGAAATGTACCTTGCTCGAGCATGACTTCAGGAATGCAATTGTAGCTTATTTTAACCCCGATTTGAGCCATTCCAACTTCCATTTGATCGTGGAGACTTCTAGAATCAATCTAAAAACTTGTATAATGATTTTCTCATTCCATTTAACAAGTTCTTCTTTCTTTCTTCTTCTCTTGATCATTCTCCATAATTTAACTCTTTCAATATCTCATCTTCTTCTTGAACTTGACATTCTCTCCAGTTTCTTCTTTCTAAAATCTCTTATCTCCTTCTTGAGCTATTATTCAACTTGGACTAATCTACATTAAATATAGTAGTTAGTCAATGTAGGAGATAAATATATCATGCAAGCTTTTTGCTCTTCATAATGACATCTATATAAAACATCATCAAAACTAATCATATCTAACAGAAGAGTCTATCCAAGTTGTGTTCTGCGAGTCCAAAATTAATGAACCTTTAGATGATGATGATGAACCTACCTAAAAAAACCAATTCTTTTCAAAAACTACTCCTGCTTCTCTTGAAAATCCCGAAAATGTTTTTGAAAACAATGGTCAAAATTCTATAGAAAATCCTAACCAATCCCAACCTAGAGCTTGGAAGTTTATTAGAAATCATCCTCTGGACCAAGTCATAGGTGATGTGAATCAAGGTGTGAGAACTAGGAAAATCACTTTAAATGAAGTAACATTTTCTGCATTCATATCTAACATCGAACCCTCTAAGATTGATGAGGCCCTCTCAGACAATGATTGGGTAATCGCAATGCAAGAGGAATCACATCAATTTGATAGAATCAGGTTTGGGATTTGGTACCTAGGCCTAAAGACCATCCGGTCATTGGCACCAAATGGGCATTCAAAAACAAACGTGATGAATATGCAATTATAGTCAGAAATAAGGCTAGACTTGTTGCCAAAGGCTATAATCAGGAAGAAGGAATTGATTATGAGGAAATGTATGCTCCAGTAGCTAGGTTGGAGGCAATACGTGTACTCTTGGCCTTTGCTTGCATCAAAGGATTCAAACTTTATCAAATGGATGTTAAAAGTACATTTTTAAATGGATATATAAAAGAGGAAGTTTATGTAAAGCAACCTCCTGGCTTTGAAAATGAACATCATCCTAATCACATTTTTCGTCTCAAAAAGGCACTGTATGGTCTTAAACAAGCTCAACGAGCTTGGTATGAAAGACTCAATAAATTTCTATTAGAACAAGGTTTCATTAGAGGAAAGGCAGTCATGACACTCTTTATTAAAAATAATAAACTCAATGAAATTCTGGTTGTACAAATATATGTAGATGATATTATTTTTGGTTCTACTAATAAATCTCTATGTGAAGAATTTTCGAAGAAAATACAGAATGAATTTGAAATGTCAATGATGGGTGAGTTGAAGTACTTTCTCGGCTTGCAAATCCAACAACGGAAGGATGGAATATTTATCTCACAAACAAAGTATCTCCGGGACTTGCTCAAGAAGTTTGGGTTGGAGCATTGCAACGGTGCTGACACACCAATGAGCTCCACTGCCTCTCTAGACACCGATGAAGAAAAAGGGAAAGACTTCAACATAACCAAATACCGAGGGATGATCGGATCACTACTCTACTTAACAGCAAGTAGACCGGATATTCAATTTAGTGTGGGAATGTGTGTGAGATTTCAAGCTGCGCCAAACAAATCACATGCTGAGCATGTAAAGAGGATTTTTCGCTATCTCTCAGATACAAAGGAGCTTGGTTTTTGGTTTCCAAAGGGTCAATAAGAGTTTCTGGTCGCATATTCAGATTCCGATCACGCTGGTTATAAGACTGACAGAAAGAGTACTAGTGGACAATGTGAGTTCCTTGGAGGATCACTAGTATCATGGTTCAGTAAGAAACAAACCACCGTGGTCGTATCTTCAACAGAAGCTGAGTATGTTGCTGTCTCCAGTTGTTGCGCACAAGTTCTGTGGCTAAGACAACAATTATCTGACTTAGGAGTCCATTTGAAAGAAATTCCAATCCTTTGTGACAACATCAGCACAATCAGTCTCGCGAAAAATCCTGTTCAACACACAAGAACAAATCACATTGATGTGAGCCATCACTTCATCAAAGACCATGTGCAAAAGAAAGATATCAAAATAATGTTCATCCCCACGCACTTGCAACTCGCTGACATTTTCACAAAGCCCTTAGCCAAAGAACAGTTCAATTTCATTCGAAGAGAATTGGGAATGGTAAACCCCAATGAATTGTTTGTAATGTTAGTTTAAATATTTTTAATTTTGTTTTGATGTTAAAAGGAACTAACTTTACCATCGGAGTGTTTAGCTATGCTTTGCAGGTCCTCTGTTCGAACAAATAAAAACAGAGGTTAACAGAGTGCTCCTATTCTCGAGAATATATTATCCATTCTCAAGAATCAAGGTATGATATTCTATCATTGCTCCTAGTCATTCTCGAGAATCATAGATCACTCTCGAGAATTATCGGGTTTTCAGAACTCACTTGGTGTTACTATTCATTTTTACACCTTTTTTCTCGAGAATCAGAATAGCATTCTCGAGAATTGTCTCTACGAAATCATGTGAAAAATTTATTTTTAGTGCTAGATACTCGAGAATCAGTTTCCTATTCTCGAGTATTGTCTTCAACGAACTCTGAGAAAATTGGTTTTAACGTTGCATACTCGAGAATTAATTCCCCATTCTCGAGAATTGATCTAAACGCATCTTGTGAACATTAATTTTTCAGTGCTACATTCTCAAGAACTAGTTTCCTATTCTTTAGAATTCCCTCAAACGAATTTCGTAAAGCTTGAAGTTTAACGTCTAATTATCGAGAACTCAGGTCATTCTCGAGAATTCCTCCACACTAATTCTCTTGAAACTTATTAAAGATCTCTCGAGAATTAAGATGGCATTCTCGAGAACCCAGGTCATTCTCGAGAATTTAAGAATCATTCTTGAGAATTGAATGTTTCAAATTTATTCAGAATTAAAGTAATTCTCAAGAATTGCAAGCAATTCCCGAGAAAGGTCGACAAACGTTTGGTTTCAAAGAGGTGTCATTCCATTCGCTGGGGATGTATCATTTTGCACGAGATATCGACCAAAGGTACAATCTTCTGAAAAACCCACTCCGACGAAGACAGTTTCATTTTCTGCAAACCTTCAATCCACACCCTCTCGACCAATCACTCGATCTTCGACCCATTCTCTCTCATTATCCAAACAGTCAAGAAAATCATCTAAGGAAGCCAGTGCATCATTTCAAAGAGCTAGCGAATCGTCCAAACGAACGAGCAAATCATCTCAAGCCGCAAGCTCATTTCACTCTAGTTCAACTCATACTCGAGACTTATACGAAGATGAAGTCCCAAATTTTCATGAATTGCGCTCTAAGGAGAAAGAAGACAGAGTCCAAAGACCTCCTCACAGGCATCCTGGTCAACAACAGTCAGCTGCTCCTCTCACATTTTCCTGTAAAATGGCTGGGCAGAAGAGTGCACTACATTGCCCTCCTAGATTCTGTAAAGCCCCATTGGTATTACCCTCTGATCCCTTATTTGCTTCCAGTTATGGGGAGAGGCCTTTTTGTCCCACTGTTTGGCTTCATCTGGATAGGTTTAGGAGATCTTGCAGTTTGGACTTATCTCCTTGGTTAGCCCCTTACATGCCCCTATTGGAAATTCAAACCCCATATTCACCTTACATAGTTAAGATATTTTATTTCAATATGGTTGAAGAGAAGAGGTCTGGTGGAGAGATTGTGTTGTTTACTCACGTTAGGGGGCAACATATTCAAATTTCTGCTGAGATTATCATTTCCTACTTAGGAATTTCTAATGCACTTGAAGACCCACCTTCCTTATCTGACCGTGAATGTTTTAATCTTTTGTTACCTACCCAAGAGTATGATGGGAAACCCCTTAAGTTTAAACCTTCTCAGATGCCTGACACCCATAGAGTCCTCTGGTATCTTTACAGTAGAAACTTGGTGAACAAAGGACAAAGCTTTACTCATTTTGTTAATAAAGACTACCAGTTGCTAGCCACTATCATTGCCAAGGAGCCACGCAACTTAGGCAAACTGGTTATGTCAGAGATGTCCAACTTCTTATCTACCTCTAGCACCTCCAAGAGAAACACAATGCCCTATCCTAACTTGGTCTCTCAGATACTTGGTTTCCACAATGTCTGGTATCTTCTGAAGGGTGACAAGGTAGTCTTTCCTAAGGAGTTCAGCAAAACTCACTTATTATATATGAAGCTTTCTTTCACCAAAGCAACTGGGCCATTGAAAGCAGAACCCCAGAAGAAAGATAAAGAAGTTGTGGATGGACCCTCTCAGCCTACCTCATCCAAGGTTCCAGAAGAAGCTCATTCTTCTCAGGCTGGCACTGTTTCAGCTCATGTCCCTTCTTTCTCTCAGAATGCTACTCAGACTCTGATTCAGAATGCAATTGATACACTAAAGGAGGGATTAAAGTGTCAAAATCAACTTCTCAGAGAGCTGGTCAAAGGCATATAAACAGACATGCTTGCCTTGAGGCTTCATCTCCATGATCGCCTCAACTCAGAGATGTCAGCTCTCAAAGCTAGTGTAGATGCTCGTCTCTCTGTTTTGTTTGAGCATCAGAGGGAAATTAGGCAGGAAGTTCAGGATTTGGATCAACAACATCTTCGGACTCAGCTTTTGATTCAGGACCTGAACAACAATCTTGAGTGTCTTGTCAACAACCTCAGTCGTCCAGGTCCCTCTCAGGCTACTCCTCCTAATTCTGAGCCACCTGCTTCCACTACTGACATACCTCCTTAGTTGGCCTCCACTACTATTGTTCCTTATTTTGCTCCTACTGGTCCCCCTTCTTTGACTGATGACAAAGGGGGAGAAGAGGCATAAGATTTAGAGTAGTGTTTTAGTATCTAGGATTTAGTGTCAAAACTTATTTTGCTTATCACTGATACACTAATTGCACTAATGATTTTGCTATATGATTCTTGACCTTGACTATTGTAGTCTTTAAAGACACATTTTGATATGATATTGCTGATATGTTTAATGTCATGATATGTTTCACTTTTGTCTCTGTTTTTCAAATATTTAAATCTTTAAATATATCCTTTTGCCAAAATAATTGTCATCATCAAAAAGGGGGAGAATGTTAGATCCCAAGTGATTTGATGATAACAAAAGATTCAAAAGATTTAAAGGTTTCAAAAAAGAAAGTGATAATAACTAAATTTGAGAATCAGAAATAAACACTCTCGAGAATACATTCATGATTCTCGAGAATGATCTTATGATTCTCGAGAATGCGCTCATAATTCTTGAGTATAGCATGGCAAAATCAAATGACTTCATGTTATCCTGGTTCTTGAGAATTAGACTGAATTCTCAAGAATTGGACCAATTATCGAGTACCCACAATTGATTCTCAAGTATGCATAGTCTGCCACAACAGCACTCCTAGATATAACATCATTCTCGAGAATGAGTAAGCCATTCTCGAGAATAGAAGTGATTCTCGAGAATAAGTTAAAGATTCTAGAGAATGATCATATAAAGATTAAGTCTCCTTATGCACGTGATTCTCGAGAATGAGATTGTAATTCTCGAGAATACTCCAAGGATACTCAAGAATGTCTAAGTAAATATATAATGATCTAAATTGCCTTGCGACACATGATTCTTGAGATTAACAAGTTGATTCTCGAGAATGGAAGTGATTCTCGAGAATGAGTCATAGACTCTCGAGAATACTCAATGATTGAATCAATTACTTCCAGACCTGTGATTCTCGAGTATGTCAACTTGACTCTCGAGAATGGAAGCAATTCTCGAGAACTCTCTCATGATTCTCGAGAATGCTAAGTGAATGAATATAATGATCAAATATCTCCTATTACATTATTCCAGCTTGCCTCTGATTATCTCTCTGCACAAGGTCGTCACCGCCGAGAGCATTTAATGAAGCAACCTTTGAATATCTTCAAACCTTATGCTTCTGTGTCTAACGGAAATACAGAGAGTCACAACAGCTATTTCTTGAAGTCTCTCAACGGCATAAATGGCGTTCACTATAAAAGGTCATCGCATTCAATTTCGCCAACTACTGAAACATCTTACGCATTCAATTTGAGTCAATTGTATTTATTGTTTCAACTGTCTCATTAATATGTTCGGATATTCTAGCACTTCAGTGATTATCATTTATCTACTCAGTGAGGAGTTTCTGTCACTTAAACATTTACTTGATTACGGTTTAGATTGTATAACTTAAGGTTGTGGAACCTTAAGAGTGGGTGTACGTTTACAACCAGTAAGAGGGAGTGAGTCCAAGAGTGATAGGATCATCCTTGTGTTGTAATTGTATTTGAAAAGATTAGTGGAAATCCCAAGGTGTTCTTGGGGACTGGATGTAGGTCGAAGTGTTTGGCCGAACCAGTATAAATCGCTCTGTGTTCATTTACTCTTTCTGTCTTAGATTAAATTCTGTCTCCATGTGCATCATCGAAAAAGAATTTGAGATCACCTATTTACCCCTCTCTAGGTGATATTCCACTTTCACCTCCAGCACTTCCAAGAAAAATACCATGCCATATCCTAACTTGGTTTCTCATATTCTTAGCTTTAACAATATATGGTATCTTATGAAAGGTGACAAGGCAATCTTTCCTAAGCAGTTTAGAAAAACTCACCTTTTATATATGAAGATTTCCTTTACCAAGGCAACTGGGCCACTGAAAGCATAACCTCAGAAAAAGGACAAAGAGGTAGTGGATGGTCCTTCTCAGCCTTCTTCATCCAAGGCACCAGAAGAACCTCATTCTTCTCAGGCTCGCACTTCTTCAGCTCATGCACCTTCTTTCTCTCAGAATGCTACTCAGACTCTGATTCAGAACGTTATTTATCCTGTGTTGAAGGGACTAGAGATACACAATCAGCTTCTAAGGGAAATGGTTAAAGCTTTGCATGGAGAAATGCTTGATCTAAAGAATCATCTTGATGATCGCATAACCCCTGAGATGTCAGATCTCAAAGCTGAAGTGGATGCTCGTCTGTCTGTTCTGTTTGAGCAACAGAGGGAGATTAAGAAGGAAGTTCAGGATTTGGATCAACAACATCTTCATACACAACTCGTGATGCAGGACTTGAACACCAATCTTGAGTATCTTGCCACCAATCTCAGTCGTCCTGGTCCTTCTCAGGCCCCTCCTGCTACTTCTCATGAGCCACCTGCTTCCTCTCCTGTCATGTCTCCTGAGTTTGCCACCACTGCTAATGTTCCTTACTCTGCTCCTCCTGGTCCCCCCTCTTTGACTGATGACAAAGAGGGAGAAGAAGCATAGGTTTTAGAGTCTTGTTTTAGGATCTAGGATTTAGTCAGGCCATATTTTGCTAATCACTGATACACTGATAGTTAGTTTGCACTAAATGATTTTTGGCTATGTGCTTCAAGACTCTGATCATTGTAGTCCTTAATGATATATTTTTAATATGATCTTAATGAGATGATTAATATCATGATATATTTTACTTTTGCTAAAATTGTTGTCATCATCAAAAAAGGGGAGAATGTTAGATCCCAAGTGTTTTGATGATGACAAAAGATTTAAAGGTTTCAAAACAAAAAGTGATAATAATTAAATTTGTGAATCAGAAGTAAACGCTCTCGAGAATGCATTTCTAATTCTTGAGAATGATCTTATGATTCTCGAGAATACACTTATAATTCTCGAGAATGACATGACAAAACAAATAAATCCATGATATTCTGATTCTCGAGAATTAGATTGAATTCTCGAGAATTGGACTAATTCTCGAGTACTCACAATTGATTCTCGAGAATAGGCATAGTCTGTCTCAAAGATCACTTCTAAGTAAAAACATTCATTCTCGAGAATTGGTAAGCCATTCTCGAGAATGAGTAAGCAATTCTCGAGAATAAGATAAGAATTCTCGAGAATGCTCAATGAATGATTAATTACTTGTCAAAGTGTGATTGTCGAGAATGACAATCGGATTCTCGAGAATGAAAGTAATTCTCGAGAATAAGTTAAGGATTCTTGAGAATGCTCAGTGAATATGTGATTATCAATTACTTCTTACTACATGATTCTCGAGAATGGAAACAATTCTCGAGAATAAAGAATCAATTCTCGAGAATGCCTTCCATCTACGAAAAATCATTGACGTCTGATTCTCGAGAATGATATTTCAATTCTCGAGAATGGCATCATAAATCTTCACGATAAGCTTCTGAACATAGGATTCTCGAGAATGAGGTAATCAATTCTCGAGAACTCTTACAGGTTTGCCATCCTAACTTTCTGTCTTTAACTTGATTCTCGAGAATGTTTAGAACAATTCTCGAGAATGTTTTCTGTACATTAAATGCAAGACGGAGAAACCAAGCAACATTAGGAATTAAAGATTGTAGCAGACGAAAACATTCTTTCAAAGGACACTTATTCTAGCTTGCATTCTGATTATCTCTCTGACAAGGTCGTCACCACCGAGAGCATTTAATGAAGCAACGTTCGATTATTCCCAGTCATTATGCTTCTGTGTCTAACGGAAAAACAAAGAGTCACAACGGCTATTTCTTGAAGCTTCACAACACCATTAATGACGGTCACTATAAAAGCTCATCACATTCAATTCTGCCAACCACCGAAACACTCTGCGCATTCAATTTAAGATAATCGTATTTATTGTTTCAACTGTATCTTTAATATCTTCGGATATCTAGCACTTCAGTGATTATCAATTATCTACTCAGTGAAGAGTTTTTGTTCTTAAACACTTATTTGATTACTGATTAGTCAGTAAAACTTAAGTTTGTGGGACCTTAAGTGTGGGTGTACATTTGCAACTTGTAAGGGGGAGTGAGTCCGAGTGAGAAAGGATCATCCTTGAGTTGTAATCGTATTTGATAGAATTAGTTGAAATCCCAAGGTCTTCTTGGGGACTAGATGTAGGTCGAAGAATTAGACCGAACCACTATAAATCGTTCAGTGTCCATTTCTTCCTCCTGTCTTAGATTAAATTCTGTTTCTTTGTATCTTTTAAAAAGAATTTGAGATCACCTATTCACCCCCCCCTGTAGGTGATATTCCACCTTCATATGTGTGTCTGATGAAACATAAAAAAAAAGTGCGATTATAACAAATCTTTCAATGGCTATTACCAATTCTTCAATGACATTTACTAGTTTCGCAATGGTATTTACCAATTCGTTGTATAGGTTTACCACATGTGTGTCTGATGAAACAACAAAAAAGTGCAATTATAACAAATCTTTCAATGGCAATTACCAATTCTTCAATGGCTTTTACTAGTTTCGCAATGAGTCCACATTACATGCTTAGATTTACATGCTTATTAGGTGCTTATACCTCTAATTAATTAGAGGTATAAACATTTTTTTAAAAAAAATTTATATATTGTATTTATTTAGTTTTAAATTATATGCTGCTTTCTGAGATGTTTTTTGCACCCTGTATCTCAAATTAATTAATTTCCAGTTATGCATTTGTCTGTAACACCAGTATTATGAAAATTAATTAATTTGAGATACTGGGTGCAAAAAACATCTCAGAAAGCAGCATATAATTTAAATCTAAATAAATACAATATATAAAAAAAAATATGCTTATACCTCTAATTAGAGGTATAAGCACCTAATAAGCATGTAAATCTAAGCATGTAATGTGGACTCGTTTGGAAATGGTATTTACCAGTTCGTTCTTCAGGTCTACCACATGTGTGTCTGATAAAAAAAAGTGCAATTATAACAAATCTTTCAATGGCAATTACCAATTCTTCAATGGCATTTACTAGTTTCGTAATGATATTTACCAGTTCGTTCTTCAGGTTTACCATATGTGTGTCTGATTGAAAAAAAAAAGTGCAATTATAACAAATCTTCCAATGACAATTACCAATTTTTCAATGGTATTTACTAGTTTCGCAATGGTATTTACCAGTTCGTTCTTCAGGTTTACCATGTGTGTGTCTGATGAAAAAAAAAAGTCCAATTATAACAAATATTTCAATGGCAATTACCAATTCTTCAATGGCATTTACTAATTTCGCAATGGCATTTACTAATTTCACATATTTGCTAATTTATTTAAAAACTAAGGGCAAAAAGGTAAATTCACCCGAATTTGAAAACCCCAATATGGTCCTTGGTACCTTTAAGTCTTTTAACAAATTTAACAGACATTTGGGGGTTTTGCAAATTCAAATGGTATTTAAATGTAATTTTCCCTTTATCTTTTTGTTTTTACATTAGTCAAACTAATAATATTTATCCCATGATATCTATTTTATTTTAATTGACGCCTCACTTTTGCTTTATTTATATGATGTTGTATCATCTTGGATGTTCAAGATCTTATTTGTAGCCGTAATTGGATTCTTTTTTCTCCATGTACTCGTAATATTATTATATTTGCTCGTTTATCGTAGTGGGTGTTTGCCAGAATGAATGCCTGTAAGTTTGTGACCACCATATCAGTTATTGGGCCTATAACATGTCAAGTAGTACTTTCTATTCCACCTTACCAAACAGCTTCTAAATGTTCATAGTTCAGAAATTGCTTAAATTGATTGTGATTGACCATTGAGAATTACAGGCATTTGATAACTGATTTCGTCTTGGATGATTAACAAATTAAGTGAGATATATCCCTCAACTTCATCTCATCCCCCCCCCCTTGATTTTTGAAGTGACTGAGGTAGTAGTGTAAGATATAAATTGTGTGTAGTGAGCCAATTTTACTCAAACAAACTTCTCAGCTTGTTGGTAGGATTTTACTAACATGGAAAGGGAATGGATATGAAAATTGTGCCTGTGTGTACATGTTCTGGGTTCACATGTTTGATTGGGGAGAACTTAAGTTTTCCATTTTTTTAATATATTGTTGAAATATTTGAAAATTCATGTATAGAGTGATTGATTAAATAAAATATTATATGTTAAACTATTGTGTTATAACACTACTGACTAAGGTTTGTGAATGGGACGGGTTTAAACTAAAAGAGCGAGTAAAGCTGCAGGATATCACCATATATGTTGGTTGGATCAAGTGGTTAAAAAAGAAGAAAAGAAAAATATTGGAATTTAATAATAAAGAGGTAATGAAGCTAGTCAATTTGTATTAAAGGATTAAAACCAATTTCTAATTAATCACAGATCTTTGTTTTTCCTAATAGACTACCACAATCATTCTACCAATTTTAAAGTATTTCAGGCTAAATCTCAAATGGAAGAGCACTTGAATCCCCCGCCTCCAGATGTAATCCACATTGACGTAGATGGTTCTGTTTGAGAGCACAACCAAGCAATATGTGGGGTAGTGCAGGTAGGGGGTGGGCGCCCCTTGGGTGCTTCCCCTAAAAAGTTCCCCCTTCCCCATTTTTGTGTGTGTTTCTTTTAATTATTAGATTCTACATAAAATAAGTGATATTTTGATATCTTACGAGGAAATAAGAGAATTGTTTTATGATTTTTTAAGGATTTAATACTTTAAAATTATCACTGGATTATGGGATTCCATCAAGCTTTAGGTGTATACTCTATTACAAAAATTGAGATTATTCCAATCAAAACAACTGGGATTCTCACGCATGTTTATCTACTCTAGATTCACTTGATGCTCTTAACTTGTTATGGCTTTGTTGTGGAAGCGATCATCCCTTGAAGGCGTTGGTTACGTTACTAATAGATACACGAGACCTCTTACGTACTGAGCAGCAAATCTTGACAATGTTTGCTCTTGAAAACCACAGTCAATTATGTAATATCCCCAAATTTGCGCTGACAAATTCCATGTATGACGCATTTACATTTGGAGAAAAGAATTAGTGAATTTTGACTAAAATATCAAATTTACCTAAAATACCTGATTTCGTCGAAATCGAAAATTTTGAGACATATGTTGGCACCAATGGATATAAGGAATCAATAATTCTTTGTTCCATTATGGAGTATTAAATTGGACTAAAAAGGAATTAAAAGAAGTTGCTTGAGTTGCACTGGAAATTTTGAGAAAATTGAAGGAATGTTAAAATTGCACCTTTTAAGAATGTGTGCCGTATGTTCCATAATTATTTCAAATTTATGAATACTTGACCATGGGTTATTGACCAATAAAATGGGTCAATATCTTCCTAAGAATGGCCCAAGACTTTTGGAGAATTAGATCAAAAAATAAAAGTTGAATTTCAACTAAATTTATAACCAATGGCACACTCGTAATATCGTGGAAGATAAAGGGCAATTTGGTATCTCCACTTATAAACCGACTTTGGGACCAGATCAGCGCATCTTATATCCATTAATTCTCCATTCAATTCGTATTATACCTCCAGGAACCTCCAAGCTAGCGAAAATACAAGGTAGAAGACGATAAGTGAAATTTTTACGAAATCAAGTAATTTTTCGTGCTACGGACTTATAATCTCTAATCCTTTCCTTCTCCTACTCCTTAATCATGAAAATTTCTATGGTTCAGTGGTGTTAGGTTCTGGCCAAAATTTGCATAAGGCAAGGAAAGAGAGAAATCTTGCGAAATTTACCGATTAACGATTAAGGTAAGCAATTCTAAACCTACTGGTGGTATACTGAAATTTACTGGTGGTTTCTCTGGCTTTTGTGGATTTTGGTTGAAGAAACCCTATAGGGGAGGTTCTGTTCAAAATAATAAAAGGGTTTAACAAGTGTTTATGATACAAATAACAAGATAAAATGTGGTTAGGAACCAAGATTAGGGTGTTTGTGAAGTGAAATTGGCAAATTGATTGTTGGCCATATTGAACCCTGATTTCAGCCAATACAGGGCAGACTAGAGGATTTGGATCTTGGGCAATTTGATGATTCCAATGAGTTTAAAACGTAAAATTGTGTAGGGTAGAGATTTGGTAGGAATTTTGGAATCTCCGGGATCAAATTTTTGCCGCAGTTGAAAATTTGCTCTGAAAAATTCTGTCTGGACAGTATGTTTATGACGCATATTTGGGGTAGTAAATGATATCCTATTGGCACGAAATTCTCTAGTATTATAGTAGACATAACAAGTTTTAATTTGATAGGTAATTGGTCGAATTTTGATTTGTGTACACCGAGTTATGAATTGTTTTGAAAAATGTCTTGCAATTTTGGAATAAGTTTGGACAGCAGTACTGTTTTATTAAACTGAGATTTATGTAGATATGGGAATATTTTGGAACCATTTTTCCTTGAAACTATACTTAATAAGGAGTCCATAGGCTTTGTAATCAACTCATTTGGATATTTGTGCTATGAGATATGATTTTTCAAAGTTACAGCACAAATTCTGAAAAAATAAGGGCAAATGTGCGAAAATGAAGGGAACAATGAAATCATGGACATAACTTAAGCATAGTAATTCCATGTTTAGTTATAGTATATTAGATGACATTTGAAATGTTAAGATCTAGGAGTAGTATTGACCATTGTCCATAACTTGTTCTTATAGGAACCCGTAATTTCCGGAACACGCGAGGTTCACGAAATTTACTTGGATAAAGCAAAGAGGTAGTAACTCTAATCCCACATACTCTGTATAGCTGTGTATGACTGTTTAAACCATATATGTGATTGTTCTCTTTCGTATGGGACCAGTACCACTCGCGGCTCGATTGAGCGGAAGGGCTGACCATGGAGTACCTTCCCGGTGGTTAGAACTAGGTGTGGAGCCTAATGGACCGAGGTTCTTAGGTGGCTATCCTAGTTGCATTCGGGCGACTTGGGCACTTCCGATTGAGAATGCTGGTGGATTCCGGATAGGACTCTCGGTAGATCCCAGTCGAATATTCCTAGTTAGGTGTCCCGATTGAGAACTCCAATGTACGAGAGGACTCTCGGTACATGCTAATTCGTTATACCTAGCGCTAGGGGTTGTGTGGTGTGTATTTATGAACTGCATTATCTGAATGCTTTATGCTGTGTGGATTATTTATTTTGATTAACCTTCATATGCTATTTATACTTTGTCTGTGAGATTAACGTGTTACTCTGGGGTTCAAATTGGATCTCAGATGTCCCTCGGGGGATAGGTTTCAGACATGGTCAAAGTGGCAGGTATATCTCCAAAGGAAAGGCTACAATTACAAAGTAATAGTAGTTGTTGCATAGATACTAGATATAGCTGTAGAGCTTATAGTAGTTTTATTTCGAGTGGTTTTGGGTTGTATTGTGTGTAACGCCACTGATGATACTTTGGACCATTGTATTAGGGACTCTGTAAATTATTCCTGAACAACTCCAAGATTGTATACTATTATGAGTTTACTATTCTGTACCCGTGTTGCTCAATTAATATCGATGTATTACTTTGATAAATGTGGTAATTACGAGGGGTATGACAAATTAGGTGTTGTAGCCTAGTTTTTTGTTTACAACTTTCAAGCCTCGGCTTCCCTTCTGTGTTAGTATATAAGTATCCTAGAGACAATCTGCTTTATCAATACCCTATACTATTTGGTACGTATTTCATGATTTATATATTTGAGCACACTTTATCTTTATCATATTTGTGTCTCGCCTATATTTTGCGGTTAATATGCGTTTAAAGATAAAGGTCTTAGGAATAGAACAAGTGTTAACTCAAGGATCTATGATAGGGATCATGATCATGAGGACTTAAGGGCACTACATGTCTATTGCCTGAAACATGTTCCCAGTCTTGAATAACCAAGAAAGGGCATTGGTCATCTCAATAAGACTAGTATGACATCATCTACTTGTATGAATATACAAGGTAGAGACCTTATGGAATACAAACATGGTGATGCATTAGCTGGTGTTGTGGGTAGATCTGTCAAATAAGATAACACCGAACTGACCCGTTGAGAGACTCCACAAGGATTCATTGTAGAGAGTATTATTGGATTTGTAATCTCTCTTATCGTTTGGTAGTGCAGATCGTTTTAGACTTCAGGATGTCATTGAACACCATGTCATAAGGTTATGCTTTGACTATACAACTCTATCACTTTGAAAATGGAGAGAATAATGTACTCTTCGGTATAACTCGAATACATGAGTATACATGCACATGTTGAAAGGACTCACAATCCCCTACAAGGGATTAGTAGTTCAAAAGATCGGTAGGGCTTAGATGACTTCTTGTTGACTCAGGAATCTTTGAATAGTAAATGATCATGAAGAGTCATTATCTGTCTTAAAGTCAATGGAAGAAGATTCCTAGTTCCGTGAAAAAGCTATATTTAGTCAAACAAGAGAGATGATACTCTATTTTTGCTCTTGACTAAATGTGAACGACTGTGTGAGGGATGATGCCGACACGGTTGCCAGATTAGAAAAGTAGATCACTTGATCAACTCGATTAGTTTTGGAGCTGCAGAGCATTACTAGTATCTTATGTGGTCATTAGATAAATTGGGTTTGTTAAAGGGGTTTAATTGGTCCAAGTTTATCTATGTCAGTGACTAATTGGGCCTAATGGGTCACACACTAAGATTGTTCTTGATTGTTTGATTTAGCAACTTTGGGTCAATAATTGTTATTAGGCTTTGTTAACACTATAGGTGTAATTGGGTTGGAGTGGGACTACAAGCCCAATTAACAAAGGTGACGCATTTGGACTTTTAGTGAGAAATTAGTTTCTCCACTAATAGGCCCAAATGTGTTAGAAGGCCCATTAGGGTCTTAGGCCATGAGTGAGTTTAGATAGTTAAGGATAATTTTGAATTATCCAAAGCTATATCCAATTAGGACTGGATAAGGCTTCTTGCAAAAAACCTTGAATAAAGATTGGACAAAGATCATGATAGGATTAATCCTCTTGGATTGGGCCTTTGATTAGGCCTTTTCTAGTAAGCACTTGAATTAGGGTTAAACCCTAATCAAGTGACTGATTTTTAAGGGTTTTTTTTTGTGTTTTTCTGAAGAGAAAAACAAGGCGCCATATGTGTGTGTGTCTTCAAGTGATCAAAGGTAATTTTATACCCCAATATGTGTTTTAACGAGCAAATCCTAGACATAGCTCGTGAGGACCGTAAAGAGTAACAGACTCTGCAATGATTAACAAAGATTTCTAATTCTTCACATCTTAATTTTCTTTACATTTAGTTATGGGTTCTCATGAGTACCTGATGAGTCATATTTCTGCAATGTATTCCCCATGTGTTATGACTGTTATGTATCGTGATTCTGCGCTTGATTGTGTTCTATCTAATAAAATATGTTGGAATTCATTCATATAGGGAAACAGAGGATTGATTTAGTAAATTGTTGAATTCTCAATATTATCCTACACATGTGCAAAAGAAAAGGGCTACATTTTGATTTACTGTGAAAGTGCATAACAAAGCTGATATAATGCTACAGCATAAGGTATCTTTATTTTGTGCAAGCAAAACGATGCAACCACAATGTGTAGCATTGTAAGTGATTCGGAGTTATGCACTACTTTACGCTAATCCTTCCTCGAGGGTTTTTCAAGAATTAAATACAAGTCATCAAGTTGGACGTTTAGACAACGGTTGAATTGACGAAGACGAAAATAGAAGTTGCGGAGAATCGAATTGAAGATTTGCAGAATCCTGTAGAATTAAAGAGGATCAATCAACCTTATCTTGGGAGTCGGGCCTAACAGATTTGGAAAACCTAGCTCACTGGACGTATGGCGCAAAAGATCTGACTACAAGAGGAAAGCGTAACTAAACCTAAAAATGTCGTCGAAGTTGTAACGAGTCAGAGAGTTAGTACAAATTCAATCCGACTTGACTCACGTCGAGAGATCGGGATTCATCGATATAGAGCTGCAGAAAAGACCCAATCCATTCTCGAAGTTAGACGGGGCTGTAGAAGACGTAGAGACGTCGCGTGACAAGACGTTCCCTACGTCGTCGACCACTCTGACGAGCTTATCTATTTTTACTTTCTTTCTTTAATCTTTCCGTGGGCGTTCTTCTATAATCTATATTTTGTTTCTATTATCAGTCATTAACTAACTTTCGTTGCCTGAGCGAGGATGGATTTCTAGGTTGTAGAATGAACCCAGTCTGCTAAGTTTTCAATTCAATAAATTCAGTTTGTTTAATTGTGATTTAAAGTCTTATCTGTTAGTTGGCTGCTAAGAGGCTAGATCAATGGCCTCGGCTTACTGGAAGGGAGTCGAGGTTAGACCTCTATTGAATAGTGTGTGCTAGGCGAGCTTGTGTAGGGCTTGATCTAAATTGTAGGCTACAGAAATTGATCTACCTCATATAGCCAATACACCTAGGTTAAACTGATACTCTAAACTGGAAAATCGCCGTAGAAATATGGGAGAAGTAAAGCGAAGAGTGTACTTATAGGATGTAGAGGCTTTTGTATAGATTTTTGGTGGATTAGCTGAATAACGTTGCAAAAGGCATTTTGTTGTAGCATTGCGTGCGGAAGCTGTGCAGCAAAATGCTGTAGCAATGCGTCACATGCAAATTGGGGGATTGATGTGACTTAGGATAAAATCTGAGCTCTACCTATTTTTAAATCTGATATCTCTCAATCGAAGTTCCAATCATTTGTGTACTTTTATTTGCAAATAGTAATAGACAAACAAACAACAACTCTATTCTCATCACACAACTTTCACAATGAAACCAGCTCATAATTGGTATTAACAGTCTATGTGGGACAATAACTCTACTTACTCAATATTACTTGTTCGACTCATTCGCTTGCCACAAGAGGATTTTGACCAACAGTATCGTAAAGAGTTACGAGTTATAACTCATGAGTACTGTAAAGAGTTACGGGTTCTCATGAATACTATAAAGAGTTACGGGTTATAACTCATGAGCACCGTAAAAGTGTTGATAAAGGAAGCCAATTTGGGATAACTTATAAGTACCATAAAGAGTTACGGGTTACAACTCATGAATACCATAAAGAGTTATGGGTATCGTAATTATAACACTAAACCATCTAGTTATAACTCATGAGTATTGTAAAGAGTTACGGGTTCTCATGAGTACCGTAAGAGTTACGGGTTCCTTAAAGATCAATCATTCTTGTTATGTTTACCTATAACTTATGAGTACCGTATAGAGTTACAGGTTAGTATTCATGAGTACAGTAAAAAGTTACGGATTATAACTCATGAGTACCGTAACTCTTTAGGGTTCACATAAGTACTGTAAAGAGTTACGGGTTATATAACTCATGAGGATTAACTTTGCTATCATGGCTTTTAGTGATAATTTAGATTCTGCTATGATTAAGGAAGAACAAATTTTTCATTTTTTAACCTCATGAGTGAGTTGCTTGAACGTCAAGCGACAACCCCAAATTTTAACCAACACACTTATCACAATTATTTACATTCAATGACTCCACACCTATGCAAGATTCTAGGTCTTAATTCACAAATAAATTTTCAAATAGGGATTTATGGGCCATTTTCCCTATTTTAATTGTCTCTTTTCTAATGATTTATTTATATGATACAGTATTATCTTGGAAAAATACAGGCTTTTGATAACTAGTAGATCCTCAATTGCTCTTCGATAATTACTTGATTCGATGAGATACATCCCTCAACTTCATCTCAGTTTCTCCACTCTTTTGATTTTTGAAGTGATTGAGGCAATAGTGTAAGATATAATCTGATAATCTGTGGTGCACTGCAGCCAATTTTACTTAAACAAACTTGTCAGCCTGTTGGTAGAATTTTACTTTGACATGCAAATGGATTTTCATTTGCTAGGCATGAAAATTGTGCTTGTGTGTGCATGTTTTGGTTCACATGTTTAATTTTGGAAAACTTTGTTTTTTTCCTTCTTTTTTTTTTGATATATTGTTGAAATATTTGAAATTTCATGTATAGATCTGTTACAGTATCATGTTGTAGCTCTCATGATTAAGGTTTGTTAATGGGATGGGTTTAAACTAAAGAGCGAGTATAGCTTACCTGTTGGATATCACCCATATCTGTTGGTTGGATCAAGTGGTTAAAGAAGAAGAAAAGAAAAATGGTGGAATTAAAGTAAAAAGACGTAATGAAGCTAGTCAATTTGTATTGAAGGATTGAAACCAATTTTATTAATCACATATCCTTGTATTTCCTCAAAGACCACCACAAATACAATATCTTGAATTCAGTAGTGTTGCAGGACCTAAACCTTGCATTATTTAGTATTTGTGTTTTACTTCCAACTATTGTTTTCTATTCAACTTCTTTTTCCATTCCTTTTAATTACATTGTAAGCTGCTTCTTCAATATTGTTTATGTAGGAATGCATTAATTTGATGTTGCAGATTGTAAGACAATCTATCTTTCTGAGTATGTTCTCAGATTATGGGATTCCATCAAACTTTAGGTGTCCATTAAAGAAACTAAGATTACTACAATCAAAACATCTAGGACTCTCACAAGTGTTTATCTACTCTGATTCGCTTGATGCTTTTAATTATTGCATGGTTGTGCAAGCGATCATCCCTTGAAGGCCTTGGTTACGCTGCTGATAGAAACACAAGACCTCTTACTGACTAGCAAATCTTGATACTGTTTACTCATGAAAACCACTCTCAATTAGGTGTTGTATAGTAGCCTAGTTTTTTTGTTTTTACAACTTTCAAGCCTCGGCTTCCCTTCCGAATACAAAAAATAAAAAATGCTCACAACGCATTTTTAAATACTAAGTTTGAGACTAATGAGGACCAAATTGAAGTCTTCTTTAATTTTTATTGCAAAAGTACAATATGAATACACTCTTGGCTCTTGGGGAGTTTCTTTATTTTTTGGTTTAGACCTTCCTTATGTAACTCAAAGAAATACAGGGAAAAACAAACACACGCTTACGTTACAATTTTAGTAAAAAAATTTAGATCTATTTTCCTGCACGACTAAATACAAAAATACTTAGTTTATGCAAATAAAAGTTACGAATAAATAAATAAGATCAACTCTTTGATAACTTATAAAGAGTTAAAAGATGAACTGAATTCATTAAAACAATATATGGAATGTTTCAACCAAATATTGAAAAAAGCAAATAAATAAATGAAGCACTACGTACTTAGACATAAACTAAAATGTACTTATAAATTTCAAAATTGTTGCTGCTCCTCTTAACGACTCATTCACGTCTCACACAATTGCCAAGCAAAGCTTGTTTTCAAGATCTCTGAATGCCCAAAGGTCAACTGTCTGGTTCGCTTCGAATTTGTCTTGGGTAACAATAGTGTACCAACCACCATTCAATACATATTTAGCGTTTGGTTTTTCATTGTCATTTTTATGCAAGTCCCACTGTTTGAATGTAATTGTGAGCTCAGTGGGAGGATTATCCATCGGTTTATGAATCACGGGCACTCTAATGGCTCCTCCCTCCCTGAGGAGTGTAATCTCTTCGTCTTCTAAGAATGCGAAACTCTTCATTTCAGACAAAGGCATGGAGATTCTACTTTGTTGTCTATTTACATCAGTCTTGAATAATTTCGTATGTAGATATGAGATAATTGGTTCAGTCATAATTCGCCACATTTCTTGATAAGTTGTGTTTGGAATTCCTCAGGCAATGGCGGCGGTGGCATCAACGCATTTGAATTATCTCTCCTCTTCTTCTTAGTTTTGATTTGCTTTATCCATTCTTCATTGGAAATCTCAAGACGATTTATTTTTTCTTTGACTTATCATTGATTAGTTGAGATTTTCTCTTTTGTTCTTCAATGGTTTGCCATTTTCTTTGACAAGTTAGACTCAACATTTTCTTCAGCTAATGAGTTAGTCTCAACAGTTTGTTTTCTCTCCTCCAATTTTTGTAAAGCGACTTCCGCAACAAATGCCAAAACTTTTAAGGGAGTTGAATTTCGATCCAATTCCTTATCTTCTAAATCTTCGAGAGTTAATAAATTAGGCATTCTCATTTTAGCACAAGAGGGAGGCAGCGGACCTTGCTTTTCTGTATAAATTTCATAAACAATTGTTCTCCTCGTGACTTAGTGAAATAAGATAGTTTGTGATAATTAATAAATATCTTTTTTCTCAAATAAGATGCAACTTGATATCTTATCTTAAACTTATAATATTTTTCTGATTATATTTATTTAAGATCAATTTAGAACCGGATGTTTCATTTTAAACGAGATAATAATAATGTTATATTCATTATATTTTTATTGTAGATTGTATTTATTTATTTATTTTGGCCAACGATTTATTTATTTTTACATATAGCGTAAACTAACTAAATTTTCTGTCAAAAAAGATACGCATGGCTAACAAAGTATATCTTAGTCAAAACCTAAATATTTAAAATTATATTAAAATCCGACTTGTTTTTTTTATTTGTAGAGTGGTTTACATCCATTTTTTGAAAACTAAATTAACATCCGCTGAAAAAGTGATAAAAAATAAAATATAAAAGATAACTTTCACAATTTTAAGATTTAAAAGATATTATTTATTTTAATATGTATAATTCAAAATGTCATTGTACACTATAACAAATAACCCCAGAAATATATGATAAATCTATCTCAGACATTAGAAGAAATAAAGAAACATAAGATATAAGTTTTTTTAAGAACATTATACTTCAAATTTAACCTTTCAACAAGTTCTTGCCCTTAAAGTATGTGAAGAGGTGGGGGTATCCAGACTGTTATAATATGTTTTTCATATAAATAGAAAAAATTTAAAAAGTTTAAATTAAACTAGAATAATATGTGATCATTATTTATCCTTTTGTTTTTAAATTAGCCTCTCACTAGCATCTCAAACTAATGCTAGTAATATTTATCCCATCATATCTATTTATGATAAAATATGAATAGGATGTGGTATATATATATGAAATAAACATGATTAATCTTTTTGTGATTATTAAAATATAAATTATTGATTATTTGTAGACTGGTTAATGTAATACCCTCAAATCTGACTTAGGGTAATCTCCCTTGAAATTAGATAATTTGCAAATAGGTCCCTAAAACGTTTGTGAATTTGCAAATAGGTCCCTAAGCACATTGTGGGTTATAAATACCCTGTGAAAGCTATAAAAGAGGCAAGTAAAAATCTATTTAAAATAGGGAAGGATATTGTCCCTAATTTAGGTAATTTATTAAGTTACAAACTTGGAGAAATTGTAGAAGAATACTCAAAAAGTAAGGAAATGACCGAAATACCCCAATAAATGCTAAGATAATGCAGGAGACATGAAAACAAAGATGTCAATACAAAAGTATGAAGGCAATGAGGTGTTCTAAGTAAGAAAATTATCAACTTGTGATAATTAAGTAATTAAGTAATATTGGGCTAATTACTTAAGCATAAGCAAAGGAAATTCACAAGTAATTATGTAAAACCCTAAAATTAGTGGTTTTTGTTTTAAAATTAGTAAAAATATATTTACTAATTAATTGGAAATTTTGGTGAAAAATAAGTGAGTTTAGGTATTTTTAAGCCTAAATACAAAAATGGACCAATTGGGTAATTTTGGAAAATTTTTATAAAAATTGAATTAAATAATTTATTAAATTGTGAAAAACATTCATAACTCCAAACAAATAGGGCCAGCCGAATTTGTGCCCAAAAATAGGAAGATAAGAGCAAAAATAAAATATCTAGATATTAAAATCAAGTTGCAATATAATAATATATAATTAAATTATGTGAATAGTAATTTAATATATAGGAAACGGATCCTATCTGGAGATCTAGGAATGGGATTTCCAAAGTCAATGTAAAATATTGATCAGTGAGTTTTTACCTTCAAGTGACCTTTTCCGGAAGTTAATTCCGAGGCCGTTAGCGCATTTTCCTAATAAGACGAAATAGGGAAAAATACAGATAGGCATATTTTTGGATATAAAGAAAATAAATTCTAACTCAACATCTAGACTGCTTTTGAAAAGTTGGGATGTTACACTTTGGTATCAGAGCAGTAGTCCTGGCATAGATCTGACTAAGTTATTACAAACCTTTTGGTGCCGAAGGCAAGGCTAGTCTATGTGGGTGTGCCATTAAGTCGCCACTAACCCGGTGAGGCCCCCATGATAGACACTTACCTGGCCAATTGGTATGAGTAACGGAGTTAGGCTCTACGCCTTTTTAAAGAGCATGTTTTGAAAATGAGTACTGATATAGCCTGAGTCGGTGTACCATTTTACCTCGGTGTACCAGTCTGTACTGGTGTACCATCTTGAACCGGTGTACCACCCTTGGTCGGTGCATCACTCCGATAAATTCTGATAACCCTGATATCAGTCTCCGATAGCTCTAATAGCTCTGATATCAGTCTCCGATAACTCTGATATCAGTCTCTGATCACTCTGATAACCGCCAGTTTGTGCTGGACGGTGATTCTTTCCTAGCATCGAGCTTATATGCGATGATAGGCCACGCCGGATGAAACCCCGAGACCAATAAAGATAAGTACATGCAGTATTTGACTCATGTAGAGAAACTTCCGATACGTATTTCCGTGCCCATTTCTACGTAGAACGAACCAACGAAATTTTGAACAAGAGGAGACAGTTGTGTACTCGTTTGTAGTGAGTGCGATAAAGGCTGGGAGCAGTGAGTAGGAGGTATTTTGTGTTATCATGGTGTGTGGGAACCATGGAAACATTTAAAGTATCTTGTGTTGCCATGGTGTAGTCCAAGGAGACATTTTGGTATTTGTGGTGTTGATCATGGTGTATGAGCCACGGGAGACACTATATATCAAGGTACGATATGACAGGATCTTTATGGTCAAACCAAAGCGAATTCTCGATTATCAAGAGGAGCGGTGGCAGACAAAGTAAGGATCCGACGCGTGGAGTCCAAAGTCCGAGTAGACGAAGTTTAGATAGTACAAAGTTTAGATGGTAGAGTACAAATTTCGAGGACGAAATTTTGTTTAACGGGGGGAGAAATGTAATACCCTCAAATCTAACTTAGGGTAATCTCCCTTGAAATTAGATAATTTGCAAATAGGTCCCTAAAACGTTTGTGAATTTGCAAATAGGTCCCTAAGCACATTGTGGGTTATAAATACCCTGTGAAAGCTATAAAAGAGGCAAGTAAAAATCTATTTAAAATAGGGAAGGATATTGTCCCTAATTTAGGTAATTTATTAAGTTACAAACTTGGAGAAATTGTAGAAGAATACTCAAAAAGTAAGGAAATGACCGAAATACCCCAATAAATGCTAAGATAATGCAGAGACATGAAAACAAAGATGTCAATACAAAAGTATGAAGGCAATGAGGTGTTCTAAGTAAGAAAATTATCAACTTGTGATAATTAAGTAATTAAGTAATATTGGGCTAATTACTTAAGCATAAGCAAAGGAAATTCACAAGTAATTATGTAAAACCCTAAAATTAGTGGTTTTTGTTTTAAAATTAGTAAAAATATATTTACTAATTAATTGGAAATTTTGGTGAAAAATAAGTGAGTTTAGGTATTTTTAAGCCTAAATACAAAAATGGACCAATTGGATAATTTTGGGAAATTTTTATAAAATTGAATTAAATAATTTATTAAATAATTATTTAAATTGTGAAAAACATTCATAACTCCAAACAAATAGGGCCAGCCGAATTTGTGTCCAAAAATAGGAAGATAAGAGCAAAAATAAAATATCTAGATATTAAAATCAAGTTGCAATATAATAATATATAATTAAATTATGTGAATAGTAATTTAATATATAGGAAACGGATCCTATCTGGAGATCTAGGAATGAGATTTCCAAAGTCAATGTAAAATATTGATCAGTGAGTTTTTACCTTCAAGTGACATTTTTCGGAAGTTAATTCCGAGGCCGTTAGCGCATTTTCCTAATAAGACGAAATAGGGAAAAATGCAGATAGGCATATTTTTGGATATAAAGAAAATAAATTCTAACTCAACATCTAGACTGCTTTTGAAAAGTTGGGATGTTACCGTTAACATATATACCATCGAAAAATAAAGAGACAGCTAGTAAATATAGTGATAAAAATATAATTTTTTTTTTACCGGATAGTAATAAACGTATAATTTTATAAAATTATTTGGTAAAGATATATTTTAGTCTTAATACATTTAAAAACAAATAATTTAGTGAAGATTTTATTTTTTCAATATATATATATATATATATATATATATATATATATATATATATATATATATATATATATATATATATATATATATAGGGTAAGTGACTTATCTCCAGTGACCCCAAAACTACGTCGTTTTGGATTAATGAATGGTGTTTATGTAATTTTGTTTATTTTCTAATCATATAAATTTTACCGAAACACCCCTTATTAATTCACCTAAAATTACTAACACGCCCTTCATTAATTCAAAACGACGTAGTTTTGGGGTCACTGGAGATAACTCTATCTCCAGTGTTATATATATATATATATATATATATATATATATATATATATATATATATATATATATATATGTGTGTGTGTGTGTGAGAGAGAGAGAGTAAAGGATTTCTCCAGTCACTGGAGATAACTTATCTCCAGTAACCCCTAAAACTATGTTGTCTTAGCTTGGATTAATGAAGGGTGTTTCTATAATTTTATTTTTATTTTTTTATCATATAAATTTTACCGAAACACCCTTCATTAATTCACCTAAAATTACAAACACACCCTTTCATTAATACAAAACCACGTAGTTTTATGAGTCACTGGAGATAACTTATCTCTAGTGATTGGAGAAATCCTTTCACCTAAAATTACAGACACACCCTTCATTAATCCAAAACGACGAGTTGTAGAGTCACTGGAGATAACTTATATAACCCGAAGAAAGAGAGGGGGGGTGAACACACACACACAAGCTTGTGTTACAATTTTAGTAATTTTTTTTTGGATCTGTTTTTCTGCAAGACTAAATACAAAAATACTTAGTTTATGCCAATAAAAGTTACGAATAAATAAATAAGATCAACCCTGTGATAACTTCTAAAGAGTTAAAAGATGAACTAAATTCATTAAAAAAAATGGAATGTTTCAGCCAAATATTGAAACCAAAAAAAAATAAAATAAAAAATAAAAAAATGAAGCACACTACTTAGACATAAACTAAAATGTATTTATAAAGTTCAAAATTGTTACTGCTTCTCTTAACCACTCATTCACGTCTCACAATTGCCAAGCAAAGCTTGTTTTCATGATCTCTGAATGCCCAAATATCAACTGTCTGATTCGCTTCAAACTTGTCTTCAGTAACAATAGTGTACCAACCACCATTCAATACATATTGAGCGTTTGGTTCTTTATTGTCATTTTTATGCAAGTCCCACTGTTTGAATGTAATTGTGAGTTCAGTGGGAGGATTATCCATCGGTTTATGAATCACGGGCACTCTAATGGCTCCTCCCTCCCTGAGGAGTGTAATCTCTTCGTCTTCTAAGAATGCGAAACTCTTCATTTCAGACAAAGGCATGGAGATTCTACAGTGTTGTCTATTTAGATCAGTCTTGAATAATTTCTTATGGTAGATATGAGTTAATTGGTTTAGCCATAATTCGCCACATTTCTCGATAATTTTTGTTTGGAATTCCTCAGGCAATGGCGGCGGTGGCAGCAACGCATTTGAATTATCTCCCCTCTTTTTCTTATTTTTGATTTGCTTTATCCATTCTTCATTGGAAGTATCAAGACGATTTATTTTTTTCTCTGACTTATCATTGATTAGTTGAGATTTTCTCTTTTTGTTCTTCAATGGTTTGCCATTTTTCTTTGACAAGTTAGACTCAACATTTTCTTCAGCTGACGAGTTAGCCTCAACAGTTTGTTTGCTCTCCTTCAACTTTTGTAAAGCGACTTCCCAACAAATGCCAAAACTTCTAAGGGAGTTGATTTTGGATCCAATTCCTTATCTTTGAAATCTTCGAGAGTTAATAAATCAGGCATTCTCATTTTAGAACAAGAGGGAGGCAGCGGACCTTGCTTTTCTGTATAAATTTCATAAACAAGTAATGGCCAATGTCTAATTAATTATAGTTTAAAATAATACATTCATAAATAAAATAAAATAAAAAAATCAGGATAGTTGAGCCATCTCAATTAAAAACAAAAACAAAAAATAAGAGGAACAGCTGCAATTTTCACAAAAGAAAAGTAACGTACTAGCACGTCGGACTTTGGGCCGGAGATAGTTGAACCATCTCAATCTGCAGCTCTTACCAGTTCGTTTGAGCCCTGCAGAATTCGCGAATCCAATTAAAAGGAGATATCGAACGATCACTTGATTTATATATATATATATATATAGAGAGAGAGAGAGAGATTTATGTGATTGAGAAATTGAAAAGATAACACATGAGATCACTATCATTCTCCTACTTGTTTAATGTTTCTAGAGAGAGAGGGAATGGATTAGGTACCGGCGGATCGAGCGAGGGAATTCCAGCGACGACCTTCGCCGTGAGCGTCAATGTAATTGATGAGGGTGAGGTCTTCGTCGACGGTCCAAGGGTCTTCTGAAGTATCCATATCCATAAATCTATCCCACCACCCTCACTGTTTGATTGGATTATTGGAGCTTCGATCTCTGCTTTGAATTACTTTGGGGGAGGGGGAGAGAGAGAGAGACGATGGATGTGGATGATAGAGAGATTCGGATTGTTACAGGGTCAGGATACTCAAAGAACGGCTACTTTTATAGATGCGCATTACGATATATTTTTTTTTTCCTCTTGAACTATTGTTCTCCTGATAGATTGCGGTAATTAATTGATATATTTTTCTCAAATAGGACGCACGCAACTTAATATCTTATCTTAAACTTATAATAGTTTTCCCATTATCTTTATTTAAGATCAATTTAGAACCGAATGGGGTCATTTTAAACGAAATAAAAATTATTACGATTATATTCATCATATTTTTATTGTAGAATGTATTTATTTATTTAGGCCAACGATTTTATTTATTTTTACATATAGCCTAAACTAATTTTAAATTTTCTGTAAAAAAGATTTAAAATTATATTAAAGTCTGACTTGTTTTTATTTGTAGAGTGGTTCACATATATACTTTTGAAAACTAAACTTAAATCCGCTGAAAAAGTGATGCAAAATAAAATATAAAAGATCAATTTCACAATTTAAGATGTTATATATTATATTTTTGTTAATATCCATAATTAAAAATGTCATTGTAACGCTAAAATAAATAACTCCAGATATATATGATAAATCTATCTAAGACTTTATATAACAAACAAAGAAACATAAGACAAAAGTTTTTTTTAAGAACACTATACTTCTAGTGTAACCTTTCCATAAGTTTTTGCTTGTTTTTTTTTTTTTTTTTTTTTTGAAAAAAGTATGATAATATCTCGAGGAGAGAGGAAAGTCAAGAAATTGGAAAAAAATTTACATATTTAACTGTTTGAATAAATAGAAAAGGGAAAAGAAAAAATCAAAGAGCGTCATACATGTTTTCTTCCGATATTTAGACTTATCTTAGATTCAATGTTTATTAGAAAAACAATGCTCATGAATGACTCAAGTGTTGAAGGAGCTTCACAAATAAATATAAAGATTTAAAACAGTTTAAATTAAACTAGGATATTATGTGATCATTATTGATCTTTTTCTTTTTAAATTAGTCTCAGATTAATTAGTATCTCAAACTAATAATATTTATTCCTTGAATATCAAATAGGAATAGGATGGTGATATATATGAAATAAAAATCATTAATGTTAATCTTTTCATAGTATTATTTTTTAAAATATAGGATAAACTAATTTTAAACTTTTTATCCAAATAGTTGTGATAGAGTAGTTAACAAAGTATATCTATACGGCTATAAAAGGTTTCGAGCCAAAATCAGAATATTTAAAATTATATTAAAATTTGAATTATTGATTATTGAAAAATAAAGTGACAGCTGGTAAATATAGCTTAACCTAGTCGATCCCTCCCTTTCTTTCTTCTTGCCAATTGCGGATCGTAGTGACTCCCTAGACTCCTTCCTCTTCAGTCTCCCTAACTCAATTCTAATTCCTTCTCAAATCAACGGCTTCAGCTCCCTCGTTTGAATCTTCCTTCGTCTGATCTTGATTCGCTTCAGGTCATCATCGTCTTCAATTCAACGAGTGAATGACATCTCCAAGAACATCAAGTCAATCTACTTATGGTGCTACGAATGATGATGATTAATTAATTACTTGAATTCTTTTACGGTAAGTTTTCAGTTCCTCGGTAATTTTATTTTAATTGACGCTTCGCTTATGCTTTATATATATGATGTTGTATTATCTTGGATGCAAGAGCAAAGGCACGGCGTTATTATGGAGCCGTAATTGGATTCTTGTTTTCGTAATATTATTATATTTGCTCGTTTATCGTAGTGGGTGTTTACCAGAATGAATGGCTCTAAGTCTGCGACCGCCATATCAGCTATTGGGCCTATAACATGTCAAGTAGTACTTTCTTTTCCACCTTACCAAACAACTTCTAAACGTTCATAGTTCAGAAAATTGTTTAAATTGATTGTGATTGACCATTGAGAATTACAGGCATTTGACAACTAATAGGAACTTCCTCTTGGATGATTAACAACTTAAGTGAGATATGTCCCTCAACTTCATCTCAGTTTCCCCCCTCTTTTGATTTTTGAAGTGATTGAGGTAGTGGTGTAAGATATTATTTGTTTGCAGTGAGCCAATTTTACTCAAACAAACTTCTCAGCCTGTTGGTAGGATTTTACTGACACGAAAAGGGAAATTTCATTTGCCGGATATGAAAATTGTGCCTGCGTGTACATGTTCTAGGTTCACATGTTTGATTGGGAAAGCTTAACTTTTTCATTTTTTTAAATATAGTGTTGAAGTATTTGAAAATTCATGTATAGAGTGATTGATTAAATAAAATATTACTCCCTCCGGTCCTAATTATAGGACATATTTAACCGATTTTGGGGAGATTAAGGAAAGAAGTTAAATTAGTTAATTTTACTCATTTTCCTAAAATGTCCTTATATAAATTTAAAATGACCTAAATGAAAGCAAATCAATAGCTCCTACCATATGCCTCTCCAATCTAATTTTTTCTCCACATGCTATCTAATTGAAATAATGATTTTACTATATATACATATATATGTGTATACATATAGATACACACACATATATGTGTGTGTACATATATCGACAGACTCATATAGGCACACACACCCCCCACACACATATAAACACACACACACACACAAAGATATACATGTATATATGTGTGTGTGTGAGTGTGTTTATATTTGTACACACACATATATTGACAGACACACACAAATATACATATATGTACACACACACACCCACATAGATATATGTGTGTGTGTGTGTGTGGGTGGGTGGGTGTGTGTCTATATATATTTGTGCGCGCGCGCGCACACACATACACACACATATATATTTGTGTATAGACACACACACACACACAAAATATATGTGTGTAGACACACACATATATATATACATACATATATGTGTAGATATGTGTGTGTCTATAGTGTCTATAGATATTTGTGTGTAGGCACACACATATATACATACATAGATACACTCACACATATATATCTAAAAGTTTTGTTGACTGGAAGAGTATACACATTGTAACATCCCCAAATCTTCATGTAAATCAATTAGTGGAATATATGAGAATTTTTCATCAAGTAGTAGTAGTCAATGGTATTTATTTTTCTGACAAGATATATTAATTATGGGAAATAATGTGGAATTATTCAGAAAATGTGGTTAATAAATTTGGAAACAAATAAATTGAGATGACAATATCAAAGAAGGCAAAAATATATTTTCCCCTCATTATTCTTATATTTTTCGACCAATAAAAGGAGGGGAAAATTATGATGAACAATTAGTGGAGTTCCCATATAAATCTAAATTGTCTTTGAAAAGTGGACATTGGATGAGACTTAATTAATTAAGAGGGAAAGTTGTGCACATCAAATAAGGAATAGAAGAGCACACATTTTTTGTTTAAGCTCTATCATTTCCTAGCTTCTGACGTTAAAAAAAAATGAAGAGAGGGATATGAAGATAAAACAATCCAATATTGGTTATTGAAGGAAGGAAGTGGTTTCTATTTTTCCTTAGCATCTGAGCGTGAAAGGGAGTAGTGAAATAAGATTGATTGGACATTCAACATTGATGAGGAGCAGTGGAGTATGGTTAAAGGAAGTAATAAAATCTTTCTCCAATATCCTTCTCATGTATAGAAAAAAAAAAGATTAAAATTGCTACCACCGCCAGAGAAGGAAGAGAAAAGAGGAATAATTATAACCTAGTATTGACTCTAAGTACATAGGGACCTAGGGAAGTAAATTGAGAAGACTATATATATATATATATATATATATATATATATATATATATATATATATATATATATATATTCCTAGATTTCTCTAGAATGATGAAGAACGATCTAGGGGCTAAATGAAGCAACCTTGGAGATTTATTTAAAGGGGCTTGCCTCTCCCCTTTCTGTTGCTGGACGAATTTGGAAAGGCAGAGAAGAAGAAAGAAATTAAAGATTAAGAAGAAGACATAAGGTGAGCCAAACAACACGTCCCAAAGGAAGGTAAGGACTTTGAATACTTATCCCACCTTCTTCTACTTTCGTTTTTGGGAAGTTAAAATTTTGAAGGAAAACTCCTTCCTTGTTCTGTGAAGGTGAAGGCTGAAAAAGGGGAAGAAGAAACATTGAAGATCAAAGTTTCAAGTTGGTGGGATACTAAAAGCAAGTAAGTGATTATTTTACTTCCATGTACCGTCGTTTAAGGAGACGTGATATGGTCATGAATTTTATTCCTCCCAGCGCAACAGAATTCAATTATGCAATGGAACAAGTAGTTGGGTAATTTGATTAAACAAGAATCATAATCTTTTTTTTCGAACTTTCTGGGTTTGCAACGTAATTCTTGCAGTCAATTTGTATTAGTTGTATCTTATTCCCATAGAAATAAGAATCATAGGTCCAAAGCTGATAAGCTAAATCGTTGAAAAAGTGGTAGTATCTGTACCCTACGTTTTTGTTCATGAAATGGCCTGATTAGTAGATAAAAGGTTGAATAAAATATTAAGCTTAAGGTTTGAGATTTAGGAAGAGGAGTCATTATGATATAAGAGAAAGTTAGGTTGTGGGAAATGGAGGTCTGCTGGTTCGGCAAACCTTGAGGATGTGAGAAACTAATTTTGTTGTTGGTGTTTTTGATGCCTTTAACGTTTTTAGAATAGGATTTTAGGGATTTAGAGATTTTTGAATGATTGGGAAAGGCCTATTTTTAAGTCAACAAATAAATATTTTAAAGAAGAGTTACTTATATTTATATTTTGGTTATTTTAGGTTCATCTTGATTTTGTGTACCGGAGAAAAATTATACTGATAATTTTGGTCAACTACCAGGTAGTAACCTTAATCCTTATATGTCTTGTGTTTCCTTATATGTTTGTTTTCCCATGACTGTGGACCCAAGTCTCCTGAAAAGGGACATGCGTTTGTGTGCATTCAGTGTGGTCTGGGTTCAAAGCCCAACTACTGTGTTTTTCCTGGCGCTATGGATCTGGGGCTTGCTTTGTTTAGCAGTCTCGCGTTTGTTTCTAGGACATTTAGTCCTTCCGCAGTTAACACGATATATACTTGGTATGTTGTATTTGTGTTGCTGCGCGTTTGTGACTGAATGCCTTTATTTGGTGTTTTTCCTAATTATGGTTGCATACATACACTGTTTATGCATTACATATGAGATTAACGGTTACTCTGGGATTCATTTATGAATCCCAGATTTTTGTAAAGCTTCAGGAAGCACTTTGAGGGCTGTATCGGTGACAAGGGTAAGATCATGAGCTGGAGTAGGTGGAGTTGTTGGTGGCGGAGGAAGATTATTTTTGGATATTTATTTTGGGTTTGAATAACTGTATATTTTTGGCCTTGTGGGCACAGAGTGGATGACTGTATATTTAACCCCTTCAGGGATTATATTTTGTTACTCATTTTTAATTATACCAGTATTATCTAAAATCCAACCGGGATATACTCTGCCGCGTCAACCTCTTCTGCATGCTAATAAGTAGTAATTAGGTAAAATACGGTAATTATTAAAAGGAAATCCCTCTATCCACCACCCAAAAGGGTGAGGCCGGTAGGGGTGTTACATTTGTGGTATCAGAGCCCGGTTTGGACAATACTGGTATCAACTTAAAATAGAAAGGTATGGAACTGATATGAGTTTGGTTGTATGGGTTAGGAAAAATGGGTGACAACCATAAGAAGGTCCTAAGAGCGGTAGTTAGAAGACGCCCCATAGTTGCTTTGGAGCTAGGTTGGAGGATGAAATTTGAACTGACTTCGTAGTAGCAAGTATTGACACCCCCACTATATTAGATCATTATCTTCGTTTTCTAACTAGGGTAAATAAGATATATATACAGAGGGGTGCTAGAGATTTAATTTTTCCTTTTTGAGTATTGGTGAAATACTATCCTATACCGCTCACCTAGGACACCGTTTTGGGTAAGTAGGATTCATGAAATTACTGGCTACAACCTAGCAACCAATTTCACTGAGCTGATAGCACTGTTACGATTGTGTGTTAACACCTATATTGAAGGTCGAGAATGAAGCCATGCAGAAGCAAGAATGAAGACTAGTAGTATGAAATGTATTTTTGGTAGTTTTTATAGGTAGTTGTGTGGTTGTACCTATTTAAAGACAGCACATGAACTATTTATGCTTTAATATTTTGAGGCTAATGGAACGTTGTAAAATGATTTATGGACATGACTCTCTTTTATCTTGTGGCCAAAATTTATAATTTGCTATCAATTTCTGAAAATAATGTTCATTTATTTATTCTTCTACTACTTTGTAGCTAAACCTTAAAAATGGCAAGAGTGAAAGGACCAGGAAGGCCTAGGCTAGAACAGGAGGCGCAAATACCTAATCCTCAAGATAGTAATCTGATACGAAAGATAATGGGATTGATCCGAGAGCAGGGGAATATGATACAAGGAATGCGAGCGGAAATAAATGAAATCAAGGCTCGCCAAGACCGAAGATCTGAGGAGCATGAGAATGAGACAGATAATGGCAACAACAACAACAACAATAATAATAATCATGATGAACAAGAAGAGTCACAGACAAACCATCAAAATAACAGGGCAGCGGAGACATCAATCTACTGGGTATCTAAATTTTGTAAACAGCAGCCGCCAGTTTTTCGTGGTAGATTTGATGCAGCGGAAGATTGGATTCTCCGCCTCAAGAAAATCTTTCAGGTCTTAGAGTGCCCAGAAGAGAGGAAGGCCAAGTTGGCCATTTATAAGCTGGAGGGGGACACTGACCGTTGGTGGCACAACACGAGACGACTTTACATGCCCAGAATGTTTATATCACTTGGGAACTGTTCCAGGAAAAGCTTAATGCACAGTATCATCCTCCTTCCATTCGTATCGCTAAGGAGTCGGAGTTTCTAAATATTAAGCAAGGAGATAACGAGTCTTTTGAAGACTATTATGCCAGGTTTACTCGTCTATCTCGCTACTCCACTTATCATAGAAACCCTAATGCTGAAAGTAGCCTAGCATATGTCTTGGTTCGCGGCCTAAAGTTTGAGATAAGAGAAAAGCTTATAGCTAGACAGTTCCATGTATTGAGCCAGGCAGTCGAAGAGTGCAGAATTGTTGAGCGAAACTTGAAGGAATTATATGCTGCCAGGAGACCTTTTCCCCGCAATGACTCTGATCGCGGAAACTCCTCTCAGAAAAGGAAAGGGCCATGGAACAAAAACCGCGGCAATAATAAGAAGCCCTTTTGCCCTGGACAGCAGAACTACAGGAGGTCAGTAGAGCCTCAGAATTGTAACAAATGTGGCAAATCTCATCCAGGTGTCAGTTGCAGCGGGCAGGTAGTCTGTTATACATGCCATAAGCCTGGGCATTATAGTCGCGACTGTCCTCAGCAGGCTACTGAGAAGAGGCCTCAGAACTAGGGTCATGTATTCTCCATGACACGAGATGACGCATGCAAATCACCAGAATTAGTCCAAGGTACAATCTTTCTCCATGGTTGCTTGTTGCATGCATTATTTGATTCTAGTGCTAGTCATTCATTTATTGCATATGATTGTGTTAAACGTATGAATTTGAGTGTTTATAAATTACCTTATGATTTGATTGTGTCTACCCCACTCAGAGTCAAATCTGAGACTGCTGATGTATGTTTAAACTGTGTTGTGGTTGTTGATGGACATGAGTCAACTGTGGACTTGATCTGTTTACCGTTGCGTGATATCGATGTGATTTTGGGTCTAAATTGGCTGATGACCAATAACATTGTACTGGATTTCGGCAATAGAAAGATTATATGTCCTGATCAACAGCAGAGTCTCAATGCCAAAGCAAGTCTTGGCTTCCTTTCAGCTACTGAGGCAGAACAGTGCATTAAACAAGGATGCCAAGGGTATGTGGTGTTCTTTTCTGTACAGACAGAATCAGAACCTTCTCTGGATGACATACCAGTGGTGAACGAATTTCCTGATGTGTTCCCTGATGACATCAGTGGTTTGCCACCAGAGAGAGAGGTTGAATTTGCAATTGAACTCGTGCCTGGTACTGGACCAATTTCTAAAGCACCATATCGTATGGCACCAAACGAAATGGCTGAATTGAAGAAGCAGATTGAAGAATTGCTGGAAAAGGGGTTTATTCGCCCCAGTGTTTCACCTTGGGGAGCCCCAGTTCTCTTTGTCAAAAAGAAAGATGGAAGTCTAAGACTCTGCATCGATTATCGAGAGCTTAATAAGGTAACAGTGAAGAACAAATATCCCCTACTCAGGATTGACGATTTGCTAGATCAACTATCTGGTTCCTGTATATTCTCGAAAATTGACTTACGTTCGGGGTACCATCAGCTATGAGTTAGGGCCGAGGATATTCCAAAGACGGCCTTCAGGACCAGATATGGACACTATGAGTTTCTTGTGATGCCGTTCGATTTGACCAATGCTCCTGCAATCTTCATGGATTATATGAATAGAATTTTTCGGCCGTATCTGGATCAATTTGTAGTTGTGTTCATTGATGATATATTGATCTATTCAAAGAACCGAGAAGAACACGAACGACATCTGCGACGTGTTTTAAGCATTCTAAGAGAGAAGTGACTCTACGCTAAACTTAGTAAATGTGAATTCTGGTTATCAGAGGTTAAATTTCTGGGTCATGTGGTTTCCAAAAATGGTGTTTCAGTGGACCCCAGTAAGGTGGAAGCAGTATTAAGCTGGAAAAGGCCAGAGACTGTCACAGAGATTTGCAGTTTCCTGGGTCTAGCTGGGTACTATCGTCGGTTCATACAGAATTTTTCTCGGATTGCGTCGCCATTGACGAAGCTCCTGAGGAAGAACCAGTCTTTTGTGTGGGACGACCAGTGTGAGGAGAGTTTTCAAATACTGAAGGAGAGGTTCAAAACAGCGCCTGTGTTGATTATCCCAGATCCGAGTCAGACCTATGTGGTCTTCAGTGATGCTAGCTTGCAGGGATTGGGATGTGTCCTGATGCAGCAGGGCAGAGTTGTGGCGTATGCCTCTCGTCAGTTGAAGCCTCACGAGTTGAATTATCCTACACATGATCTGGAGCTTGCAGCGATTGTCTTTGCTTTGAAAATATGGTGACACTATCTGTATGGTACCGCAGTTGAGCTATACTGTGACCACAAGAGCCTCAAGTATCTATTTGATCAGAAAGAACTTAATATGAGGCAGCGTAGATGGATGGAGTTACTGAAGGATTATAACCTGGAGATAAAATACCATCCGGGTAGAGCTAATGTTGTCGCAGATGCGTTGAGTCGGAAGACAGTGCAGGTAGCATATATGATGATGAAAGAGCAGAAGCTATTAGAAGACTTCAGAGATCTGAGTGTATCAGGCCAAACCTTTATAAATAAAGATGTGGTTCATAGAGTCTATATGGCTAACCTCCTTGTTAGCCAAGAGGAGAATAATCTATGCACAAAAATAGAAGAAGCTCAGATGCATGATGATTTAGCAGCATCCATTCGAGAGAAGATTACTCGAGGTGAAGCAACAGAATATGACATCTCAAATGGCTTGATTCGGTTCAAGAAACGAATTTTTGTGCCGTCTAGAGATGAATTGAGACAGAAGATTCTAGACGAGGCTCACAAGAGTAGGTACACTATTCATCCAGGCGCAGTCAAGATGTATCGGAATTTGAAATCACAGTTCTGGTGGCCTGGAATGAAGAAAGAAATATCTGAATATGTGGCTAGATGTTTGACTTGCCAGAAGGTTAAGATTGAACATCAACGACCAGGAGGAATCTTGAAGGGACTGGAGATTCCTGAATGGAAATGGGAGAATGTAACCATGGATCTGGTAGTGGGTCTACCCAAGATCAGGCATTTGGATGCAATTTGGGTAATCGTTGACCGACTCACTAAGTCTGCTCATTTTCTTCCTGTCAGTGTCAATTACTCTCCCGAGAAACTGGCAGAGATTTATATTCGAGAAATAATCAGACTTCATGGTACACCAAAGAGTATTATCTCTGATAGAGATCCTCGGTTTACTTCTCGATTCTGGCAAGCTTTACATCAAGCAATGGGGACAAAGTTGAAGTTCGATCGCCTATCATCCCTGCATGATGGGCAATCAGAGAGGACAATCCTAACACTTGAAGATATGTTGCGAGCATGTGTCTTGGATTTTAAAGGAAAATGGGATCAGTATTTACCTCTAGCTGAATTCTCATATAATAATAGTTATCATGCTAGTATACAGATGGCTCTGTATGAAGCTCTGTATGGACGAAAATGCCGATCACCTCTTTGTTGGACTGAGTTATCTGAACGGAAGTTGTTTGGACTAGAAATGGTAGATGAAACTTCCGACCAGATTAACTTAATCAAAAAGAGGCTCCTAGCGGCTCAAAGTCGTCAAAAGTGTTATGCAGATAAGAGAAGGATACCTCTAGAATTTAATGAGGGTGATCACGTATTTTTGAAGATATCTCCGGTTACTGGAGTGGGAAGAGCCTTAAAACGTAAGAAATTAAGTCCTCGATATGTCAGTCCTTTTGAGATATTGAAAAAGCGAGGATCAATGGCTTATCAGTTAGCATTGCCACCAAGTCTGAGTAGGTTGCATGATGTTTTCCATGTCTTTCAGCTAAAGAAATACCAACCAGACCCAAAGCATGTCCTTGAGTATGAGGATGTTGAGGTACAGGAAGATCATACCTTCGTAGTAGAGCCTGAACGGATTATTGATTATCAAGAGAAGCAGCTCATGGCGTAAGAGCATCCCTTTTGTGAAGGTGGTTTGGAGGGGGTTATCTACTAGAGAAGCAACATGGGAAACGGTTGAGGATATGAAAGAAAAATACCCAGAATTTATGTCTAGGAGCATGATAAATGTATAGAAAATTTCGAGGACAAAATTTATTTTTACGGGGGAAGAAATGTAACATCCCCAAATCTTCATGTAAATCAATTAGTGGAATATATGAGAATTTTTCATCAAGTAGTAGTAGTCAATGGTATTTATTTTTCTGACAAGATATATTAATTATGGGAAATAATGTGGAATTATTCAGAAAATGTGGTTAATAAATTTGGTTACAAATAAATTGAGATGACAATATCAAAGAAGGCAAAAATATATTTTCCCCTCATTATTCTTATATTTTTCGACCAATAAAAGGAGGGGAAAATTTTGATGAAAAATTAGTGGAGTTCCCATATAAATCTAAATTGTCTTTGAAAGGTGGACATTGGATGAGACTTAATTAATTAAGAGGGAAAGTTATGCACATCAAATAAGGAATGGAAGAGCACACATTTTTTTTAAGCTCTATCATTTCATAGCTTCTGACGTTAAAAAAATGAAGAGAGGGATATGATGATAAAACAATCCAATATTGGTTAATGAAGGAAGGAAGTGGTTTCTATTTTTCCTTAGCATCTGGGCGTGAAAGGGAGTAGTGAAATAAGATTGATTGAACATTCAACATTGATGAGGAGCAGTGGAGTAAGGTTAAAGGAAGTAATAAAATCTTTCTCCAATATCCTTCTCATGTATAGAAAAAAAAAGATTAAAATTGCTACCACTGCTCTGAACCGCCAGAGAAGGAAGAGAAAAGAGGAATAATTATAACCTAGTATTGAGTCTAAGAACACAGGGACCTAGGGAAGTAAATTGAGAAGACTAATATATATATATATATTTCCCTAGAATGATGAAGAACGATCTAGGGGCTAAATGAAGCAACCTTGGAGATTTATTTAAAGGGGCTTGCCTCTCCCCTTTCTGTTGCTGGACGAATTTGGAAAGGCAGAGAAGAAGAAAGAAATTAAAGATTAAGAAGAAGACATAAGGTGAGCCAAACAACACGTCCCAAAGGAAGGTAAGGACTTTGAATACTTATCCCACCTTCTTCTACTTTCATTTTTGGGAAGTTAAAATTTTGAAGGAAAACTCCTTCCTTGTTCTGTGAAGGTGAAGGCTGAAAAAGGGGAAGAAGAAACATTGAAGATCAAAGTTTCAAGTTGGTGGGATACTAAAAGCAAGTAAGTGATTATTTTACTTCCATGTACCGTCGTTTATGGAGACGTGATGTGGTCATGAATTTTATTCCTCCCAGCGCAACAAAATTCAATTATGCAATGGAACAAGTAGTTGGGTAATTTGATTAAACAAGAATCAGAATCTTTTTCTTCGAACTTTCTGGGTTTGCAGCGTAATTCTTGCAGTCAATTTGTATTAGTTGTATCTTATTCCCAAAGAAATAAGAATCATAGGTCCAAAGCTGATAAGCTAAATCGTTGAAAAAGTGGTAGTATCTGTACCCTACGTTTTTGTTCATGAAATGGCCTGATTAGTAGATAAAAGGTTGAATAAAATATTAAGCTTAAGGTTTGAGATTTAGGAAGAGGAGTCATTATGATATAAGAGAAAGTTAGGTTGTGGGAAATGGAGGTCTGCTGGTTCGGCCAACCTTGAGGATGTGAGAAACTAATTTTGTTGTTGGTGTTTTTGATGCCTTTAACGTTTTTAGAATAGGATTTTAGGGATTTAGAGATTTTTGAATGATTGGGAAAGGCCTATTTTTAAGTCAACAAATAAATATTTTAAAGAAGAGTTACTTATATTTATATTTTGGTTATTTTAGGTTCATCTTGATTTTGTGTACCAGAGAAAAATTATACTGATAATTTTGGTCAACTACCAGGTAGTAACCTTAATCCTCATATGTCTTGTGTTGCCTTGTATGTTTGTTTTTCCATGACTGTGGACCCGTGTCTCCTGAAAAGGGACATGCGTTTGTGTGCATTCAGTGTGGTCTGGGTTCAGAGCCCGACTACTGTGTTTTTCCTGGCGCTATGGATCTGGGGCTTGCGTTGTTTAGCAGTCTTGCGTTTGTTTCTAGGACATTTAGTCCTTCCACAGTTAACACGATATATACTTGGTATGTTGTATTTGTGTTGCTGCGCGTTTGTTACTGAATGCCTTTATTTGGTGTTTTTCCTAATTATGGTTGCATACATACACTGTTTATGCATTACATATGAGATTAACGGTTACTCTGGGATTCATTTATGAATCCGTGATTTTTGTAAAGCTCCAGGAAGCACTTTGAGGGCTGTATCTGGTGACAAGGGTAAGATCATGGAGCCGAGTAGTTGGAGTTGTTGGTGGCGGAGGAAGATTATTTTTGGATATTTATTTTGGGTTTGAATAACTGTATATTTTTGGCCTTGTGGGCACAGAGTGGATGACTTTATATTTAACCCCTTCAGGGATTGTATTTTGTTACTCACTTTTAATTATACCAGTATTGTCTAAAATCCAACCGGGATATACTTTGCCGCGTCAACCTCTTCTGCATGCTAATAAGTAGTAATTAGGTCAAATACGGTAATTATTAAAAGGAAATCCCTCTATCCGCCACCCGAAAGGGCGAGGCTGGTAGGGGTGTTACACGCGTCCACATACATATACTCACAAAAAATCAAACACACTTGAGAGAATAAAATAAGGGTATTTTAGGAAAAAAAATTACAATTATTAGAATATTTTCCTATAATTAGGACCAAAACCAACTCTCAAATGTTGTCTTATAATTAGGACCGGAGGGAGTATATGTTAAAGTATCATGTTATAACACGCCTGACTGAGGTTTGTGAATGGGACGGGTCTAAACTGAAGAGCTAGTAAAGCTTACCTGCAGGATATCGCCCATATCTGTTGGTTGGATCAAGTGGTTAGAAAAGAAGAAAAGAAAAATATTGGAATTTAATACTCCCTCCATTCCTAATTAAATTAAGGAAGCTAATTAAATTACTTTAGAGTATTTTTATTTTTATTTTTTTCTCCAGACTAATTAGTTTGACAAATAAACTAATATATAATCTAAGGATACACAACATATGATATGATTAAGTAACTTATTTAGCTTTCTTAATCTCTCCAAAAAAAGTCAACTCGGTCTCATAATTAGGACTGGAGGTAGTGCTAAAGAGGTAATGAAGCTAGTCAATTTGTATTAAAGGATTAAAACCAATTTTTAAATAATCACAAGTCCTTGTTTTTCCGGGTAAATATGCAAAAATACACATGTGCTTTACCCCCAGAAGCTTCCAGCACCATATGCTTTTTTCGAGAGCAAAAATACTCATGTGGTTACATTTTAGGAGAAAAAGTCACACCACCGTTAAAATCTGACCTAACAGTCGTTAAAAGTACTGCTTTTGACGACTTTTTTTAAGAAAATAGTAGTCAAAAGTACTGTTTTTTTTTTCCCTTAACTTCCAATGACGGTTTATATGAAAATAGTCGTTGAAAGTTGTTCATCCCATTATGAATTTTGTTAAAAGTTCACATTTACTGTTCATCTTTTTCCTCAAACGCATTTACTGTTCATTACTGGATTTTTCAGCTTCCTGAGCTCGTTTTACTGTTCATCTTTTTCTTCATCTCTCCTTCCTTCACCTCCCAACAATGGAGTCCAGCCCCAACAACCACCACATCCCAAACGATTAAAATTTCAGAAAATCAAACCATATTTTTTTAAGGGACTCACGGCGTTGCGAGGAAGACGATGAAGAAATGAAGAACGCGCTAGGGCACTTGAATGAAAATGGAGTAGCCTCACTCCACCACATCCCAAACGATTAAAATTTCAGAAAATCAAACCAGATTTTTCATCCAACGGTGGTGCGACTTTTGCTCCTAAAATGTAACCACATGTGTATTTTTTCTCCCGAAAAAAGCATATAGTGCTGGGAGCTCCTGGGGGTAAAGCACATGTGTATTTTTGCACCTTTACCCTTGTTTTTCCTTAGAGACTACCACGATCACTTAAATTCAGAAACAGGAAGGTTGATCAAGAAATGATGAGTGTATTTAAAGCAGTAGGTTGTGACAGAACACATTATGGAATCACATGCTTGGACTCCATGTGATTCCCTAATTTTTTTTTATCTCTCTATGTTCTGTTTTCTCATTTGTTCAAGTTTCAACCTTCATTGACCCCCTTCAGTCCCTGCCATTTCATCTTTTTTTTTCACCTTTTAGTTTTCTGGATCCAAACCCTGCATTATTTAGTACTTAGGTGTTACTCCAAACTATTTTTTTCTATTCAACTTCTTTTCCTATTGTTTTTAGGGTAAAGGTGCAAAAATACACATATACTTTTGTCGGACGAGCGCCCAGTAGCAAATGTTTTTTTAGGTGCAAAAGTGACTATGTGGTTACAAAAGTGGAGCAAAAGTACACATTGACCGTTAGTTGACTTTTTTTGTACTGAAAATGATGACATGGATGATGACGTGGATGTTGATGGTTTCTGGGTTGTTATGAATTACAGTTCAACCCCAGACACATTTCAGATAATTTCAAGTTAGTCCCTCCATGAACTTTTAAAAGTTTCATTTCAATCCCTGGTCAAAATGACTTTAGGTCAGATTTTGACCTTCTTCTTCCTCAGAGACAGACCCAGTCGCAGACTGAACCAAGCTGGGACCTTGAGCCCCCCCACCACCACGACCTGGACCGCCGCCCCCCACCTCCTCGATCTAAGTTGTAGTTGCAGTGAAACAGAAAATCTGATTATTATTAACCGAAATTCCTTCAAAAACACCCACCCAAACTCTCAATTCATCCCTTCCCTCTATTTTTCGTCACCCATCTCCATCGTAAAAACCACCACCATTGTAACATCCCCATTTTTCATGTGCATTAATATGAAAGTATTTGCATACATGAATATTCATGAAGTCGTGTGATAATGATAAATATTTATTTGCATGAAATTATTAGAAAAAGAAAAGGAAAATTCTGATGAAAAATTGAGTTTCAGTATAAGTCGAATTTACCTTCGAAAGGTGGACATTGGATGAGACTTATATGACACAAAATCACTCTTTCTCCATTAGCCATCAACACGTCACCAGAAGAGGGAGTAATGGAATAAAGATTGATTGGAAAAAGACTATATTAATGAGAAGGGACGGATTGTATTGTAGAGAGGCAAGGAAAGAATTGATGTTTTTCTTCAAAAAAAAAAAATTTGTTTCCTTGAAGCGTTGGATAAAAGGAGGGAAAAGTAGGAAATAATGAGCCTAATCCTAGGAGTACTTGTGGACCAGAAGAGAAGTGAATGATGGGATAACTCAATATTAATGAAGGGGGAGGGAGTGGCACACGTAAGGACAAAGAAAAATTTAACACAATATATCTCCCTATATTTTTCCATGCACCGGATATAGGAGGAGATCAATTGGAAAATGGAGATTTTTTTTCCAAACCTTCCAAAGCGCTGGACTTGGGTGAAAGAAAAAGGAACCAGGTTTTTATTATTATTACCTCTATAGTTCCTTAAGCGCCGGTCAAGGGAGAATTTATATAAAAAAATAAATAAATACATAAATCTGCCCCCATCAGTTTTGTCACGTCATAGAGGGGGAAAAAGGAAAGAAATGTAATTGATTAAATGGATTTATGAATTGAGGAAAAAAAAAAATCAAGAAGCAAATAGGACTTGGAGGTTTATTTAAGAGCTCTCCTCTCCTCATTTTGGGTTGTTGGTTCGGTTCTAAAGAGAGGAAAGGGAGAGACAAGAAACTCACATAAGAGGACACAAAGAGAACTCAAGCAAAGAAGATCCAAAAAGATCAAGATTAAGGTAAGTCCTAAGGTTTTGGATATTCAATTTACTCTCTTCCACTTCTCTTAATGTGGCTAAGACACTAAAGAGCATCCTTTCTCTAGTGGTTTGAGGTGGAGGTCAAGAGGTTGGAGTGGTCAAAGGAAGACAAGGTTCAAGGTGACTAAAGCACAAAGACAAGTAAGCCACCTTTAAATCTTCTTGTGTCTTCTTTTGGTTATTTGAGGTAACAAATGACTATAGACTTAAGTATATATATTCTTGGGTTTGAATGGCTAGAGAAAAGTATGAGTAAAGGTTTAAAACCAAGATTCATTGCCTAAAATGGTAGATTAAAGCTAGTATATGGAGAATATGAGGTTAGAATGAAAGTTTAGTATTTTGTGGATTAATTAAGGATTTTCGTGCAGCTGAGCTTTCTTGATGATATGAGTTCATTTTAGTATTTTTGATGGGTTCTAAAGTTTTTAAAATGAGATTTTGTACAAAGATGAACTTGGATCAAAATTTTGGAACCCTAGATGAAAGTGTAAGAAAAACGTTGGTGGCAGATTTGTGAAATTTCTGGGAACCAGTCGAATATTTCATAAATTTTGACTTAGTAAATGGACTTGGAAAATTATGAAATTTTACAGGGAGATATTAGACATCTCAAGGATTATTTTGATATATAATATGTAATTTTTCAAGTTCTGGACTAGGAGAAATTAATTTTTGAAAATGACCCTCTGATGCTGGACTTGATTTCGGACAGCAGACACATTTTGAGCTATAAATGGATTTTCGATTAATTCTGGCCCAAGATAGTATTTTTTGTTGAAAATAGACATATTAAGGGTCATTTGGGCTTTGAAATCAACCCAAAAGGAGTTTTCTATATTTAATTATGAATTTTTGAAAATCAGTCTTTCATTGCTGAAAGTTTCTGAATAGTGACGAAAATAGAGGATTTTAGGCCCATATTAAATTCCTTAATAAGAAAAGGGATCTAGTAAATATGGACATATGGATTGGGCCTATCTTAGATCATCAAAGGAAATATTTAGTGAGGTGAAATTTAATTATATTTATATTTTATTATTTTAGGTCTAATTGTATCTTGCATCGGAGAAAATAATTTTTAGCTGTAGTACGTCGACTACCAGGTAGTAACCTTAATCTTCATATACTCTGTGTGATTTGTGTATGTATGTTTTACCATGTATATTGCATACATTCGGTTATCATCCATTTTTCTTCCAAGCGCTATGGAACCGGAACATGTTGTGTGCATAAACGGGCCTTGCTGTGTGCCGTGCCCGGCAGTCTGTGCTGTGTGCTATTAGGACTGCTGCAGTCTGTGCTGTGTGCTATTAGGACTGCTAGTTCCGGATTGGCTGTGTGCCTTGTTGTGTGCATGATACTGAATGAGATGTGGTTTGAATTTTTATTCGTGGTTGCTTGCATGCTTTGTTATACATTTTATATGAGATTAACGGTTACTCTGGGATTCAATTTTGAATTCCAGCCCCTTTTAAGTCCTCTGGAAGTTTATCTAGATCGGAGCAGGGAGACAGAGGTAAGGCTCCGAAGCAAGACTAGAGTGGTGGTAGATGTTGGTGATTTATTTTGGATACATGTATATTTTGGTTATTGGATGACTGTAGTATTTTATTTTGGCCTGTCAGATACCATTATCCGGATAACTGTATATTTTGATCCCTCTGGGGAAAATTTATCTTTCAGTATTTTTATCAGTATATTATTGTCCAAACCGATGAATGCTCTGCTGCTAATACTTTGATGAATGGCGTAAATTACCCTGGGATAAATAGTTTAAAATTGAATAAAAGTAAAGGATCACACTACCCGCCACCCGAAAGGGCGAGGTCGGTAGGTGTGTAACAATTGTGGTATCAGAGCCTGGTTTGGATGATACTGGTAAAAATTGGTAATAAGGTGAGGAACTGATATAAGTTTGTTTTTATGACTTCGGAGAAGATGAGAGATAATCATGTAAGAGACCTTAGAGCTATTGTTAGGAGGCGCTGTGTGTTTTCCCTTGGGCTTAGAGCTGGGAATGACTCAGATCATTCATCAATAGGTGATACGGAGCAGCCGGGGGTTTTTTTTGGAGGATTCTTTAGACCTTGAGATTGATGAGGCAGAATCGGGTGATCACTTAGACCACACTATATATATCTCGCTATAGGCATAATCTTGAGCCTAATGAGAGGTTGGCAGACATGATCCAAGTTGAGTTCGATATGGCAGGCATGGACATACTGACTGAGTTAGATAGTATCTCTGCTTTCTGACTATGATGAATAGGCTGTATGTGCAGAGGTATGATAGAGGATTAGATTTTTCCTTTGAGACCTGGAGGAACACTATCTTGTACCATATGCCTAGAACCCCTTTCTGGGTAAATATGGCAAATAGGATTATTGACTTCAATTTGACCCCCAATTTCCCCAGTCTCATGGCACTATTGCGATTGAGTGTTCACACCTACATGTGAAATCACTTGGAAGCAAAAGATAGAAGGAAGAGGAAGGAAGACCTTGCAAAGTATTAGGCAGTATATTATGATAACCTAGCAGAAGGTGGTATGGTAGTTTGATCATGTAATGACAGAATGTGAACTGTTGATGTTTAAATGTTTTGAAGAATTAGTAGGTTGTAAAATAGCATATGTGAAATATCAGTATGTTTACCTATTATTTCATGTTAATGGTTTATAATTTGATAGTGTTTTTTGGAGATGGTATTTATTTCTTCTGTTATTATCAAGCCAAATATTATAATGGCAAGAGGAACAAGGTTCAGGTTTCGTGAGTTGAGGCTTTAGAAATAGATGAGATGGCACAGAAGGTAGATTTTGTTGTTAATCCTAGGGCTTTTGATGATTAAGTCAGGATATGATTTAGATCCCTAGATTCTATCAGGGCTTTAAGGTTAAGCATGTTTAGACAAGAGAAATCTTGGAATAGGTGACCTCTTAGGAAGTATTATAGGAATTTAAAATTTCCATGATTTAAGGTCTTAGTACTTTGAGGTATAACTTATGGTGACCCTTAGAAATGCTATAAGGATGTTAGATTGAATAAGGAAATGATTGAGACTAGGCTTGAATTGGACCTATGTTGAAATAGTGCTTAGGTCAAATATGAATGAGATTGAATTTAAGATTCAATATTTAGGAATAGAAATCTTGTGAATATTGATAGATGTTGAATTGTCAGCATGTTTGGGTATGATTGAGGATTGGTGATTGACCTTGAGGTGAAAGAATAGTATTAGAATATGCCCTTGTGATATTGAGGTTTGAGAGGAAATTAAAAATCTCGTGATTACTGTTGATGCTATTTGAATGTTTCGAGGTTTAGACTATGAATAAGAATTATGATCCTAGTTTGTATATTGGGTATTGTTGAGGCAATGTGATTCTTAGCCAAACTGATATTTGAGGTTCTAGGAGTTGAATTATGAATCTAACAATTATTGTTGTTTGGGGTTATTTAAGGATAGTGCTCGAATGTTGTAAACTATGAATCATTATGATCGTAGCATGTTTATGGGGTATGGTCGAGGTTTCTGTATTAGGTTAATGAACCTAAGAATCTGATTTGATAACGAGAGATTCCTTAGGCATTTGATTGATCTAAATGCATTGAGGCACTAGAGTATAGTACCCGTGTGTATGAGGTTTTTGGAGGTTACTAGCTAATAGGGAACGATTTTAATCTCATGATTTTACCCTTATTAAGAATGAGTAATAGTATGTTCCTTGGTGGAATCAAGGAGTAGCTAGAACCTCAGTGGCCACAAGTTTTGGTCTCATGATTAAGACTGATAGCTATAGATATGGTAATGGCTAATAGACCCCTGAGATGTGGGTAGAATACCCAATAGGGAAAAAAATGAATCTGAGACTATGCCTGGAGCTGGATTATTATTGGAAGCTTATATACACAACAACCCCAGATGAGGTTTATATGATGCAATGTATTGCCATTGGGTGCTCCAGTGCTATGTGTATTATTATTTGAGTGGAAATTGAGGCATGAATATACAGTGGGCAAGGACACCTACTAATTTGATAAGATTTTTGGTTGCTAAATTTGATATGCGTTAAATGAGAGGCCCAAGTCCTATGTGACTAATATGTTCATATGCTAGCAGAAGCTCACAACTATTAAACCATGAATACCAGGTAGAATGTCAAAGAGGTTGTAAGCCGGAGGGTTACAGGCATTATTTCTGGAATGATTGGACAAATGAAATGGAATGGACTGAGTGTCCTATGGATGACTAGAGTAGCCAAGGATAGAACCTGAGATGTAATTGGATTTGATGACCTTCGATGTCAGTTGTCTGGTTCTTAGTATGTTTGAAAATTGAATTTTGAATTTTCTAATGCACTTGCTATATTGTGAGTTTATGAACTTGAAATTTTGAACTAAAGTTTAAATGAAATGTTTTCTATGGAATTTTAAACCAAATTGAAATAGTTATTTTTGAACTATGTTGTCTCATGGATAGGGTCTTTGTAGAACCCGGATTTGAAATTGAATTATGAACCATGTATGTAGTGGAAGCAGTACAGAAACTGGAAGAGGTCAGAAACTGTAGTAGACATACTCAGTTTGCTGGATCTTGCCAAATGTTTTAAAATGTTTTGAAATCACTGGCCATTGTTGAAAATTCTTTTGAGGGGATTAGTTTTTGAGAGGTTGACACTCGCACCAATGGTGAATATTCCCAATTTGAGTAGTTCTGCCTCAGAGGGGCGCGTATTTCGTTGTGATGGGCCGGCACTAGCCGTGATTACGAACTAGTCAGCTGGGAAAGCGGTGCACAATGGTGGCCGTGACTACGGACTGGCATGACTGGGAAAGCGGTGGAGAGCCTTTACTATATGTGCCAGTGCGAACACTGGGTCCCTTATAGGGACGAATATTCTCCCACATAGGCCGATAGGCGCATTGTCACTTTGATGGTTTTGTATGAAAGGATTGGGATATGTCTTGGTGAGGCAGGTCAAAATGGTGGCGTGTATCTCTCAGTTGTTGAATTTTGTGAAATGAATAATCTCGCTCATTAAGTGTACCGGTAGTAAATGATTTCTGACAATAGTCCAGGAACGAATTGTTTTTTTGAAATTTGAGTCAGCAGCGATTGAGTTTGAAAATGTGAAAAATATTGTTTTATGTAAATATGAAAATGTACTGCGACCACAGAGATTTTCAAATATGTGGAATTTTGAAATGTTGAGTATAAGACAACATAGTAAGTGGTGACATGATTGTCGTCGCTGTTATGTTGAAACGAAAACGGTGTAGTTGGGATAGTATTAATACCGATACAGAAACTAATAGAATGGTCTACAAATCTGAATTGATTAAATCTGACAGTATTTGCCAGTTACCATGCCAAGCAAGAGGAAAATAGTTTGAGAGCTTAAAAATTGAGGAAGCTTAGACGAAGTAGATGAGCAGCGGCTCGAGGCTGTAAGACCTGGTGTGCAAGTTTGCATGGGGGCGGAGTCCCTGGGCTGTAAGACTTGTGATGCTTAGCACAGTGTGGAATATTGATTGGTGTGATGATTTTGGACTAGCATGTCCAGAGAATGCTGTAAGACTTACAGAATATTCAATCTATACCAGGTGATAGATGAGATGCCTATAGATTGGCGAGAAATCCTTAAGTAGTAAGACTTTAATATTCAGCGCGGTGGTAATAGAATGGGCCAGAGGCTAGAATATGATAAGCCAAGTGGCAAAACGAATCAGGCAGCGGGATCTGCGTAACCAAGCGTTGTGAAGATGGGCAGTTGGTCCTGTGGAATTATGCACTTTGCCTGGGTACAAGATAAAGATAGTAGTGTATAATTATGTTGCGAGTTTGTATCTTGGATTTTAAAAGGGAATTGGGATCAATACTTACCTCTCGCTGAATTTTCCTACAATAACAGCTATCATGCTAGCATTCAGATGGCTCCTTATGAAGCCTTGTATGGGAAAAAATGTCGATCACCCCTCTGTTGGACAGAATTATCTGAGCAAGAGTTAATTGGACCAGATATAGTGGATAAAACTTCCGAGAAAATCAGTTTGATCAAGAAAAAAGCTCCTTGCAGCTCAGAGTAGACAGGAAAGTTATGCAGATAAACGAAGGAGGCCTCTAGAATTTAATGTGGGTGATCATGCGTTCTTGAAAATATCTCCTGTCACGAGAGTGGGTAGAACCATTAAACAAAGAAATTAAGCCCTCGGTACATTGGTCCTTTTGAAATATTGGCGAAATGGGGACCAGTGGCTTATCAGCTAGCTTTGCCACCGAATCTGAGTAGATTGCATGATGTTTTTCACGTCTCTCAATTAAAGAAATACCAACCATACCCAAGGCATGTTCTTGAATATGAGGATGTGGATGTACAGGAGAATCATACTTTTGTGGTGGAACCTGATCGGATTATTGATCATCAAGAGAAGTAGCTCAAGCTTAAGAGCATCTCTTCTGTAAAGGTGGTCTAGAAAGGGTTATCTCCCAGGGAAGCGACCCGGGAGACAGTTGAGGAGATAAAAAAGAAATATCCAGAATTTATGTGTAAGAGCATGATAAATGTATAGACAAATTTCGAGGACGAAATTTATTTTTACGGGGGAAGAAATGTAACATTCCCATTTTTCATGTGCATTAATATGAAAGTATTTGCATACATGAATATTCATGAAGTCGTGTGATAATGATAAATATTTATTTGCATGAAATTATTAGAAAAAGAAAAGGAAAATTCTGATGAAAAATTGAGTTTCAAGATAAGTCGAATTTACCTTCGAAAGGTGGACATTGGATGAGACTTATATGACACAAAATCACTCTTTCTCCATTAGCCATCAACACGTCACCAGAAGAGGGAGTAATGGAATAAAGATTGATTGGAAAAAGACTATATTAATGAGAAGGGACGCATTGTATTGTAGAGAGGCAAGGAAAGAATTGATGTTTTTCTTCAAAAAAAAAAAATTTGTTTCCTTGAAGCGTTGGATAAAAGGAGGGAAAAGTAGGAAATAATGAGCCTAATCCTAGGAGTACTTGTGGACCAGAAGAGAAGTGAATGATGGGATAACTCAATATTAATGAAGGGGAGGGAGTGGCACACGTAAGGACAAAGAAAAATTTAACACAATATATCTCCCTATATTTTTCCATGCACCGGATATAGGAGGAGATCAATTGGAAAATGGAGATTTTTTTTCCAAACCTTCCAAAGCGCTGGACTTGGGTGAAAGAAAAAGGAACCAGGTTTTTTTTATTATTACCTCTATAGTTCCTTAAGCGCCGGTCAAGGGAGAATTTATATAAAAAATAAATAAATACATAAATCTGCCCCCATCAGTTTTGTCACGTCATAGAGGGGGAAAAAGGAAAGAAATGTAATTGATTAAATGGATTTATGAATTGAGGAAAAAAAAAATCAAGAAGCAAATAGGACTTGGAGGTTTATTTAAGAGCTCTCCTCTCCTCATTTTGGGTTGTTGGTTCGGTTCTAAAGAGAGGAAAGGGAGAGACAAGAAACTCACATAAGAGGACACAAAGAGAACTCAAGCAAAGAAGATCCAAAAAGATCAAGATTAAGGTAAGTCCTAAGGTTTTGGATATTCAATTTACTCTCTTCCACTTCTCTTAATGTGGCTAAGACACTAAAGAGCATCCTTTCTCTAGTGGTTTGAGGTGGAGGTCAAGAGGTTGGAGTGGTCAAAGGAAGACAAGGTTCAAGGTGACTAAAGCACAAAGACAAGTAAGCCACCTTTAAATCTTCTTGTGTCTTCTTTTGGTTATTTGAGGTAACAAATGACTATAGACTTAAGTATATATATTCTTGGGTTTGAATGGCTAGAGAAAAGTATGAGTAAAGGTTTAAAACCAAGATTCATTGCCTAAAATGGTAGATTAAAGCTAGTATATGGAGAATATGAGGTTAGAATGAAAGTTTAGTATTTTGTGGATTAATTAAGGATTTTCGTGCAGCTGAGCTTTGTTAATGATATGAGTTCATTTTAGTATTTTTGATGGGTTCTAAAGTTTTTAAAATGAGATTTTGTACAAAGATGAACTTGGATCAAAATTTTGGAACCCTAGATGAAAGTGTAAGAAAAACGTTGGTGGCAGATTTGTGAAATTTCTGGGAACCAGTCGAATATTTCATACATTTTGACTTAGTAAATGGACTTGGAAAATTATGAAATTTTACAGGGAGATATTAGACATCTCAAGGATTATTTTGATATATAATATGTAATTTTTCAAGTTCTGGACTAGGAGAAATTAAGTTTTGAAAATGACCCTCTGATGCTGGACTTGATTTCGGACAGCAGACACATTTTGAGCTATAAATGGATTTTCGATTAATTCTGGCCCAAGATAGTATTTTTTGTTGCAAATAGACATATTAAGGGTCATTTGGGCTTTGGAATCAACCCAAAAGGAGTTTTCTATATTTAATTATGAATTTTTGAAAATCAGTCTTTCATTGCTGAAAGTTTCTGAATAGTGACGAAAATAGAGGATTTTAGGCCCATATTAAATTCCTTAATAAGAAAAGGGATCTAGTAAATATGGACATATGGATTGGGCCTATCTTAGATCATCAAAGGAAATATTTAGTGAGGTGAAATTTAATTATATTTATATTTTATTATTTTAGGTCTAATTGTATCTTGCACCGGAGAAAATAATTTTTAGCTGTAGTACGTCGACTACCAGGTAGTAACCTTAATCTTCATATACTCTTTGTGATTTGTGTATGTATGTTTTACCATGTATATTGCATACATTCGGTTATCATCCATTTTTCTTCCAAGCGCTATGGAACCGGACATGTTGTGTGCATAAACGGGCCTTGCTGTGTGTGCCGTGCCCAGCGATCATCTTTGTGTGCTATTAGGACTGCTGCAGTCTGTGCCGTGTGCTATTAGGACTGCTAGTTCCGGATTGGCTGTGTGCCTTGTTGTGTGCATGATACTGAATGAGATGTGGTTTGAATTTTTATTCGTGGTTGCTTGCATGCTTTGTTATACATTTTATATGAGATTAACGGTTACTCTGGGATTCAATTTTGAATTCCAGCCCCTTTTAAGTCCTCTGGAAGTTTATCTAGATCGGAGCAGGGAGACAGAGGTAAGGCTCAAAGCAAGACTAGAGTGGTGGTAGATGTTGGTGATTTATTTTGGATACATGTATATTTTGGTTATTGGATGACTGTAGTATTTTATTTTGGCCTGTCAGATACCATTATCCGGATGACTGTATATTTTGATCCCTCTGGGGAAAATTTATCTTTCAGTATTTTTATCAGTATATTATTGTCCAAACCGATGAATGCTCTGCTGCTAATACTCTGATGAATGGCGTAAATTACCCTGGGATAAATAGTTTAAAATTGAATAAAAGTAAAGGATCACACTACCCGCCACCCGAAAGGGCGAGGTCGGTAGGTGTGTAACAACCATCGGGCCTGCTTTAGCCATGGAGAAATCAAACTAGAAACAATAATCCTCACACGGTAAAACAAGAACTAGCAAAGCATTGAAATCAGAATTTAAGAATCAGACCAATGAAGTATCAAAAATCGAAGAAAGTAAATGGATCATTGAAATCAGAATCCATAAAAACAATGAACCAGGGAAGTATCAAAAAGACAATGGAAATCAAATATCAAAATTCACAATGGAAATCAAAATCCAAAAAAACAAGAAACCAGCGAAGCATCAGAAAGAAGACAGCCAAATCGAAATCGAAGAAAGCAAACATTGAAATCGAAGGCGTCGTGAGTTTGAGGAGAAGGCATCAGAAATAGGCAATTGTAGTTGCAACCCAGTTGGCAGTGTTCTTCGGATCGATCATTGATTCTCGGCCCCTTTGTTTGGCTTCCACTCCAGTTGACCTCTCTTTTTCTATTAGGGTTTCTTCTTTGGGTTGATTTCGCTGAGCCCGACAGAGGAGGAGGGGCATCGCCGGCGGTGGAGCAAAGGGTGTAGATCGGGCTTTGGGGGTTCAGATCAGATCGAGCTTGGAAGGGAGAGGGGGTTCAGGTCGACAGCGCCAGGGGGTTCAGGTCGGCAGCGCCGCGGGGGGTTCAGGTCGCGAGGTTGAAGGAGGGGAAGGGTTTTGTTTTTTTTTTCGAAGGAAGGAAGGAAGGAAGAAAGGATGGATGAGAAGAAGGTGTGGATTTTTTTAATTTCTTCTTTCACTGCCAACTAGGATAAAAATTTGTTGAGTCAGCATCCATGTTAATGTTTTTGGTCAAACTAACGGTCCATGTGTACTTTTGCTCCACTTTTGTAACCACATAGTCACTTTTGCATCTAAAAAAAGTATTTGCTACTGGGCGCTCCTCCGACAAAATTAAAGCACATGTGTATTTTTAATTACATTGCAAACTGCTTCTTTAGTATTGTTTATGTAGGAAGGTGTGAAGTTGATGCTGCAGATTGTAAGAAAATATATCTTTCTGAGTATGTCTTGGTTTCATTTTTGTCGTTGTTCTTAGTGTTTTATCTTCAAATTTCAAATTCTTTCCTTGTCACATAATGCATTCTAATATGTCAGAGAAATGGATTCAATTGGTTGAATGTACAAATGGGCATGTTTAAAGTTGAAAAGACATGATTCAATTTCCCTGTCATGGATCCATGGGTTGCTTATCTTATATCATATTTCCATTATTGAATAATTCTATGATGAGCTAATCACTCTTGTTACATTACTACTTCATATCTGAGTCAGTATTGAAATCAATTAGTATGACTAACTTTCCTTTGATTTTTGCTGTTGGACTAAATCTTCTCCTCTGATTTGACTTCCTGGGAACATGTGGATCACTTTTGTCTCAACTCTTGTGGCTTTTCTTGAGGAAAAATACGATATCTTGTCCTGTCAAGCATTATTGCTTTTATGGTTATTGAGTGACAACTGAGAATTAAGAATCGGCCAAGATAATCCAACATGGCAGGATAAAAGAGCCAACATGGAATGAAGAGTGTATGTAACTTCTAGAATTCTGTTTGCTTAAAAGTTTCAGTTATGTTATAATTAAATATGGCAGGATAAAAGAGCCAACATGGAATGAAGATCAGAGTTTGCTTTTAATATAAAGCAGACTTCAACCGAAAACCCTTTAGGTCAGTATGAATACTCTCTCTCTCTCTCTCACGCGCACACACACACAAAAGAGAAGCCTTCTGCATGTCTGAAGTAACCTACAAAGAGGATTCCTTCTCCCTAATTGACATGGAAACTTGCATGCATCTGTATACCTTTTCACATAAAGTGATGTGGTAATCAACCATTGCTTGCTACTTTTACCGCATGACTATGGTTTTAATAAGGTTTAAGGAACACCACTAGTATTGTACCCAAAGTAAGATTTCAATATGCCGATTGCATCATCCAGATAGTTGTTTGAAACAGAAGGCCCAAAACGAAGTGTACACAGACTAAATGGAAAAGAGAGTTTGACTTGTAGCTTACTAAAAATAAAAACAACAAAGTTTGATTTACTCTATTGTTTTGACATGTTACTTCTCTTGATCATCCATGTTTGACAAGTGCCATGCAAAGCTTTTTTTCAGTGTCTCTGAATGCCCAAACATGAATTGTTTGGCCCTTTTTGAGTTTGTCTTCCTTCACAATCTCGTTCCAACCACCATTCAATACATATTGTTTAGAAGCATTCCAGTGTTTGAAGTTCAACTTGATCTCACTGGGAGAATTCTTCCCTTCAAAAGTCAAGGGCACTTGAATGGCTCCTCCCTGATTAAGGAGTGCCTTCTCTTTGTCTTTTAAGAATTCAACATCTTCCATTTTCTTCAAAGGCATAGCGAGTCTACTGAAATGTTTCTCTACATCTGAATTGGATAAAGTGTTTTTGTAGATGCAAATGATTTGGTCCGGCCATGTTCCGCCGGATTTCTTGATGATCCGTCTTTTAAATTCCTCTGGCAGCACACTTGCAGCACTATCTTCCCTTTTTTTCTTAGTTGTGAATTGCTTGTGTGAAGATTTTCTCTTATTGTTCTTTAGTGGTTGGACTTTCTCTTCAGTTGATGAGTTAGTCTCAATAGTTTGTTTGCTCTCCTCCACTTTTTGTAAAGCGACTTCCGCAACAAATGCCAAAACTTCTAAGGGAGTTGAATTTGGATCCAATTCCTTATCTTTGAAATCTTCAAGAGTTAATAAATTAGGCATTCTCATTTTAGCACAAGAGGGAGGCAGCGGACCTTGCTTTTCGGTATAAATTTCATAAACAAGTCACGCTCAGTGTCTAATCAATTATAATTTAAAATAATACCTTCATCAAAAAAGTTTTAAGATAATTTGCTTTTAAAAAAATGAATAAAGAAGAAAAACTATGCATTATAACAAAATCTAAACATGATTAAGTGAAACGTTTTACTTTAAAAAACAAAATGGAGCAGAAAAACTGCATTTTTCATATAGCGATTCAAGGACTAAAAACAAGAATGTAAGTGTTAAGATAAATAAGAGAAGAAAGAAGATTATTTAACGTAAAAAATAACTAATATGTACAATCTCAACTTCAAATAAATGAATATGACGCCTAAGAGCATTAATTATAGAATATTTTTTTAAAAAAAAACAAATGCTTATTATGATACCTCAAGATGAGCTGAAAATTATGATGAGTTTGGACTGCAGAGCCGAAAAGACGAAAAAGCTGAGTTAAAAAAAACAAAGAAGAAAAATTAAATACAACATTAATTTTCTGAATAAAAATAACAGAGAGAGAGAGAGAGAAATTAGAAAATCGCTTTCAATCAAATACTTAATAGAGAAAGAATGGTTGTGAATTACTGAAATGTTAAAGAAGATTCAAGAATAAATGGAAAGATTCAAAGAAGATTCAAGAAAGACAAAAAAGAACAGATTTGAAGAAGTTCAAATTAAAACAAGATAATATGCGATCATTATAAAGAATCAAAGAGGGACATACCTGCTTCTTTAAGAGATTGCTTTGGAGACGACTTCACTTTAATTAACTGCTTCGTACAAAGAAAATGGTCATAAATGATTGAAATGTTGAAGAAGCTTTAAGAATAAGTAGAAAGATTTAAAGAAGTTTTCATCTTAATGTTAATATAACATCAGGTTATATTGGGGTTTTAATTACGTTTTTATAGCATGAGCATATATAATCCATCAGCATATGATATATGGGAATTCTTAACTTTGGTGTGGTTAAAGATTCATCACCAAAAATACCGAGATTTGTACGTGTTCTTGATTATTAAGTATATATAATTCGTTTTTGGTTCCAAGAATAGAAGAGAGAAATGAAGAA